>JAODAL010000103.1:0-444997 GCA_025379985.1 Phyllomedusa bahiana
TGACCTCTGCCCATTGACCCGGTGGTAGCTGTTCTTGGTTGGCCAACCGCTCAAACCCAGTGAGGTATGTCTCGACGTCCTCCTCCAGTATCAGTTTTTGCAATGCTTCCCTCATGCTCCTTCAGGCATTATGTACGTCACTAGTCACTGGAGGCACTGGCTTTTTCCGGGCCTGGATATCCTGGGTCAGCTGTTGAATCATCAGCCAGTTGGTTTCCTGCTGAGCCCTCATGCCTTCCATATGAGCTTGCTGTTGCTGTGCGATGAGTTGCTGTTGCTGCTGTACCATGAGTTGCTGCTCAATTTGCACAGCCTCTTTATGGGTCTGCTGCTGTTGAGCCATGGCTTCTGCATGGGCTTGCTGTTGCTGTGCGATGAGTTGCTGCTGCACTTGTACAGCCTCTTTTTGGATCTGCTGCTGTGCATTTGCTTGTACTAGGTGTTTAATTAGTTCCTCCATGGAGGCTGATGTAGTGGAGATCTCAGTTGCGGCCTAACCCAGGACATTACTATGTCCAAACAAATAAAACACCAGCAGCCACACAGTCTTTCTAGCCCAAAACCGTGTCTCGTAGCAGCAGAAAATTTTAGGCATCCGGCCCTTTAATTGTCGCTGTCGTAAGTTCTATATACTGTTGCATGCACCACAACTTGTGCCAGAAATGCCCATTGCATACCTCCACCAATTGTAAGGGATCAGCTCGGTGGTAGGATAACACAGGACCAGTTCCTTTTAGCTCTGTTCAGGGCTTTTTTTTCAGCCTTAGATAAACAGCAACATAAACGTGGGCTTAACTTCAGCCAAAATGCAGAGGAAAATAAAACAGTCTTACACAGTCCCCTGTGGGACAACTTTGGCCCGTTCACACGGCTTATTGCCGACGGAATTTGTGCGCCGTTATTGAGCGCACAAATCCGCCGTGAATACCGGGGCGGGACGGGGGCGGGGCCGAGCGCGGCGGGGGCGCCGCTCCCGGCCCCCCTAGACAATGCATTGTTTACCGCCGCGTCCCGCGGGTTAAAATAAATGTGCATGGCATGTCACTTTCTCCCCCCGCGGCGGATTTGCCGACGGGGAGGAGCGACGGATTCCACTGTTCTCAAATGAGAAGCAGTGGAATTTACCGTAATGACTCCGACGGATTGGCGCCGTAATTGAAGCGCAAATCCGGCGCGGAATACGGCGCCAATCGTCGGCAAATAAAGCCGTGTGAACGGGGCCTTACAGTCCTGTGTCCAATCAGCCTCCAGCCTTCCTTGTCTCCAGCTGAGACTGGTTGTTAGTCTGTTCTGGGGAATCTTCTGCTGCACACCCCAGCACTCTCCAGCATCACAGACAATCAATCACCCCCTCCCAGCTGATCTCCAGGCTTACATAGAGCAACCAAATTCTGGCCTGGACCTGAGGATGTGAGAGCAGTCACCCACCCAACTATGACTGCTGCTGTGAAAACCAGACCCAGACTAACAGAAAACGTATGTCAGCAACCTACCACTGCCGCCCCCTAAATACGGGGTTTTCCCCTCACCAATGCCAGGGATCCTTTGGGGACACATACTCGGGGTCCCCCACAACCCCTTCTTCCTATAATATATATATATATAAAAAATATATTATAATATATTTAAAAAGCCCTGCTACCCCCCGCCCCGACAGTGTTTGGGACACTTTCTCTGAATAAGTGTATATACAGAGCAAACTGTCAATCACTGTACGTGGGTGGGGTCAGCAATATGTTCATACTTTGTTTCAGTTTTTTCTCTGCTTTTTACTCACAAAATCTTGCTCTAAATCATAATTTAATGTATTACAAAGCTCAGTTTCTCCACCTCTCTTGCATCCTGCTCTCAGATAGGGTAGGATAAACCACTTGACAAGTTCCCATTATAGGCATTAGGGATGCCCATTGTGACTGTGTATCACTCAATGGCCCAACCCCGATTTTTTATATATATATATATACTGTCACGGGGGTCGCGGGCTCCGCTGCCCCCCGCGACCGTCACCCTGCTGTCCCGGTCCTGGCGCCGCGTCCCTTACCTGTCCGCGCTCCTGTGAACGCCGCTCCCGGCCGCCGTGAGTGTGGCCGCTGCTCTAGGCTGGGGCCGCCGACTTCCCCTAAATTTAAAGGGCCAGCGTCCCCCATAATTGGTCCATTTCGGGGCGCTGGTTCATTTAAGGTATCCGCCCCAACGCTTCCTCCAGTCGTTTGGGGTGTTCTTTGGTGCGTTTTGAGAGTTTTGGAGTTTTAAATCTTGATTACCTGTGTACCAGTCCGCTTGCCCACGTTTCCTGACCTTGCCTTTTGCCACCTCCCCTTTCCTTCCCCCCTTTGCTACGAACCTTCCCCCCCTGCCTGACCTTCTGCCTGTCCCCCGACTACGCCTCCGGATTACGTTTTTTTAAACCAGCTGTACCCCGGCCGCCATCCGCAAGCCAGTCAAAAACAGGGGGTAACGACCGGTAGCTCACCCGCAGAAAGTCCATCCCGCTTTGCGGGGGGGTTGGTGAAAACCGGGGGACTTAATTCCGTTCCCGGCGTGGCTTAGTATCATCGCTTGGTTGGCCCAGCGGACCATCCTCCTTACATTACCCCCACACTAACAAAACACAATTTTTTATACTTGTGAAAATAGGCAGTCCCGATTCCGACTTTCCATTTCCCCTAGTTACAAACGGAGACTTATTGCGCATGCTGCCACTTCTAGTTTCCCAATGTTCCATACGATAATGCTGTGGAACAACAAGTTCCAGCATGCCACAGCAGCACATGAGATGAAATCTCCTTAACAGGGGCACACAGACAGCAAAAACTAAACACCCTTCCTGCACGATCCAAAACGGAGAAAAAAACCTTTTGTGTTGGAGTTAATTTTAATAAATATACCTGTTCTGATTTAAATTTTACAAATTCTATTAACAAACCTAAAATTTCCCTATCTCGTCAAAAACCCGGGGAAAATGCCGAAAATTTTTTAACAATTTCCGCAGCAGTGACTTGTTTCTCGGTACAAACACTAGCATGGGGAAAGCAGTCAATCACTGTATTTGGGCACGGTAAGCAGGGTTTCTACTGTCTCTTAAAGGGGTTGTCTCCTACATGTTCTCTTACCTCATCCCGTTTTTTGGGGTTTATTTTTTTATTTCAGGGGGGCGTTTTTACTGGCTTGTGCTAGGCTGCAAATTGAAGCCAGGTCTGTAGTATAGCAAACCCGTGCTGGATCCCTTCAGGATAGATCAAACAGGGCTGACTAAGCGACCTAAATCTGATGCAGCCATACAAAAGGGGGGAAACTGGAATAGGAGGACACTGGTTTTAAAGGACAATATTGCAAAGTGATTTTTTTGCAAATTTTAACTAAAAAAAAGCAATCCTTGTAGTGAGGCAACCCCTTTAAGATGTGCAGTCAGGATTTTCTCAGAAATCATATAAGCCTTTATATCACAGACCTCACATTCATACTATCACATTCGGGCCAAAAAAAAAACCCCCTGCAGGTTCCCATTAAACTTATTTCATCCACCTTGTATGCCATACATCAATAATGATACCTATTGTATTTTTGGTTTTATATGTGTTTTTGTAAAAAAAAAAAAAAAAAAATTTTTTTCATTTTCCCAAGAACACCCTTAAAAAATGGGAAAGGGAAGTGTATGCCGCAAAGATTGTAATTTAATACTGTATATAGTAGCTCTGCAAGCCAAGCATCAGATAACGTCTATTGTATATTCTCCAAACAGGGAAGCTCCAAAGCAATATTAATGCTATACAAAAAAGGAGCATCAACCCATAAACATGCAATACAATTTATGGTTATTAAATGCAAATTCATTAAAAACCATACATAGAGTTTGCCAAAATATAAAAACAAAAAAACATTTTGGACATAAAAAAAAAATTCTCTTTTTGGGGAGAGCCACCAAGTCAGTGTGTGAGGGTTTAATTTCGCCTTCTGCACCTCACGGGCATCTGCATATAACAAAGGCTTTTGGGAATTGTAGATGAATTTATTTGGTATGACAATCCTTTTTACAAAGCAAGACTCTTCTATGAATTGAGGATTGCTACATCCAATAATGGGTTAGTGACTTATTTTTCCCCTAAGGTTTGTTTTTTCTGTATACTGCTTCTTAACGTTTGTAATTTAATCCTTTTAGTGACAGCAATAAACTTGTTCAGATAGCCGGAATATTTTTTTGTTTTGTTTTTACCTTCCCACAATCATGCCAAAACTTGTTTGTTTTAACATCAAGATGGGAAAGTTAGTCCTTGTTTTCTTGATAGAAGGGCTGGACACAGATGTAAGCATTAGTAAATATTAACTTTTATTATAGATGGAATGGCCTTTTTTGGCAATTTATATTATTTACTGATCATTATAACTAATGTGTTCACTGTATTGCACAGGCTGTTAGGCTATGTTCACAGGTTTTATTTGGGAGCGAAATTCGCCCCCAATTACGCCGTGGGGGCGGGGGGCCGGGCACCTGCTGGCCATTAGACTATCTTTTTTCCCGGGGGGTTTTGCCGCTGGGAAAAAATGACATGCATTTATCCTCCCCGCCCCGTATTGTGCGAGCAGGGGGGGAGCAGTAACCCATAGTTCTCTAGGGAAAACTGTGGATTACCGTAATGCTGGGGACGGATTCCAGCCCGCTAATTCCCCCGCATTTCGGGGAAAAATTACGGCGGGGAAATACGTCCCATTTTAAGCCGTGTGAACATAGCCTACAGTTACAGAAAGACCCTGTGCGCTCTTTTTTCAACATTCTTTTTTAAAGTGTATTCAAAAATATTATTATGTATGGACCTAGTATTTTTACCTACACATTTTGTAAGTGAAGTCACCAGGACTGTTCTAGATCAGTATCGACTGGATACAATCTAATTGATTCCCTCTTGGACAAGAGAGGCAGATGTGCCTTTTTTAAAGTGAAAAGGAGGGGTCACATCTACCACTTACCAAAAAGGTGAAAAGAGGGGGTACTTCAACAACCAGACATTTACCCAACCATCAGCTTAGAAGAGCACAGAACTGTTACTACATGTTAGAATAGAGTCATATCTGGGTTGGAGGTTACATTTGGAGCCTCTATCACAGCAGTGGCACTGAATCAGTAACATGACGGACACCAAAGTCTCTGACGGTCCTCACTGATCAAATGGGCGTCATGGTGTCCATCATCTTAAAGGTATGTTCACACAGCGTATTGGGGCGCGTATAGTACACACCGCAATAAGCCCTGGCGTTTTGGAAGCATGCGCTTGCAGGCGGCCGATTAAACCCGTGCGCCCCTGGGGGAGGCTTAATGATTTTTTCTCAATGCTTTTTGTTGGAAAGAAAAAAAGGCTTAGTACTGGAAGTATTTTTTAACTTTTATACTGTTGACTATTTTTTTTAAACATAATTTTTATTCAATTTTTCAAAAACAAAATACAGATTTGAACATAAGAAAAGGCGGCAAATCAGCCTAGAATACACAAAATATATGCTAGCATAGGAATGTGAAAATAAATCAAAACCTGCGGGTGAGACACTAGCCCAAATTGATCACAAAAAAATACTATTAATCTTGATGACTTAATAAATGTACAGAGTTTGGAATATTTATGGAGTCTGCTTTTTTGGATTGAATGGGACTAGCATACAAAACATGTCATCTTAATCCAGGACCATATTACAGAAAATAGACGTAAGGAAATCCAGCAGATAAAGAGATGTTGGCAGCCCTGCACTATGGCTGGTTCTTCAGTCGAGTAATTTTCTAGTCCCAAGTATCCAGATACGGTTGAAATCTATGGCAAGAAAGGTGGGCACGTGCAACTAGCGTCGAGTAATAAGGAAATGGGGCCAGCAAAAGAAAGAATGGGGGGTAGCACAAGAATGGGGACTATGTGTAGATGGGGAAAAAGTAGGGAAGGTGAAGAGCCAAAGATGTCTGTTACCAACTTATAGGACAATCACATTAAAAACCAATTAATGATGGTTGAGCGGGGTTGGAAAAAAGATGGGAACTTTTGAAAAAACTCAAAAAACCAGAAAATCAAATGAGTTTTTAAAAATATTTTATGTTTTTCACTTCGACCTTTTTTCTCTCCCCAAAAATATGTCATGCATTGTTGAAAATTTTGGGTTTAGTATGCTATCTTTATTCAAAAAGATGTGGAATTACTAAGCGTGTTTCTAAGGCTCCCTGCTCTGCCATTTGGGAGTCCACATGCCAACTTAGACTTGAGGCCTTTTTATCACCTTATGATACAGTGATCAAGCATTTAGGGGGAAATAAAAATATTTAGGGGGATAGATTTTTTAGAACAAAAAAAAACTTTAAAAATTGTAAATAGCAAAAAAATGCGGTTTTAATGGGGGGGAAAAAAGTTTTTCAACAAAAATGTCCTGAATAAAACATTTGTTGAGTCCATAAAAATTGGTTCGATAAATAGTATTGCCTCCATAACCCCCCCTTCATAGATGCCCCAAATTGATCTCATTATTTCCAGGTAGAGAAAGCCTCTCTACACTAGCTTGGGTTTGTGGCAAACATGACCACAGGGGAAATTCTCTAAAATGTCAGTATAAAAGGAATTTCCTCATCAAAAGGTCATTTTGATGAATGGTTGCTTCCTACTTCTTTTAGAGCAAGTGAGAAAAAATTTTGCTGAAAATTTGGTTTAATCTGTTTGCTTGGGAGCAGAATCTTTTCCCCTGCGGCAAAGCTTTGGGGCCCTTTTTCCCCTGTTTATCCAAATACTTTTCAAAAATTAAACCATCATTTGATGGGCTGAAAAATATGGGAGGGAGTAGCCCTAGCAAAAAAAAAAATCCCGTTCCTCTTTTCTCTTGGGCCCCTACATTTGGGAAAAACCTTTAAAAAATAATTTATTTTCCGATATATTTTTGGGAGTCGGAGTCGGTCCCCCTTTTTTAAAAAACCCCCCCAAAATTTGGGCAAAAACTCGACTCCCCCTGCCCCTTTAAAACATTTTAATTCACAGCATCAGTTTATTTTCCCTTTAATAAAACCCACTTCCCGATAAGAAAAATAGTATTTTTTTTTTTTTTTGGGAAAAAAAAAAGGAAAAAAATTATTTTTAAACCCCCAAATGTAAAAGGGGGCCCCAAAAATAAAAGGGACCAAAAAAAGTTTTTTTTTAATTTTTATTGCTTTAAATCAGTTAAAAGGGCCCCCAAATTCCCCCGTTCCTTTCCCAAATAATTAAAAAATTTTTACCTTAAAATTTTTTTTCAAATTTTGGGCCCTTAAATTTCCCTTATAAAGTGTATTTTAAAACAGAAAAAATGGGGGGGCTAAAAATTAAAATATTTTTTTACCCGTTTTAAAAAGGGGAAAAAAAAACCCGGCAAAGGAAAAATGGGGTTGGGGGGGAAAAAAAAAATTTGGGGGGTTTTTAAATTTTGCAGGGGGGATGAAAAAAAGAGTTTTTCTGTTGCTGCGTTGGGGAACCCCATTACAGTTTAAAGGGGAACTAAAAGGATCCCTACTGTGTTTTTTTACCAATTTTCGGGGTGGTTTTCCAAAAAAAAGGGGGGGCAGAAAATTTTCTTTGTGGACACAAAGGGGGTTTTTCATTCTATTTTCGTGGTTTCCCTATTCTCACCTGGGAAAACCCCCGCTTAATTTTTAGGGGGAAAATATTTTTTGGGGAAAAAAAGGGGGTAACAATTGGGGCCCGAAAAACTTTTTTTTTTCAGGGGGGTGGTGGGTTTTTTGGGAGGCAAAAATTTTTTCCCCTTAAAAAGGGTTATCTAGGGAAAGTTTTTTTTTTTTTTTTTTTAAACCCCAAAACTTTATTGACATAAAATTCCAAAAACCCCAAATTTTCAGATAATTGTAAATAGGGGTATGTATAAAAAAAGTGTCGTTAATTTTTTTAAAAATTTAAAAAATATTTTATTAAAAAAGCCCCCAAACTTTATAAACCCTTTATCCCCCAAAAAAAAATAAAAACCCAAACCTTTAATTTTAAAACCCCCCAAAAATTTTAAAATGGGGGCTTGTTTTCCCATGTGCCTTGTCCCCCTTCTCCGCCCCCCCTATATGTCCCGAGTTTTTAGGGGAAAATTTAAGTCTTTTTTTTTTCAACCTTCCCAAAGAGGGCCCCCCAAAAACTCAAAAAAGAAACCATTTTTTATTTTGAAAAAAACAGGAAAAATTTTAAATTTTTCTCTTTCCCCCCTTTTCGTGTTAAAAAAATTTTTCCAAAAAAAGAAAAAAATATTGTTTCCCGAAATAGTGTTTAGGGAAAATAATGCTATTAAAAGCGGGGGATTTGGCTTTTACAGCACCCCAAATGGGTTTAAAAATGGTTTTATAGTGGGGGGAAAGGTTTTTGGGATCGTTTTTAAGGGGTTTTTTAGTAATTTTTGGTTTAGGTTTTTTTTAAATTTTCCCGCAAAATTTTATCAACAAAGCCCTACCAAAAAAATTTTGTAAAAAAAGAATGCAAAAAATATCTTTTGTTTTGGCCAAAGGGTTTAAAAAAGACAATTTTTAGTTATTGCCTCAAATTTTTCTTATTTATTAAAACAATAAACCCAGAATTTTTTCCAAGGGTACCCCCCCATTTTCGGTCCCTGCATTTTTTGTTTTTGTATAATCCTTTTTTTTTTCTCTGATGGGAATTTTTTTTTAAAAAAATTTTTTTTATTTCTTTTCCCCTTGGGAAAACAAAAAAGTGACACTTTTCCCCTTTGGCTCTGAGGGGCCCTTTTAAATTTGGGTTTTCATACAAATAAAAAATGTGTCGTTTGTGAATGAAATATGGTATTTTTTTTATCCCTTAGCCCCCCAAATTTATTATAGACTTTTGTAATTTTCCTTTTTACACACTAATTTCCCAAGGGTTGGGATAGTCTTTTTCCCTAGGCAAAAACCCCCAAAAAACCCCTTGTCTTAAAAGGAAAAAAAAGGGGTTGTTTTTTTTAAAAAAAATAAGGTTGCTTTTTTCAAGAAAAAGGATTATTATTCATATAGTTTTTTTTTTTTAGAAAACACCCGTACATGTTTGATTTTTGGGTTTTTCCAAAGGCTACGTCCATGAATGGTCTACCAAAAATGGGCTGCAAAAAATTTTTTTTTGGTTTTTTTCCTGGGTAAAGAAAGTAATCATGTCCCCCATGGGGAAAAATAAATCTAAAAAACCCGTCCAAAAATTTTAAAATATTGCTTGGCGGCCAAAGGGAAAAAAATAGAAAAAGGTTTTTTTAAAAAGGGAAAAAAGGGGGCCCGTGGTGTAATTCTGACCACCCCCCCAAAAAAAACCCCAACAAATTCTCCATTTTGGAAAGGGGAATTAAAATTGGGGGGAATTTTGTAAAAAATAAAAAGGGGAATTTTTTAACCACTTTTGGGAAATTTATCGGGAATTGTTTTTTCAAAAAATTTTTTCCAAGGGTTAAAAAACCAAATTGGGGGGGGTCAATGGGGGCTTAAAATTTTTAAAAATGGGGCCTTTTAAAAAGACCAAAAAAAACTGTTTGGGGGGACCCCAGGGTTTCAATAAACCCAAAAAAATACAAAGCTACACATTTATTTTATATTTAAACAGCTTTATTTCAAAGTAGCATGGAACCTGTTTTATGTTAATGTTATGCTAAGGCTAAGTACACACCATGCGTATTGATGCTCGTTTAGCGTGTATGCTAGGAAAACTCTCAACATATACACTGAACATATCCATAGAAGTCTATGCTATCCCATACAACGGCATTAAAAAAAAAAAAATAAGTTAAATGTATACTTTTATTTTTGCAATGGGACCCCATGGGTGATGGATGCCAGTTCTTGGCATCTGTCAGAGACATCCGTTTAACATCTACAATTTGGCATGTACGTTAAACGGAAGACAGAAATGTGGTGCACCTAACTTTAGTGATCCTCAAGCAGTGAAAAACCAATTCCTAATAGGATACAAAAGAGCCACAATGCTATATGGGAGAGGTTTTATAGGTACAAAATACTAATAAGCCAACTTACACACTTTCTACGCATGAAGGGAGTGGTTGCCTTAATATCATATTTGCACTTAGCTGAAACTCATACAGGTACATATGATTATGTGTATTGCACCATACTGGTGTTAGTGTATTTTAGAGAAACCCATACTGCTCATTCATTCATTCAGGTGGGCCAGACAGTACTGACCCAGGAAGAAGTGCAGCTTCTGTAATGAAGGTAAATATAGGACAATAACAGGGTACCTGATGGTATAGCAATACTAAGGGAATTATGTATTGTGATAGACAGGTCCCTATTCTTAATATTTATGGACTATATAGTAACAGGGTATGCTCCAGAGGATTGGTGCATAGCAAACGTGGTGCCAATATTCAAAAACGGGTCAAAAAGTGATTCTGGAAACTATGGGCCGGTAAGTTTAACCTCAGTTGTAAATTGTTTGAAAGTTTTCTCAGAGATGCTATCCTAGAGTATTACACTGAAAATAAATGAACAACGCCGTTCCAGCACGTGTTTATGAAGGATTGGTTCTGTTAAACTAATCGCACCAGCTTCTTTGAGGCGGTTAGTTGTAGATTGGATCGGGATGAGGCATTAGAGGTCATATCTGGATTTTTCTAAACCATTTGATACCGTGCCACATAAAAGGTTGGTAAGTAAAATGAGAATGCTTGGACTGGGTGAAAATGTTTGCAAGTGGGTAAGTAACTGGCTCAGTGATAGAAAACAAAGGGTGGTGATTAATGGTACATACTCGGACTAGGATTCCTATTATCCCTGTTGTACGATAATTAACACAATAATGTTCTATTACAAAGGGACCTGGATTTGTTTGATGCCTGGGCAGAGAAGTAGCAGATGAGGTTTAACACAGATAAATGCACGGTTATGCATATGAAAAGGAAAAATCCATTCCGTGATTACTGCCAGTGTTAGGCAGCTGCTGCCAAGGCAAATAGTATCATGGCATGTATTAAAAGGGACATAGATGCACACAATGAGAACATCATTCTCCCATTATACAAATCTCTGGCCAGACCACACATGGAGTATGGTGTACAGTTTTGGGCACCAGTGCACAGGAAAGACATTTTAGAGCTTAAACAGGTTCAAAAGCGGGCAATGAAAATAATAAAAGGACTGGGTGGACTGCAATACCCAGAAAGATTAGCAAAATTAGGATTAGTTTAGAGAAGTGAAAGCTTCAGGGGGACATAATAAATATGTTTAAATATATCAAAGATCAATACAGAGATCTCTCCCAAGATCTATTTGTACCCAAGACTTTATCTAGAACAAGGGGCATCCTCTACGTCTTGAAGAGAGAAAGTTTCTACATAAACATAGAAAGGGATTCTTTACTGTAAGAGCAGTGAGACTGTGGAACTCTCTGCCAGAGGAACTTGTCATGGTGAATTCACTAACAGAGATCAAAAAGGGTCTGTATGCATTTCTAGTGTTTAATAATATAAGTTATAGTGACTAGGATTCTGGAGAAGGGTCATTAATCCAGGACCTGACCCCATGGGGGTATTTACCACAGCACAACAAGCTGAACTGGATGGACGTTTTTTTTTCATTCTTACAAACTATGTACTCTCAAACTGCTTAACACTAACATAAACATCCTATACCACCTATATTTGCCAATTCAAAAACTTAATTAACAATTTTCAACACATTACAGACAAACCATAGTGCACTGAAATTCAATATCGTGTAGGCTTTTTAATTTTTCTGTTGGAAATTGTTATTTAAAGGGGTTTTTCCATCTTCCTGTTTTAAGAAGCCTGCTCTTCACATCCAGCTTCAGGCTCACATTTCCTGGTCAGGCTGTGGGGGGTTCTAGAGCAGTGACTGACATTTCAGTATTGCTATTCCTAGCTGAGCCTGTTAGAGCAACATTGTTCTAAAGGGTTGAGTTTGTCAGTAAGAAAGATGAACAAGCTCCTGTGCTGCTAAGAGACAGCAATAAGTACACAGTAATGTCACATTCTCAACCACTGCTAGAGCAGAAAGAGGTGGTCGTTAACTATAGAAAATGTGTAAGCAAGAGATAAGAATTGCTCCAACTCTGAAATGAAGCAAAATCAGAACAGCAATGTTGTTGGTAATTATCTTTATTTACCTTTGCCAATATGTTTAAAGCTAATTAATGTGATGGGAAAACCCCTTTAAGCTTGTGTTTGCAAGTATGGAGGGTAGGAATTGTCAATATTGGTGTTGAGCATTGTTTTTTCTGTGATATGATTGTAATGTTGATGTAGGGACAATGAAGAACCTTGATGTGGGTTGCAAACTTGTATACTTTGGCCATAATCTCAACTAACACCTCATGTTTAATATGCCTTAAGCATGCAGTCTCGCCTTTTTATGTTAGGAAGTGTGGGATGCACTACATGTGATATAAGAATGGCATTCTATAGAATCCTATCTATGTGCAAATTCAATACCATGCAGCCCTTGCCTCTTAGGCCGTGTTCACACGGCTTATTCAAGCCGTAATTGCGAGCCGGATTGCGCTCGCAATTCCGGCTTGAATAAGGGGCGGGGGCGCAGCCCGCCGGCCCCATAGACTTGCATTATCCATGGCGCGTATTGCGCCTGGATAATGTGCAGGTGACTATCTCCCCGCCCGGCGGATTCGCCGAGCGGAGAGGAGCTACGGTAATCCACAGTTCTCTATGAGAACTGTGGATTACCGTAATTACTGCGACGGATTGGAGCCGTACTGCAGCGCAAATCCGGCACGCAGTACGGCGTCAATCCGTGGCGAAATAAGCCGTGTGAACGGCCCCTTAGAGAGTGTCTGATAGATTAGTATTTTGCACTTGTGCAATCTCCCCTTCAGTACACAGTCGTTTTTCTGCATTCTGTTGCTATTTAAAGGGGTTGTCCAGTTCCTATAAAACATAAATATTAAGCTCCTTGTGCCCAATTCCCCAAAAAATAGAAACCTTCCTGTGCTGGGTCTGTCTGCTTACAAGTATTTTGCATCTATGGAATCTCTTCCATATAGCGTTGTGGCTTTTCTGTATCCTTTTGGGAACTGTTTTTAACCTGCCCGAGGATCAGTAAGTATGCCTCCATTCTTCTGGGGTCTAGAGTAAATTTTGTCCTAGTTTTTTCTCCGATGTGATTCTCTATGTTAAAGTCACCCACAATTTGGCTTTATTTCATAGATCCATAGATTTTATCTCCAAACCGGTGGCAAGAGATGGAGTTCTGTTGGTACTAGTGTTTTTGGGTTTCTACCTAGGGTTACATTTTTTTTTTTTTTAAAGCAAAAGTAACATGGTTCATAGGAGTTGTACAAAATCACAGACAGAAACCTGAAGATTCAGATTAAAAGTCAAAGGGTCCATCAGGGTTTTCTTTAAAAGATATCCAATATAGGTGGCATGGCATAAACCGTTCCTCCATATACAGTATAGAGTAGTACTTCTTTCACAACAGTTAAAATAAAACTTTTAATTCAAGACGTTCAATATTGGTAACGTGAATGGAACCTAGTTGAATTTGCCATTGAACTCCATAGGGCTGCAATGCTAGTACACAGTGATACATCAAGAAAATGAGATAAAACGACACAATCTCCTATATGAAAGCACAGGTCTACATGATAATTGAGCCAAAAGACAAACTCAGCTCTGCAATGTATACAATTGTTATATTGCTGATGCCCTTACAGGCAGCAAAATGCATTGGCAGACAGACAGGATGCTCTACAATGGAACATCCACATAAAATGTGATTTATTAGTATGATTTTAGAGATCTGTGTTTGTAATATGTATATTTCTTATGCAAAAGGGCCAGAATAAGTATTATTATACATTGCCTATATGCACTAGACATACTTCATATCTGGATACACAAGGGAGTTGGTTAGTAGGGCAGAGAACTCAGAGCCATAAACAATTCCGTGCCAAACCTACTACTAAGAGCCATCTGTGCCTAGATCTGTAGAGAGATTATATATATATATATCGTCTATGGAGACTATCCACGGTTTTCTGACATAGCAGTAGAGTTGAAATATATGTACTAATCAATTAAACAGTACATTACCCTAACATTAAAAATAATTATAATAATTTAATCACAATTAGAACGGCTGATGTTACAGCTCTGATAGGATTCCTTAAGCAGCTTTACTTAAATCCTGGTTGACAGGTTAGCCATATGATATAATAATACCACTCCTATCTCTTAATATAGAATATTTTACAACTTTTTATGACTGAAAAGACAGTTTCCAAAAATGATATTTTTATAATACAAAGACCACGAAGTCACATAACAAAAGGCCTGCTTCAGGTCTGCACCTGAAGCCCCATTAGGAACCTCCATCGCACATTTCACCAAAAATTATGGAAAAGGTAGTGCAACATTCAAATGATGGAAACCCAACAGACCCCACAGGGGCGCCCTTGGTGCTCATCATATAACGGATCCAGTACTGCATTTTTTTTTTTTTTTTATGTTTCTATGACGAAACAGAAAAATCAAATCACAAGACTTAAAAGGGTTTTATCGCTACAAAGATCATATCTATAATGATGGTGACAGTAAAAGTAAGCACTTTTACAATTGGTTTGTTTTACTTACATCATTTAGTATAGCAGCTACTAGCTAATCTGTGTGTTCTACACCTAAAACTGCAGCCTGGGGGGTCAGGCCACACCCCCTTTGCTGTGATTGACTGCCTGCAGTTAGTGCAACACTCTGGTCAGGAAACACCCACTGTGCTGTGATTGGCTGTCCTGCACCCTCTATGCTCACTGCCCTCTGAGCTATGTGAAGCAGCTTACTTGTGCTTCTTCTAGTGATAGCTTTAATGGCTGCTGTGCTTCTCTCAAAGTGATAGCTCTAATGGCTGCTCTCCTCCTCTCACAGTGATAGTTCTTATGGCTGCTGTGCTCCTCTCACAGTGATAGTTCTAATAGCTGTTCTCCTCCTCTCACAGTGATAGCTCTAATGGCTGCTCTGCTCCTCTCACAGTGATAGCTGTAATGGCTGCTCTGCTCCTCTCACAGTAATAGCTGTAACGTTGCTATGCTCCTCTCACAGTGACAGCTCTATTTGAAGGCTCTGGACAATTACTGTGTCTCTTTAGCTGCCAGATATAACACGCTCAGATAACATAGCCTTATACACGCTGCTCCCCCTCTTCTTTCAGGCAGGAGGTAGATCAGTTTGCATTTCTCACATTTGTTTAATCAGTTCAGGCTGTATTTATAACTGTTTACACCAATGCAGGTGTTCTGGTTACAAGGACCTTGTGCAGCCTGGAAGGGAGGTGACTGCTCTGCAGACATGAGAACTGACCATTGCAGGAGGTCTGCAGAGCTGTGACATCCTCTCTCTCCTACTGCTCATACAGAAGGATGATGTCACCAGTCTTTAATTAGGGAAGACACGCCTACTGGGAGGAGAGACCCACCCCTGGATTTGAAGCTGTAAGACAGAAATAGTTCAAGTTGCCGGTGAATGCCTGCAGTGAGAAAACCCATTTAAGTTAAGAGACATTAGATGACTTGCTGGTTGCAGTATAATTGTGGCATTACTGAAGTTTGTGCATTATCTCTATAGAGGGAAGAACTCGCATATTTCAATTTTGGATAACATTCACATGTGGTGGAATTGTTGCAGATATTTGGTGTTGATTATGTACTGAAAACCAACGACGTACAGTACAATCACAGATAAAAGGCCATATTTACACCGGATCCACACGGCACTTTTGACGTGCAAAATCCCATAATCTCTCATCAAAATGTGAGAAAAACGAGTAACATTAGGATCCCATTGACGTAAATGTGAATAAGCGCACATCACGCACACAGCTGCCCTCATTTGCGCACCGTTTGATGGGTTATGTGATACATGAAAAAATGGGAGTGCAGGACCATTTTATAGTGAAAACAGGTCGAAAATCACATCACGTACAATTAACTTTCCTGTACTGAAGAAATGCATGAAAATAAGCAGCAAACAATGATCTAAACGACAAATGAAATAAAGAAAGCACGTGTAAAAACGCATAAAAAAACATGCTTACAAACGTGCATTTGTTTTGTAAAAGAAGTGCTTATTTCACTGAAAAAAGTCAAGTGAGCACAGCCAAACTGCTGCAAAGGCAGGTAAAAAATAAGTAGGTGTGGGAGTGGTTGTTCACCAATATTTTATTTTGCATGTTGTAACTTCCCCTGTATGGTACTATAGCTCTTCTGCATGCTGGTGTGAACTGATTTTTGACATGTGTGTAGCTATGAACTAAGAAGCCCCTCCGCCTTATGAACAGAAGGTGTGCTGCAAAATTAACATTGACAAAGCTCCACCGTGTCAGAATATATCCTTTATGTGCAGTTTACAAACTAAAAAATAAACTTGATTGGTTGCCATGACCGGCAATGTCCCTTTTGTAAATTTAGATATCAGGAGTTTTGTTGATGGGGAGGTCACAAAAAACCTAGCCTTGTTGCCCATAGAAAACAATTAAAGATTAGAGTTGCACAACTCTGGAAATAAGGTTATGTCCTGATTGATTGATATGGGCAACAAAACCAGTTTTTCTATTAAAAAAGTTAAAATCATTTGCTGAGGATAACCAATCAAATCATTGCTTTCATTTTCTACCAACACTAAACAAATGAGAGCGAGATCTGATTAGTTAGCATTTTACTATCGACAACGTCCCTTTTTGTCCGTAAAGCAAATATAAACTATAGTGTAATGAAAGAAACATTGCACCTTCCAATGCATTCATACTGACCTGCTGTGGGATCTTGAAGCGGACGTATGAACAAAGCTTCAGCATTTGCTCCATTTCTTCTGCAGTGGACGGAATGAGGGGTATTCTTTGATCGTCGCCAGATTCCTTTAAGACTTGCAGTTGTTTCAGGAATTTACTATCTGTAGGATACTGCAAACCTAGATATAAAGAAAAAGTGGTTATAAAAAGAAAAAATTAACAGATGTGATAGGCTGCCACATACAATCCCCAAAAACTAAATTTTTAAAAATGTTATTCTATAAATGCCTAAATGACTGAGGTCCCAATTCTGAAGCACTCACTTACTGGGAGAACAAGGAACTGGTGACTCCTGTTCACAAACTATATTTACTATATGGTGACTCCTGTTCACAAATTCCCTGGCCAGTAAAATTTATAGAAAATGTGGAGGCCAGGAGCCGGCTTCCTTGTTCTTCTAAAAGCTGAAGGTCTCAGAGGTGGAACCTTCACCTATTGAGTATTTACGGAAAATCATAAGGACAAAAGGATTTCCACATAAAATATAAAACAGGCTCTATGTTGGTACAGGTGATGACAGATAAATGATTTTCGGTCACCTGAATAATGGCTAACTACAGCTCTTGTTCTAGGTACCTGTCCCACCCAAGGACATGTCCCCACAGCACAGGTTTTCGGCCGGTTTTTCAGACGGTTTGCGGTTTTGCAGGCCGTCTGAAAATCGGCCACAAACAAGCACAACGGAACTTTATGGAAAACCCGTGCAGCAGTCCCCACTGCAGGGGTTTTCCGCCCGCGGGCCGCCCGAAAGAGATGGAGCATGCACATTCTTCCGTCCGGTTTTTGGACATAATATGTGCATGTCAATGGGAAGTTGAGGGCTGTTCTCCGCTCATCGAGGAGAAAAGCCGTTCCCCGTGGCCTTGGGACGGCACTAAAACAGGACAAATACCAGTTGGATAAACCGACTGGTATTTGTCCTCTGCCGTGGGGATGCCCTAAGGCTATGTTCACACGGCTTAAAATTGGACGTATTTCAGTCCGTAATACGCGCCGGAGTGCGCAAATTACGGCTGGAATACATCCAAGTCATTACGGTAATCCACAGTTCTCATAGAGAACAATGGATTACGTCTTCTCTCCCTGCTCGGTGAATACGCCGAGGGGGAAGATAAGTGGCATGTGAATTACCAGCGGTGTATACGTGCTGCTGGTAATGAAAGTCTATGGGCCGGTGGGGTGCCGGCCCCCCGCTCCTTCCCCCGTCCACACGGCTTATTTGCGGGGCTTAATTACGCCCCGCAAATAAGCCGTGTGAACCTAGCCTAACACTGCAATGTCCCAAAAAGTCGCTTTCATAGCAGACTGTTCCCATGATAGAAAAATATAACATATATACAGTTTAGCCACCTATGCTGAGCCCATTCACAAGAAGTGTGGGCCAAATATCAATGCCAGGACCGTAGTAACATCAGCACATTGCCTTGATGATTGTGCCCACTGCACAGAATGACCTTCTGTTTTAGCTAGATAATAAAATAATAGTTTTAGGAGACATAGGAGACTTAAGCATCCATTAAACATCAATATCCACCAGAATATATTTCACAATGGATTTGTCACAATTGTCATGGTTCTGTAAGGCCCTGTTCAAACAGCAGACGTTCACGTGGATTTCTGAGTGAAATCTGCCCACATTCTGCACCATAATTCATGTAAATTCCACACGTAATTCACATCCTATGATATTTAATGGAAATATGTAATGTAGCTTTCTCACTGTGTTTTTCCAGCACAGACTTGTAAGTCCGCAGTCGTGCAGAATATATAATGTGTCACTTATTCTGTTGTGTGAAGGAAACCCAATAATGAAAACTTTGGGGGGCATGTATGAAAACTGTCTTGGTCTATGACTTTGTTGCCCATAGCAACCACAGTGCCTCTTTAATTTTTTCAGAGCACTATATGAAAGGTGCGCTCTGATTGGTTGCTATGGGCAACAAAGAAAGTCTTAGACCTAGACAGTTTTCATACATGTGGCTCTTTGGGCGACATGTATGAAGATCGGCGTGTCGGAGCACCTGTTTTCATGGGATTTTTAGTGAAAACTGTGCCTCATGTATGTCGGTGCCCGAGGTGCGCTCATACATGCGGTGAAAAGTTCCCTGCGCCTCGCCAGTGTGTGAGGCGCAGGGCGGGACTTAGGCGCAGAAAGGACTGCGTCTAACATGTATTACGATTCGAGACAGGCTGGAAATCAGCGAAAAATCAATAAACATGTTAGTGAATAGCAAAAAGAGTTGTCTTTCAAATGAATGAATGAATAAAGAGAAAAATCAAAGTTGAATCAAATACTTTGCAATGTATAGAAAAAGTTGATCATTTAAAATAAAAGCAAATATATATAAGCTCTCCAAAGAAAGAAATAATAGCTAGAACAGGTCTTAAAAAAAAGGGAGAGAATTGAACTAATTTAACATCACATAAGCCAATGCAGATGTTAATTTTGGTCTATTGTTTTATTAAAAAATGAAGATGTATTTGTTCTTCATTCACATTTTATTCTATTTTGTATGTCGAGCAAGAGCCAGCACAGCACAGGTCTGTCTGGGACCTGTGGTTCTCCAAGCAGGATTTCTGTGTTCCCATGGCTTAGTTCTGGACGTATTTACGCCTTAAATAAGGAACAAGTAGCTTAGAATGGCTACGTCCAGAACTAAGCCCTGGGAACATAGAAATCCTGCTTGGAGAACCACAGGTCCCAGCCAGACCTGTGCTGTGCTGGCTCTTGCTGGACATACAAAATAGAATAAAATGTGAATGAAGAACAAATACATCTTCATTTTTTATTAAAACAATAGACCAAAATGAACATCTGTACAACATCTGCATTGGCTTATTTAATGTTAAATTAGTGTAATTGTCACGGACTTTGGAATACTTTTTGTAGTGGAGAAAAGTTTTCTTAGGAGAGAATATATATATTGTCATTAATGTTATTAGATAATATTTACTAATACATTGATTTAATTGTTAGAGCACTTGGATATGTTATTTTATTAAGTACTTCATTTAAATGACCAATCCATTTTATTCTTCATACTGTGTAATGTATTTCCCACGCGAAATCCGTTCCGGAATTACATTGCAAATGTGCCACACTTTATGACACGGATTTGCAACGGATTTGCAACGGATTTCGCGTCAGAAATACATTCTGCATAGTAAATAATGACAATACATATATTAGCTGTCAAGAAAAAAATATCCCCTACAAAATGTATTCCAAAGTCCGTGGAAATTACACTAATTTAACATCACATAAGCCAATGCAGATGTTGGACAGCTGTTTTATTAAACATTTTCCATAACAACAATTTTTGATGTATTGGGGCTGCTTTGAAGTTTAATGCAATTCAGTATATACACCAAAAGGCTTGCTAGGACCTGTTGTCCTCCAAGCAGGATTTCTCGCTTAATTATTTATTCTTCTTGAGAAATCATTTATTTTTGTAGTGTACTGCTGTGAGTGTAGAACTATAGCACATTACAAGAATTCCGCGCTCCACTTCGACTTCTCCGCTCAGAAAGACCACATTCAACTAGGTCTGCCTGTCGAAGCTGTAAAGCGCTGCAATGCGCCTCACTTTGCCGACCCACGATCATGCATGCCTCGGAGTTTTCGAATTTGCCGCGTCCCGTCCCAGACCGCTCATTGCACGCCCCTTCATGTTAGGCGCAGCCGAAAGTGGTGAAGGTTGCGCCTAACATTGCATCCCTGCGTCCGACAGGGGATTCGACACGGTGACGCGCTGTTTTCACCAGAAAACAGGCGCAACTCCCGATCATACATGTCGCCCTTTGTCTTTAGTGAGAACATAGATAAAAACAGACCAGCCATAATAGATTTACACCAGACAGTCAATGCATTTACCTGCAGGGCAAATAAGAGTCAAGCTGGAGATGTCAGAGGGATAATGAGAAGCATAAACCCCAGCCACACATCCCCCCATGGATGTACCAACAAGATGGAAAGGTTTCTTATTCAAATGGACGCTTTCAACAAACTGCAAAACAAATAGCACAGAACATGAAATTTTATATTTTCTTCATCTAAATGATGACTTTTGAATGGTTGGACATAGTCCTACATATCATACATAAACAGTAATTCAGTTAGGGGCAATGCAATTTCATAAACATTATTTTATGACTAAAATAAGAAATATAGTATATACTCTTAAAGGGGTGTTATCGTTTCATTAAATGGTCTTCAGAATAAGGGGACAGTGAAAACAAGCAACTTTGCAATTGGATGTCATTAGCAAAGCTGCCTTGTTCTCACAGTGTCCCTTATCTTGTGTTTTTATTTACACTGATATCCAGTGTGGGTCTAATCCCTCCTGATCCCTCCTCCTTGCAATTCACTACCTGAGAGCTCATTTACATTCTGTACAGCCCTGGGTCGATTCACGGAGCTGTGTGTCTGACTCAGAGTTAGGGGCGTTAGCATTTTCTGTTTCACACCTAGCAGAAACAAAACTGCAGCAGATTGTACAATGAGAAAAACATGACAGTTTTGACCCTGTGCCTAACTCTCCTGCATACACGCAGATCTGTGCCGTTCTTAGAAAGCTGTAATACATCTCCAGCTGTGAGAGATCAGTGCTCAGATTAGATTGAATGCAGCCTTTGGTATGTATACAGGTCTTATAAAATAAGACTGATAGGGAGAGACACAGTGATATGTGGACTCAGAGGGGAGGGGGGGGGGGGGCGGGGAGTCTCAGGCCAGCAGGGAAGGGGGGATGATGTCATCCAGCTGGGAGGGGAAGAAACGCCCCTGCATTCACAGAGTTGGGAAGCTAAGAGAAGTGTGACTCAGCCGAAGTAAGGAAGCGATACATCCCCTTTAATGTACTACTGTTTTGTGCATACTACTCCAATGTAAACCCATGTGTCTCTTTGGTTACAGACTACAAATGACTTTAGGCTCTGTCCACATACAAGGTTTCCATGTAGTCTGTTCTTACAAACAAATAAGAGTCTGGCACCTGTAGCAATACATAGTGGTGGTGGTTAAGCCAGTACATTAAGACCCATTTAAACTGTGCCCCTTATTTAATCAGAGGGACGTTCATCACAAATAAGGTTTTCACAGTATTAGCATTATTTTGTGTTTTTGAAGGATTTTTAGAGTTTTGTAAGAAAAATGTGGAGAGCAGACTTACTATCTGTTGGACTATGTTTGGTCTATTTAACAGCAGTATATACTTTATATACCAGACACATAGCAGACCAGTGTTTTGTGTCCGTCAAACAGAGCATATACCACAGTGAAAGGCCAAAACCTAGTTCACAACGGATGTAAAGTCCTTGATTTTCTAGGGCATTGAGGGGGTTAGCTATGGATTTGTGGTGGAGAGCCATGGAAGGGGTAAATTTAAAGCTCTCAGGTGGTCAAGGGCACTAAAGGAGTTGATGTAAGAATCCCTGGTGGTCTAAGGCAGAGAAGGGGTCAATCCTCAGTGGAAAGAAGTGGAGGGGTAAATGTCACATACCCAGGGTCTTGTGGTTACTCACGTCTTCGGGCTCAAACCTTGTTTTAGTCATTACTTTCTGTTTCCTTAAGAGCAAGGCTCATTGACTTCTCCAGGGAAGCTCTGTTTCTGTCATAATGGTTAGTTACCATCTATGGACTGTCCATAAACGGACAATTACATCATCAGTAGCCAAACAGTGTTCTCATCGTCTTCTGCAGTTCTGATACTGCTGACAATGACCAAATACATATTTTATGTCGGGTGTCTGCCAGCAGCATTGGGGCAGCATATCTCGCTGCATAACTTTACAGTGGGATAGCTTGCTAGCTTTCGTCGGAGGTATAAATCAGCAGTCCTCCTGAAATCTGGACTGGTGGTTTACCAGTTGGGTGGCAACCCTAATCTCATATGGCTAGAATAAACACACACGTACAATTTTAAGGTTTATTTACACCTCCCTATTTATGGTGTTTTGTTTTGTTTTTTAAATCTCAGAAACTGAACAAATGTAAAAAAAAATAATAATTTGCATAGCCACCAGCACAGCACCTGCATGCGAAGCAACACACCAGCCAAAAATTGCCAGTCTAAGCCTCTTTGGCTCCTTTTCCCCCACCAGCACAACACCAACAAAAACCACCACACAGCACAGAGGCGTAACTTGAAGCACCGGGGCCCTAGTATGCAAAAAGTGAAAAGGGCCCCCCAGCTACCATGTGCCACGTATCTCTTTATGTGGCAGAAGGGCTTTTGGGCCCTATCAGGCTGCAGGGCCCAATAGTGACTACTACCCCCTATAGCTATGCCCCTGACACAGCACCAACAGAATGTGAAAATATTTTTTTAAAAAAGGTCACTACTCCATTTAGTTGTGGGAGAAATCTGGGCCGGAGCCAAGAGAGCTTAGCCTGGCATCAGTGTTGCTGCTGGGTTGCTCCCCCTGCAAATGCTGTGGTAGAGAAGCAGTAATGGCATCTTAAGAGCAGGGCTGTGAAGTCGGAGTCGTGGAGTTGGAGTTGGTGGCTATTTTGCAGGAGTCGGAGTCGTCATTAAATGGAGCGACTCTGACTCCCAAAATATATAATAAGTTGGTCCAGTTAGTTCGATGCAGTGCAAAGGTCAAGATGGGTCTGCCCAGTGCTACTGCTCCCATATCTTCAGCCTCATCACATGAGGAGTGTAATTGATGACATGGAGCAGGCAAAGCGCTGCCCCAGGGGAAAAGATTCTGATCCCATGACAAACAGATTTCAGCAAAATTTTTCACCTGTTTTCAAAGAAGTAGAAGAGTTTAACCATTCATCAAAACTGACTGTGGCTGAGGCAATTCCTTTATAAACTGACATTGTTAGAGATGTTGCTTCTGTGGTCACCGCTTTACCCCCAACCCAAGTTAGTGTAGAGAGGCCGTTCTCTATCCTGGAAATAATGAGTTCAGATGTGAGGTAATGTATGCAGGATCTGATGGAGGCAATACTATTTCTCAGAACAAATTCCGAGACTCCACAAATGGTCCTGCAGTGTTTTGCATATTTACAATTTTTTTGTGTCCTAAAGTCATGTCCAATAAATATATTTTACACTGACAAGCAAAAGGGTAACAATGTTTTGAAATTGTGACTTTTAGGCTCCATATCTTTGCATCCACTACAGCTTTGTACTGTAATTTTATATACAGTCATCTTACCTATCTTATACATAAATTTGACTTGCAAGTACTTAGCATCTGCTTAGTTACAGTTTTGCTCCTAAAAATCAAAGTGTTAATTTTTATTACATTGTTAGTATTTGGGAAATCCACCTTTGGCTTTCAATACTGCCTGAATCCTTCTGGGCTCTGAATCAGATTCAAGCATGTCTTGACCAAAACATTCCCAATGTTGGTGCAGACTGGACTTGGATACAAATACAGCTTTTTCTTCAACTCTACCCACAAGTGTTTAAAAGATCAAAACATTGTTACCCTATAGCTTGTCAGTGTCTAAATAGCTTGATTATTGTATCATAAGGTGATAAGCAGCCTGATGGGACCATTTTACTACAGTAAAGTTATCACTTAAACATGCGCCATCTATGAGGGAGTCGGAGTCAGGAGTCGGAGTCGGGAGTCGGAGGTTTGGGAAATTGAGGAGTCGGAGTCGGAGGTTCGGCTTGCCAACTCCACAGCCCTGCTTAAGAGGTTGCCATGATGTGGCAACTAGGTTTATATAGTTTGATCAAAATGTGATAATAGGAAAAAAAAAAAAAGTTCTTAGAAGTTTGCTCTGCAGCAATGGATCACCGTTCAAAGTGCTTGGTCGAACAAGGGGAATGTCTTCACTGTAGTTGTACTTATTGTTTACAGTGTACGATGGAAAAGCACTGGCTTATTTTCCATTCACTTCACTACTGCAGTTGTAGTTGTGGTTTTTTTTATCTACTTTTTATTTGCCTTTTTGACTTAGGCTGGTTTATCTGACTGTACATCGTGTGGAAACGTGTTATATCGAAATGAGGATCCTACATTGGACAGTCAAAAGGGATTATTATATTTGAAGTCATCATGAGTTTGTCTTAGCTTTTTGATTCCGTCTATTAAGTGAAAAGATGAAGCAGATGGAATTTAATCATCTTACGCACAGCATGACAGGGAAGATTTTAATCTCTAAAGAATTACAGAGCAGTGACATATCCCTGAAAGAGAGAGTGACATGTGTTTATCCGCAAGTGCAATCTATCAAAGTGCTATTAATGTGATTGTGTTCAGGCTTCTCCATTTGCATTTACAGTTGTAAAATACGCTATGCAACATTTTACATGGAATTCTAGTATCAATCAAGGTTGAACGAAGCTTAGGGGTTCAACTGTCCTCTACAGATACACATTCCTTGTGATGGATAAAGTTGGAGATAAGAGACTGCATCAAGGATGAAGCGAGACAAGTTTTGTTATTTATAGGCACAAGAATTATGTGGGAGGAGGTGAAGGTGACTTCTAAACGCCTGTGCATAGCATAGTTATCTCCCAAGTACCAACAAGTGAACAGCTAAAGGGTTGCTCTGCAATATATCTAATGTGGCTAAAAAAAGCATTAGAATTGCTTGCACGTTAATCATATAATAATTCTATGTGTCAGTAAGCGTGCTGTGTTCCCCGCTCTGGACCGCGGACATGCTCTGTCTACGCTCCCCAGCCAACTGCCAGCAGTTACTCAGCTCTCCATGCTCCTGCTCTCCGCTGCTGCTGGCACCCAGCACAAGCACTCTCCTTAGGCCGCATGCGTGCAGGAAATTAAAAATTTAAAGGGTCAGCGAATCATTGAGTTTCAATGGCTGGCCACCACCTGGGATTTCAGGAACTTCTTTCCTTTGCTCTTGGCCAGTTTGTTGCCATTTATTTGTGCAACTGGCCTGTGTGTTTGTTACCTGTACTTCTGCTGCTGATTCCTGCGATTGAACTTCTAGCCACACTACCCATTGCCTCTATGTTTCTCCACTACGCCCCGCTTGTCTCCCCGGTACCTTGCCTGAGCCCTTAGCTATCATCGAGAGTAGCCACATCCGGGGTAGTGACGTGGGCGTCCCCCGCAGCAAGCTCTGACGACCTTGCGGTGAGCTCCGGGCTCCCTGAAGTGGTTTACATCATCATCTCTCACAGTGACCTGGAAGATCCACAGCTGCATCCCCTGACCATTACAGTATTATAAAAATGTATAATACACTGGAGTAGAGTTACTAAGAGTTAAAGGGGTTGTCTCACTACAAGGATTGCTTTTTTATCTTAAAGATCTTGCAAAAACAAATCACTTTACAATATGTGTCCATTAACAATGTCCTACCTATTCTGAGATATCCCCTTTTGTATGTACTGCATCAGCTCCTCAGTTCGCTATAGCTACAGACCTTTTTGATCTATCCTGATAGGCTGCCAGCACTGGTTGCTATAGCTACAGACCTGGCTTCTACTGCAGCCTAGTAGAAGCCAGTAAACACACCCCTGAATTCACATGAAACCAAGAAAACAGGATTGAGGTGAGATGAATCAGTGTAGTGAGACAACCTATTTAATATAAACTTGGACTAGTCAGTCTAAGGATGTGTCAAATCTATCAGTGGTCCAAGCCATCTGTTTTTTTGCTTATTTTACACCAAATGTCAATTTTGGTGCAATTTTGCAGCATGTTATCGCATTTCAAGCAATAGGTCTTCCCTGGAAAACAACGCCACCTTTGGTAGATGAGCCACAGACATTTTCTAAAATAAACGATAAATTTGGCTAAAACTAAATGTACCACATTGTGCCAGTGTTTGGAGCATTTTAAAGAGGTTATCGAGTTTTGTTTTGTTTTATAAACTGCTGCTAATATAAACAAAAAAAAAATATATACACACCTCTCCACTCACTACCGTTCCAGCACTGACACTGCAGGGGTGTCTCCCCTCTCTTTTGTTGCATCCAACTTATGCGGTGGCTGACGACCGCTGCAGTCACTGATTGGCTACAGTGGTCATGTGACATTGCCCGACATCACTATTCAGAGCCTTCACTTTCGTGCAGTGGTATCCGGCAGTATCATGTGACTGCTGCGGCCAATCAGAGGCTGCAATAGTGGTGTCGGGAAGAGGGTCAGTAGATGCATTCCTGGAACAAGCGTCAGTATGTAGGTATTGTTTCTGTTTGTTTGGACAACTACTTTAAATTCAGAGGGGTAAAACCCCACTGCCACTAGATCCTGGCTGTCACGTTGAAGCTTTCACTTCCTCGTGCTATTAATTTCATTTTTCATGCAGTACAGGAGAGACGGGATTTGTGTCTCTCCTGCCTTTCTTTTTGCTGTTGTACATATTACTATTTACAATAATCCTGTTTTTAGCTAGTAATACAATCTATATGAAATGTCATAGCCTATAATCAGTGATAGACACAAGGGACCTGGAGCTCCAGCCCTATATACAGTACATACCTGGTGTATTCTTTTGACCTGACCACTGAATGAGTAATCATCTAAAGCGGAGCGTGTGGTTCCCTCATGTCCTGGCATATCCACACAAATCAGGTGCAAGTTTTTAGGAAGAAACAGTGAGAAAGAAGTATAACAAATATGATTAATGCAAATAGGATTCAGACCTATATGTAGCATTGAAAGTTAGGATTACTGATTTATTCTAATTGGTGCCTCATGTCAGCCACCCTGATACCATACAATAAAGCTAACCATACATAGAGAAAAGTTTCTACCAAAATTAGTGGGTTCAATCACAATGATTCAACCAGTGGGCAGATGAGAAGAGTGAGGCGGTGGGGTCTTCCTCAGAGGCTGTGTCCGCACCATCTGCACTGGGAGCATGTTGATATGTACAGCCAGGCTACCAGAGCTAGCTCTGATGCTGGCCATTTAACCCCTTAGATGCTGCAGTCAGTAGCATGAGTGGCATCTAGGTGGTTAGCAGAGAGCGGCTCCCTCTGTCAGCCATGGGCACCCCTGTAACGAAATCACAGGGTGCCCATGCTTGCCATGGTTTTCAGAGGCCAAATCATGGCCTCTGGGTCTACCATATAGAGCAGTAAAGAGCAAATAAATAAAAATGTTTAAACAAATAAAAAAAAATAAAAACACAAAATCACAATTCCCTACCCCCACCCTGCAAAAAAAACCAAAACACTTTAGTATTTAGTATTTTTAGTATTCAGTATTTTTTTTTATTGGCAACAATTCAACCTATAAAACTATGTTATTTAATCCATACAGTGAACAATGCAAAAAATAAAGAATAAAAACCATGCCAGAATTGCATTTGTTCATCCAGCCTCACAAAAAATGGAATGAAAAGTGCTAAAAAAACAAACTTATCCCACAAAAAAACCCTTCTAAAATAAAAAGGTTCATATTTTTTTTTTAGAATATTGGGACATTAAAGCATATTTTGTTTGAAGTGGCACTTATGATCTACAGGTGCGAGGAGGGCCTTGTAAAAAAGTTGTGTGGCCTGAAAAAGTGGGGGTGTGGACTTTAAAAAAGGGCCTGAAATGTAGTGACCGCCTCGAGCAGCAAAAGTTCTATCTACGTCACTGATCAGTCAACAATGCCAAGTGTGGGGTTCGTCGGCTGTCCTTCGACAACAGATTTAGGGGAAAAAGAGGGGTCAGGTATGTGGAAATTCAATACTGTAAAATCATTTGTTACCAAAGGAGATAAACTTCTGCCAGAGATGTCTGCCAGCAGCATATTCTTCTAATGCCAAGGCCAAGCTTCATTATTCAACAGCACAAACCATGGTTACCACTAAATTTAAAGGGGTTTTGCCCCGAAGTGAGTTCATTACCTCTTAATCTGAACAATGTAGAGCAGCCTCACAGGGAGAGAGAGGGGGCCTGAGCAGTAACTCTGAGGAAGCAGGGAGCGTTGTACAATGTGTACTCAAATAAAACATTAGAACCAGTGGATTCTCTATACAAAAGACACAACATCTTTCTCCACAGTTCCTTGAAAGCTCAGTCATGTTCCCTGTCATCAGATAAGAAGTGCAGACAACAAGGCGACCAGATCAGCTCCTGTCAGCTCTCCTGGTCATGTCTAATGCAAACTTTTAAGTAACTAAGGGCTTGTAAGGAAAGCTGTAGCTCTGAGGCTTCACTTTTTGTAATCAAATATATTTAGAAAAGTGATTAAATACCCATTTTGGGGATCCCACATCAACATTACATTGTGGCAAAACCCCTTTAAAGGGTGATCTGATAAGAGACATATGTTTAATGGGAGATTGCCTTCTCCCACAGACTGGAATAGAGAGACAGTGACTAGGTGGACATATAGAGGATAATTTAGAAAAATACCATAAATACCTTTAGAATGTAAAACTGTTGCACTCACCTTGGCTATGGCCAGCCACATATCTTTATGAGCAGAGAACCCATGTAACATCAGGATAGATGGCTTCGGGCCTGGTCGTCCTCGGGATGTGTAACAGAATTTGTAGTTCCCATAACTGACATATTTGACCTGCATCCCTAAGGCCCTACGCCAGTACCTGTAACATAACAGCAAGGAATTGGCGCATCGGTCTTATTACAGGGAACTGGTTCATAGCTAATTGATGGGCAGTAGAGTCCAATTTTAGAGAACAGGGTAAATGAAGAGCAAAAAAGTATTAATGAAAAACAGTCCCATTTGGTGCCCATGTTTATACATTGAAGAGTTTTCACATAATATTATCATATGGTGTTTACACATGTTATGCTGTGCCTTCTTAAAGGGGTTGTCTCACTACATTGATTCATCTTACCTCAGTCCTGTTTTCAGTTTGAATTCAGGGGTGTGTATAATGTCTTCCACTAGGCTGCAGTAGAAGCCAGGTCTGTAGCTATAGCAACCAGTGCTGGCAGCCTATCAGAAAAGATCACACAGGTCTGTAGCTATAGCAACCGGGGGAGCTGATGCAGCCCATACAAGAGGGGATATCTCAGAATAGGTAGGACACTGTTAATTGAAACATATTGCAAAGTGACTTGTTTTTCTAAGATCTTTAACATAAAAAGCAATCCTTGTAATGAGACAACCCCTTTAACAGTTCCGGCATATCAACACATATGCATGTTTTTAAATAGTTAAACTGCAGTCCTATACAGTACAAAGTAGGCACCATGACAAAACTTCAAGTTAGCCTACCAGAGAGGAAATATAGTGCCATGTGTGGTGAGGAATGAGTGCTGTAGGCACCTTTCCCTTCAGTATATTATATTGCCAATGTGTTTTAACATAAAAAAAAAAATGCCACAAATATAAATGTTTTAAAATGTGTTCCCTTTTTCATTATGATTGTCAAAATCTAGGTTATATATAGTTTGGGGTCATTACAGGTAAAAGTTGCAGTTGTCACGGGCAACAGTAGTAAGCCACGCCAGGGAGCGGAATTTAAGTAGGTCCCGGTTTTCACCAGAGCCCGCCGCAAAGCGGGATGGACTTGCTGCGGCGGGAGTCTACCAGGTCGTTACACCTGACGTGACTTGCTTGCGGAGGCAGCTGAGGTGTAGTGCGGTACAAAATCGTAAGGCAGGCTCGTAGTCGGGGACAGGCAGAAGATCAGGGCAGGTGGCAAGGTTCGTGGTCGAGGGACGGAGGCAAACGGTACGGTACACGGTAATCAGAACAAGACTTCAGGAACGCTTTCTCAGTAGGCTAATGGCATTAAAGATCCGGCAGGGTAACCAGGAAGAGGCAGGCTTAAATAGGGGCAGCGACCGGCAATAGCGAATTACCGGTGCACTTTTAATTTAACACTGCCGGCGCACACGCGCCCTAAGAAGCAGGACCGCGCACGCCGCGGAACAGAGACTGCAGCAGGAACGTGGCCGGGTACGTGTGCAGGGACACAGGCTGGGGAACGGGTGCGCCTGCGACCCAACATGCGGGTCGCAGGGGCATCCGTGACAGCAGTTTAGGCTATTATTGGCTTTTTAAAGTTTTTTTTGTTTTAAAGGGATTGTCTCACTACAAGGATTGCTTTTTATGTTAAAGATTTTGCAAAAACAAGTCACTTTGCAATATATGTCCATTAACAGTGTCCTACCTATTCTTAGATATCCCCTCTTGTATGGGTTGCATCAGCTCATCAGGTCACTATAGCTACAAACCTGTTTGATCTCTCATGATAGGCTGCCAGCACTGGTTGCTACAGCTACAGACCTGGCTTCTACTGCAGCCTAGTAGAAGCCAGTAAACACACCCCTATATTCAAAATGAAACCAAGAAAACAGGACTGAGGTAAGAGGAATCAATGTAGTGAGACAACCCCTTTAATGGTCTATCTGTCCTTTATGGTATACACTGTGTCCCCTATTAAAGTAGTAGTGCACTTCAATTTTTTTAGTGCACTTCAATTTTAGCCTAATGCAGCCCATTTGAAATAAAAAAAAAACATATACTCCCTTTCCCTCTGATCCAGTGCTGTTTTTTTTCCCTTCTTCAGAACGAGGATGTCACCGCTGCCGCCACCGATTGCCTGCAGCAGTGATGTACCACTGCCTGGCTTCACCGTTTGGATAACTCACTTCCTAATGGTGACGTCAGGCAGGGGCTCTGATGGGTTTCAGTGGTAACATCCTTATTCAGAAGAAATATATAGAAGACAGATGGAGAGTGAAGATAGCGCAGCATTGCATCTGAGGGGAGCGAGTATCACTGTTTCTTTAAAGGGGTTGTCTCATTACATTGAGTCATCTCACCTCAGTCCTGTTTTCTTGGTTTCACTGTTGAATTCGGGGGTGTATTTACTGGCTTCCACTAGGCTGCAATAGCAGCCAGGTCTGTAGATATAGCAACCAGTGCTGGCAGCCTATCAGGAGAGATCAAACAGGTCTGTAGCTATAGTGACCTGAGGAGCTTATGCAGCCCATACAAGAGGGGATATCTAGGAATAGGTAGGATACTGTTAATGGACATATATTGCAAAGTGACTTGTTCTTGTAAGATCTTTACTATAAAAGCAATCCTTGTAGTGAGACAACCACTTTAAATGGGCAACAGTATGGTAAACATAAAACCCCCCAAAAAATTGGACAACCCCTTTATCATTATCATTACAGCAGTTCACACTCCTTTTTGTGATTCAGAGCTTGAAATCCCTTGCATACACATATAGTTAAATTTCAATGTGACTGCCTTCAACCCTGAGCAGAGAGACATCAGGATCTCGCCACAGACTGCTCATACATTGAACTCAACAATCAACCTCAACATTATGCAGTAAACTCTAATGCTTCCTCTAGTGCTGGCGGCAGCCAGTCATAATTTTATCCTTTAACTATGTCTATACAGTGGATTTGGAGCTCTGTACCAGAAAGGAACGAACTTTGACTGCTATAAAGATATATAAGAAATTAATCAAAACAGAAAGTTGGAGCTAAAAATGACATAATGCTAAAGTTTGGAGATTCATGGAACTCATAAAAACAGCTGAAGGTTTGACGGATGACATGGTCGGAGTCTTACCAGTAATAAATTTTGATAAGTGCAGCTGGCCAAAGGAAGAAAGAGGTCACAAAAGCCAATATTGGGATAACCAAGGTGCCGCCTGCAATGAGGAACATGTTCAATACATCCAGGTCCATGGTGCTTCTCTTCAGACCCTGCCTGAAAGAATTAAAGAAAGAGTTCTAAGTCATGGTATAGTCATCTCATTTGCAAAATTTTTTTTTCTTTTTTTTAGGTTTAGCTGCAAAGAAATTGTGCAAAAAACATGCAGATTATATGTATATATATATATATATATGATATATATATACTCTAACTGGCCTATAGTTGCCCTGCAGACCGGTTGACAGTCTACAGTCTTTCAAGAATCGGTCACTGGAAAAGCAGGAACTTTTTAACCACTTATAGCCCTACAGGTTATAGACATCTCTCCTGTCGTAGCTGAAGGGAGGACTTCTGTTAAGTAATTACTATTTATGCAATGACCTAGTTTATTTTTTAATTAAATAACCTATTGGAGTCTGAATACGAGATGATAGCCAGGGTGATTTTTACAGCAGTCATCAGTTTGATATACAATACACTGTACAATGTGCATCAATCAAAGTTCTCTAGATGTTATAGAACTACAAGTACCACAGTAACTGCAGCATGCAGAATTATATCTATGCTATCGGATTATAGGATATAACACACTACATGCATTCTGCACCAGGCTGTTACATAAGCCCCAATATTATAATAATGTGATGCTATGCATGATCTACATCTATAAAGCTAATTAGTGATTGTGATGATTGCTCCTCTGCCTGTATTCCGCTCACAGACCTCAGGGATACAACCAGGCCATGTATACAGCTCTTGCCGCAGTCAGTCCCTATCAGTCAGCAGTTTTCTCCTTCTGATCAGCATTATCCAGGTTACCAGAGCTGCGGATCTGACAGCCACACAATGTAACTCAAGCCCACACCAATCATCTGCTCTTCTTCTAAGATCCCCCCCAGGGCATCACAATCGCCCTCCTATGGAATAACTTACAATGACGCCGCCGCTGTGGATGTGAATGCAGAGACAACACGTTACACTCGGTCAAGTACATCAACCTCTGACCCGCTCACCTCCCTCCACCTTTGCTCCTACATAAATGAGTCTGTGATGAGATAAACTTGAAAGCTTAAAGAAAAAATATTAACGCTTTATCCCAGGGGTGAACGGAGGCGAGGATAAGCTAAGGACTGGCAACCTCTGCAGAGTCCGCAGGGCCCGGCAATTTGGTTACGTTAAATGAACCAACATTTCAGAATACAGAAATTCTGATAATGCGGCAGTTGTTTGCAGTAATACAATAGATCGAGAAATTGCTCAAAAACAAAACAAAAATTTAGCCGCAGATTTTGGGTCAGCATTTTAATTTTAGATTTTTTGCTGAATATTCTTTAACTTGACAATTTAATTTTGGAGAATTTTATATAATTATAGCATTTACAATTTTAAATAACTTAACATAATTCTATGTAAGTCTAACAATATAGAAAATCTGATGTTTTCACATAACTGATCTTTCAAATTAGACTATGTTCATGTTGCATTTGCATTGCATGTTTGGCATATGTTTAAAGGAGTGTTATCGTTTGAGCTGCTCGTGCTGTTCTGCTAATTTTCTCAGATTGAGTTTGAAATCCAGGGGCGTGTTCCTCTCAGCAGACGTGTCTCCCCTCCCACGAGGCGTGTCTCCCCTCACTGAAGAACTGTGACATCATCATTTTGTTTGAAGCAGGGGATGCAGAGGGTTGTCTGGATATAACAGCTCTGTAGCCTCCTGCATGCTTATGTCTGTAGCCTTGAGGCTCCACAAGCTGCAGCAAGCACCTATTATATCTATTATATCTCTTAGTTTACACACTGAAAGCCAGCAGCTTTAACTTCTGTTCTAGTGGTGTTCAACCAAATTGTACTAACAACAGGCAGAGACCTTTACTCAACTACAAGGACAAATGTCAGCTTCAAGTAAAGATCTCTGCTTGCTGTCAGTGATATGAGTGAAAACAGATGGGGGGAGAAGCAAATCAGCTTTGAGAGAAGAACCTGCTCAACCGGGAACTGACGTGGGCTGATGGTGTAACGGTAGAGTGTTGGTTTTACAACGAAGGGGTTTGGAGTTCTAGTCCCCTCACAGGGTATATCCTCCCCCCCTAAATTCTACACATATGTAGAGAGACCTTAAATATATATGTCAATCTCTATAATTATATATATACACATCCATAGCTCCCCTATATCATGTCTCATCCCCGAGAGTATATGCATTGTATCACATATGTTGGAATTGCTTGGTGTGACTGTGAGGATGGGACACTATATAGGGGAGCTTTGTGTGTATATATAAAATTATAGATGTCTACACATATATTTTCATATCTTTACATATGTGTACAATTTATAAAAGAAAAACAAAACAAAAAAAAAACGATGGGACTTGAACTCCCAACCTCTGTCTTGCCAAGCTGATCACCTATGCACTGCACTACACAAGCAGCTCATACAGATACAGTGTTGAATCCTTATGTTATACACTACAGATGATGACGTCATAAGTAGGCGGGGCTTGCATTCGATCTAAGGAACAGAACGCCCTCTTTTCAAAGTAGCAGCTTAAGGACTGAACCTGTGAGGAGGTGAATCAACCTCTTGGCAAAAGCCCTTTAAACAGGCAGTAATTGCCCAGATCCTTCCCCCTGGAGCTGAGATGTACATAGAGCCAGCAGACTCTGGTTTCACTATCGATTTTAACAGCTCAAAGGGGAGTAAACACAGACTGTGCAGGCAGCCAATAATAGCGCAGGGGGCGTGGCCATGACGTTTCCTGTCTAGGGGCATATCCCAACAGGTTGAATGAAATGTCAGCCAGCCAATCATAGTGCAGGGGGCGTGTCTAGGGCACAGGAATCGACCAGGGGGCGTTCTGACCAGCAACAGCAGAAATAGAAGACATTTACAGCGAAGCTGATATCTGCTAAACCAAGTGACAGAGGTAATGCAACCCAATTACAAAAGTGCTTATTTTTACTGTCCCCATAATCTGAGACATGATCTTTGTAACGATAAAACCCCTTTAACATACATACAGCAAATGTATCCATAGATCACCAGACAGATACCAAAACAATGTTCTTTTGGCATCTTGTAAATATTGATACACTTTTTTTTAACTATAAGGCTATGTTCACACGGGTTAAATTGGGGCGCATTTCGCCGCGCATTTCACAGCGTACTGTGCTCAAATACGAGCAAAATGTGCCCCAGTCATTACGATAATCCACAGTTCTCATAAAGAACTATGGATTACGCCTCCTCTCCCGCTCGTACAATACGCCGAGCGGGGAGAGAAGTGGCATGTCAAATATTCACGGCGTATACGCTCCGAGAATAATGCATGTCTATGTGGCCGGCGGCTCCCGAAGTCCCACCGAGACATTCATTACTCGCGGCAAATAAATGACATGTCACTTATCTCCCCGCGCTTACAGTACAATCGTAGTGTACGCGCAGGGGACCGAGGCGGAATTCATAGTTCTCTATGAGAGCTATGGATTACCACAATTGATGCGTGTATCTCGACGCATATTAAGCACAATATGCGGCGAAATGCGCGTCCAATTACGCCGTGTGAACATACCCTAAAAAGCACGGATGACTGCGCTTTACCATATAGAAGTATCCCACAAAAAATGTATACTTTGCAGTATGGTCATCTTTAGGGAATATATGCCACTCTATATCTATAATGTGCCATAGTCTCTAAGGCAGTCCTGCTCAACTTTGTAGGATGTGGGGGACGGACTGCCACTGGACTGGAGACATACCCAGGGAACATTCTCATACCAAGTGACACTGCCCATTTTGGGAGAGGGGAGATTTACATAGGCTATGCCCTCTTTGTGGTCCATTGCTGCCGTGACTAAGGGCAGACGCTCACTGCCCGAAACGCGTAAGCTATACCTCTAGTGTCACATAATCTCCAAAAAATTGGGAATCTCGCAAGAGAACAGAGAGTGACTTTTGATCACTATATTTACTATTTTTCAATTGTGACGTGATGAGTTAAGTGGCTAGCCGTGAGCCGGAGGAGAGAATCTTCAATGGGGAAGTTGTGAGGCCAAACTGCAGGAGGGAGGGTGGGCTAACCATAGAGCCTGCAGCTTTATTAAAATGAATATGAATATTACATATAAAGAGAAAGTGGTTTATGGAAATAGTTTGAGACATTAGTATACAGCACAATAAAACATGTACTTAATAGGGCTTGCAGCTTTTTTAAAATGAATATGTATATTAGATATATAGGAAAAGTGCTTTATGGGAAGATAATATGACAGTGGTGTACTGTACAGTGAAATCTATATTCCCAATGAATATTCATATTAGATCTGGAAGAGAGGGCGCTTATGGGCGTTGATAAAGCTGTTAGTGTGCTGTGGAATGTAACACCTATTCTGCTTAGTCCGTTGTAGGTGAGCCACGCAGTTGCAATAATATGAGAGAAATAAGACGGAAGCCCATCACAGTCAGGGCTGAGATGTCTGCTGATGCAGTGCATTGGCACGGGCAGTACGGTAAGATGGGGCGCAAGCCTGTTATGGAGATGGCAAATTTGCCTGAGGATTGCTGTTCATGGTGACAGCTTTAGCAGCACATGTTATGAGTGTGCATGCAGGAGAGCAGAAGGGGGAGTGGGCTTTATTTGGATTCTCTGATGGCTAATTGGTGAGCACCTGAATAGGGGGTGTACCTAACATGATATAAAAGGAAGTGAGCTTACACCACATGTGATCAGACATCTAACCCCTGATGAAGCCAGGTTAGCTGGCGAAACATGTCGGGGAGGTCAGGCATGACGTTTTAAATTGTGATTTCTCACCTCTGTCTATAAGTGTCACCTGCTGCAGGGGTGTCACAAGGCGGCCTTATTTGTTCTGTGTCCATGAGATTAGGGATGACTGCCCAAGTAGTAGGCTTGGGATCCCTTACTGAAGCTAGTAATTTGCTATAGATATAAGGCTCTCCTGTTAATAGGTGGGGTTCCACCAGACTTGATAATAGAAAGGGAGTTATTCCCTCTTTCAGAAGCAAAAAGGGATAAATGATGAGGATAGAGATCAGGTTTTTAAATAGTGTGCATAGAGGTTAAGAGTTATATATAATAAAAGTTACGTTTTAGTGTTTTACAGATAGAGAACTGATAGAGTAAATATACCTCTAGTGTGTCTCGTTTTTTGCCACCTTATGCACTGCAATATGTCTTATGCTTTTACGTAAATACTTTAATAAATGTTGGCATATTTTTACTTGAGAGTCTGGGTGCTGTGCTGTTTATGCTTTGGCTGTTTCATGGGACAGGCTTCCGGGCACAAGCATATGTAGGGAGGAGCTGGCAGTCTCCTTGTACCCATTGCTGCCAGAAATGCCTTGGGGGGCCGCATGTAGTACAGGCTTGGTTTACATTGGAGGTATACATTGCAGAATACTCCTGACATATACTATTGATAGAAGGCTCAACTATGATGTGAGCAGAGCCTTGAAATGTATTTGATATACTGGAATTTTTAGGGGCCCCTATAGATTGCCTTGTTGATGCAATATTCACTTAAATTATTTGGATTCAACTTATTCTACAAAGAATGTAGATGTGATCAAAAGGTCCAAAGCTGAAGACACCAACAGCAGAAATGGGAACTGGGTGCAAACAACTGTATTACGGCACTATACAACCTCTAACAGCCACAGGAAAATCATAGCATGTTCTACTGGATGCCATGTTACAGAGGTGTTATCTCCCAGATGCAATGCTGAAGAATGGGCCTCGGTAATAGACAACACTGAGTATCAGGAAGTGGAGCACAGGCTGACCAAAACATTAGGGTGCTTTCACACAGCGCAGTTTTGGTGCAGTTTTAACTGTGCTCCAATTAAACTGCCTTTATTACTAGCAAGCTTCTTTCACTTATCTAAACTGTTTGGAAAGTGAGTAATCAATTAGTGTGTTTGTAATCCACAAGACTTCAAACACATTCATTGATTACTTACTTGAAACACTTTTCTGAACAATTTAGACAAATGAAAGAAGCTGCTGGTAATAAAGGCAGTGTAATTGGAGCGCAGTTAAAACCGCACCAAAACTGCGCTATGAGAAAGCACCCTTAAAGAGAACCTGTCACATAGTTTATGCCCCCCCTTGCTGAGGGCAGCACAAGCTAGTGACAGACCTGCTGTTTCCAGCGGTGTGTCCCTTTTTCTGTAAAATGCTGTAGTTTTAGAGCATTTACCTCTCAAATCGTATTCATGAGCAGGTGTTAGCCCCGCCCACCAAGGCTAGCTCCCCCCACTGACAGTTATTCACATGTTTCTACCTATTAAAAGTAATAGGTTTATCAGTTGAAGTGGGCGGGGCTAGCTCAGGTGGGCGGGGTTTGGAAAAAACTGACACTGAATGACTCTTTTCTGGCTGAAAACTACAGATTTGAGCATTAAATACTCAAACTACAGCATCTTACAGAATAAGGGACACAGCACTGGAAACAGCAGGTCTGTCACTAGCTTGTGCTGCCCTCAGCAAGGGGGGCATAATCTATGTGACAGGCTCTCTTTAAAGGGGTTTTCTCGTCTGGATGTTTTCACAGAACCTTTTCTTCCACTTTCAGTACTGGCTGAGGGCACTACAGAACTGACTGCCACTTCAGCTCTGCTAGGTCCTGTTGGAAAAAAACACTGTCCAAGCAGGACTTCTGGCTATAAATTTGAGCTAGCAGGAATATTTAGTGTTAATAATAAGATCTATAGCCTTCGGACTACATTTTAAAGACCTCCAGTAGTCATGTCACTGTGTTTGTATCAGTTATGTATAGTAGAGTTGATATGCCAGTCGCTGCTATAGAAACACTCACAGCCTAACCAGGAAGTGTGAACCACGAAGCTGCACGTGGCTCTGTGAAACAGCATGGCGAGACAAGACACTGCAGGGAGTGGTCAGGTCACTGCTTACTAGAGTATATACCCTGCTTCCCCGAAAATAAGACATCCCCCGAAAATAAGACCTAGTGCATTTTTTTAATGCACTTCATAGTGTGGCTGCTTCTGCTGATGTTTGTGATGAAATCACTACAGTATATTAATACATGTTGATGTTTTGTTCAACTGTAAATGTGAATTCCTGTTCATGGAAAAATAAGACATCCCCTAAAAAGAAGTCTTAGCTCGTCTTCAGGAGCAAATATTAAAACAGAGAAACAGGGGAAAGTAGTCTGTAACCTAGGGAACACAACAGGAGAGAAAAACTGCAGTATCTTTGATATGAAGCAAAAACAGAAACATATTTGGTAATAATGTTTATGTACTTTTGCCTTTATGTTTAAAGCTAATCATGAGATTGGAAAATTCCTTTAAAATCTGGAAAAGTGTAATTGATGAATCTCAATGTCTGCTGTTCTATACAAATGGTAAGGTATAAAGTGAAAATAAACCACATGGATCCGTCTTACTTTGCATTAACAACTTCCAGGGTGTGTATTTCATCTGGCAGAGAATGTGTTCCTGGCCTGTGCTACCAGCTTTCAGATGCCATGCTATGTGACACATCAAGTTCAGTGTACACCACAGAATGTGAAGGAACAGGAGGCAGTAGGTATGTACAGCAAAGAAATCCAAGACCCTCTGAGATGTCATCATGCCAACAAGGGACCAGAATACCTTAGTGCTATCTGTTTCCAGCACCTACCTCCTACTAGAAAACCCCTTTAATAATGCAGTTTATTCTCCAGTGACTTGAGGGCACCAGTCCCTGTGCTTACACACTGTAGCAGAAGTGAAGGGCATATGTCAGACATTGTTCTCTAAGCATCAGGACTAGGATTAGCAAAGGGAAAGAGCAAAGAAGCAAAACGGATTGGGGTATTTAACCTACACCTATAATCGACTGGCTGCCAGGTATAACCAGCGTTATTATGGACAGATCATGAAAGCATCTTATCTGGTGCCTGAAAACTATTACATTGGCCTTGTTCGTTTTCCTGGTGTTTCGCACCTTGACTACTCTATATATTTTTGGGTTAGTCAGTCACTAAACCCCGGTGAAGAAAAGGTCAGGCGAGGACAGTTTTAAAATTTTCGGAGGGAAAAAAGACGAGAAAACCCCCGGGGGTTTCGCCCCGGGGAAAACCCAGTACGGAAACGGCGCAGGCGCCATTAAAATTGTACGGGTTTGGGGGCTTTTTTTCGAACACATGATAAAAGGCATTGTACTATTTAACGTCAGTAATAATAAGCTATTTAGTACCCCTGAGAAAGCAATTAAGGCGAAAGGTACCCCAGGGGGATCCGGGGTAATTGACTGCATAAAAAAAGGGGGCTTTTTTTACTCATAAATTTACATTTATGCTTTTTTAAATTTATGTTTGGCCCTTATATTTGGCCAATGAAAACACATTTTTGTGGGTTTTTACTTTGAGTTTTTATTTATACTATGTTTACAATCACTATTTTTACTCTGAAAAAGTTTAAAAGCTGTTTACCCTAGAATTAAATTTAATTTCTTCTTTACTTTTTGTAACATGTCCTTTGGGTGATCAATATTTGGGAATATCCCCCATTTTTTTCTTGTAATTCTATTTTTTTTTTAATTTGTTAAAATTAAAAAAATTTTTTTTCTCTTTTAAAGTGGATTATGCCCCCGGTTCGTTTTTTGTTTACCCTAAAGGGAAGACCCCCTTTCCCCCCCCCTTTTTTTTAAAAAAAAAGGGGGCACCAAAACCCCGAAGGGTTTTGTAGAGTTTTTTTTTTTGGCCTTTTCGCCCTTCTCCTAGCTTCTGCATATCACAAGGCATTAGGGGAAAGGGGGGCTGAGAACCCCAACAGCCCCCCTCTGTTGGTTGAAAACAAATCCTAAAATTTGCTTTTGGCCCCACCATTCTTGAGAAAGCAAAAAGGTTTTTTTACCCAAAAGCCAGTATCTCTCACTACAGACAACGCTGTTTCGGGATTTTTGTCCCTCTTCAGTCAGAGTAGAAAAGATCTGGCTGGCTCTACTCTGAAACCTTAAGAGGGACAAAAAACCCGAAACAGGTTGTCTGTAGATAGAGATACGGCTTGGCTAAAAAATCCTTTTTGCTTTTCCAAAGCTGGGGGTCAAAAGCAAATTGAGGATTTGTTTCAACCAAAAGGGGCGCTGGGGCTTTTCAGCCCTTTCCCCCCTAATTTCCTTGTGAAATTTTTTTTGCATATAATTTTGGAGTATTCCAATTTTTATTTAATTTGGTTTTTTTGTTTTGGGGGGGATAAGATTTTTATTTGTTCCCCAGCCCAAAGGTTGCAGGGTGTTTTTTCCTCTGATGTTGGCCGATGTGCAATGACCATGCTTTTGAGCCACTGGGCCCCGTAGGGGTTTAAATTTTACCTGTTTTTAGAAAAACAATTTTTTAGAAAAAGAGCTGCTCTACTTTATTTTCCTGCCCACCCTTTTTTTACCCTTCCATAAAATGGCCCATGGGCTCCGCAGTTTCCAAAATTGGTTATTGACATGGGGGCAATTGTCCAAATCACAATACACTTGCATCCCCAAAGAAAAAAGTTCAGAAAAACCGCCCCCCTTGGTCCAAAAATCACTAACCTTTTCCCCCTTTTTGCAACCCTGAAAAACAAATCCTTTTTTTCCCCCAAAACGAGCAAAGGGGTTTAAATGTGCAGACAGCCCTGTCACACCTTTATTATCCACGAGCCAAAACTTTCCCATTGACTTTCTTTCGGAGCTATGCCTTTCCAACATTCAAGGTGGTCCTAATAAAGTGCTCGCCCGTGTATAGGAAAAATTATTGAAAGCCAGACAAAAAAAAGTGTCCCAAACCCTAAGGGGAAAAAAATGACTATTCTATTCCCCTCCATTTCATTAGAAAGCACTGGCACAGCCAACCTCCTGATATACAGTCACATAAGAGCCAAACACCATGCAATATCATTACTACAAATACATATATGACGTATAGATGACTATTTTAAAATAAGACTATAAAAAGTAATGCAATATTTTTAAGCAATACATTATTATTTTAAATAATAGAAATTTTGTAGTAAATATTATATAACACATTATATAGTACAGCAATACATTATATATTATAGTAATAGATTTTGAGTACTTTTCTAATAACACAATTTTATAATACAAACAAAACATTAATATTTTGTAAACCATTACATAGTAAAAAACCCTTATACTAGTGTAAACTCCAAAAAATTAGAAAATCATTGGAAATTTTTGGGGTTCTCCAGGACTATATTTTTATTTGTTAAAAGGGCCCCACAAATGTATATATTAAAAACCCTTTTAATTCATTTCTATAAATGGGGGTTTATACAATTTAAATTGGGGTTCCCCTTTCATGACTTAAAGAAACTGTTTAAAATTGGTGATGGGCCCCCCTTACTGAGAGGGAGCCCAAGCTTTGTGTCAGGGCCCCCTGTCTTATTCGGTAAGGTGGGAGTAGTTTTTAAGAGCAAATTTTAAAGGTCAAATCTGGCCCTTTTTAAAACCCGAAAAAAGTCCACTTAATTTTGAGAAGGTTGGGGGTTTGCCCCGCCAACCAAGGCTTTGCCCGCCCACCATTTTTCCCCTTTTTAAAATAAAGGTTAATTTATTTATAAGGGGGCGGGTCAAAAGAATTAGAAAGGACCCTTTTTTGGATGAAAATGAGATTTTAGCAAATTTAAAAGGGGTTTTCTCGCTACAAAGAAAAGCTTTTCAAATTGTAGGGAACACAAAAAATAAAAAAATTTTTTCCAAATATATTGTTTTGTTAAATCTGTTTTCCCTAAGGGTTAAAATTAAATTTTTATGACCCCCCCGGGCTATTTTCTTTCCCTCAGTAACTAACCTTAAACAATTCCCCCCCTGTGTTTGTTTCAATGAGAAAACATGAGTGATGCATCACAAAATTTAGCCACGTGTCCTGTGCTGCTCAGCAGTAAAAAAGCTTGATTTATGAAAAATAAACAAAACGAAATTAGGGCTTTTTTTTTTGGGGATAAATTTAAAACCCTTTCTGGAGAGCACTTTGAAAAAGTTTCCCTCAGCTAATCTGATGTAATTAGCAACTAAAAGCACGGGCACAGAGCTTATGCAAATGTGAGTCTGAACCAGGAAGTGCAGAGTAATTTTATTCATGGGATTTTGTGAAACTTGTAGGGGGACAATCCTTTAAATACTCCCAAAACTTCTTTCAAACTTACAGAATAAGGGGCACCGGGTGAGAACAGCCCTTTTGCAGGGCCCTCAGCAAGGGGGGGCAAACCAATTTTGCCGGTTCCCTTTAAAATTTTTGATATCAATTTATCTTTTCAGTGATAAAAATAATTTTTGGGGATGCCCCTAGTTTAAAAATATTATTTTGGCTTGGGTATCATGGGCCCTAACTATAGCCTTTTCAGCCATAGGAACCCCTAAGGGGGCCCCCGGGGTTGGGGGGGGCCCCAAGAAAAAAAATGGGTTTTTTTTTGGGGGAAAACAAGATTGGGGGTTTTTTCCCCCCAAAGTTATGGGCCCTTTTTGGGTATTATTTATTTTTCAATTGTAAAGATTTAGTTTTTGTCGGGGGGGGTTTAAAAATTTTTTTTTGTTCCCCCCGATGGTTAGAAAAGTGTACATAAAAAAATTCAAAAAGTGGGGAATGAAAAAAAATTTTTGCAAATGAAGTACATGAAATGGTACATAAAGGGGGGGGTTCCGGGAAAAAAGGGCCCGGTTTTAGAAATAGATGGTTTTCAGAAAATGGGGAAAATTAAAAATTTTGGGGGGGGGGTTTAAAAAAAATAAAAAAAATTAAAAACTTAAAAAAAATTTTCCTTTTGTAAGGGGGGAATTATAGGGGAGGGGGGGAGGGGAAAAGGGGGAATAAGGTTTGGGGGTGGGGGGGGAAGGGGAAATGGGAAAGGGGGGGAAAAGGGGGGGTAACTGAGAAGAATATGGGGGGGGGGGGGGGGAAGGGGGGGCCAAGGATTGGGGGGGGTCAGCAGTGATGGGGGAGAGGGGAAAAGGGGAAAAGGGGGGGGGTAAAGGTGAGAGGGGGGGGGGAAAGGGGGGGGTAGGGGGGGAGGGAATGGAAATAAGGGTCCACCCCAAAAGGGGGATGAATAGCCGTTGGGACAATGGGAAAAGGACCCTTTTTGGATTAGTGTACGAAATTGGGGAACCGGGCCCCAATGACACCGGGGAGGAACAAATGTCACGGGGGGGAAAAAATACAAAAACCCGCTCCCCCCGGGCTCCCCGACCCCCGGGGCTGCCGCCCCCTCCGGCCCCAAAGGTCCCCCCCGGGGTCCCGGGATCCCATGGGGGATCCCCAACCCGAACTCCCATTAAAAAAGGGGGGGCTAAGGGTGACAGCACGAGGGGCCGACCGAAATTACCGCTCACTGACGCTAGATGGCGGCGTCACTGCGGGGAGCGCTCACCGCTCGCTCCACTGCGCTACCCAAGGGCGCAAAATGCAGCCCCCCTACCTGCTCGGTCCGGGGCATGGGAGTCCCGGTGCAGTGCAATGTAGCAGAGCCGGAGCGCTCACTGGGCAGGGTCACTGAGTCTCATCGCCGCCCAGAGCACTGACCCCAGCATCTCTCCCATTGTTCACCATGATGTAATGCACAGGTGCCCAGCACCAACCCCGCGACCGAATGCAGCCCTCGAAGGTGACCATAGGGCTAGTTAACGTGGATTTCAGCGTGCACGTATTAACCCGCTTTTAAAAAAAATTGACTTCCAAGCCCATCACTTCATACACTGCGCACTGTCAGGGGCAGATGTCTGCATCATATACATTTGTATTTCACGGCGTGTAAGTACCTGAAAGAAGTGACAGCAAAGGGGAATTTTTTCGGGCGTAAAAAACGCCAAGATATGCACTAAAATAGTACCCCCTTAGGCTGCTTCACCAAACAAAGACCAAAAAACTGGTTGGGGTTTTCTGACCGGTAATTGGACTTTTTTTGACACGCAGAGGGATGGCTTTTGTTCGCGGTTTGCAAATTCCAGCCCTCCCCCTTCGCACCCCCAATTTCATGTTCTGTCCGAAAACCACCGGTTGTGTCAAAAACTGTATGGTGGAAAATCCCTGCATTGTGGACTGCTGCGCGGATTTTCTATTAAAGTCTATGGGAGCATTTCTTTCAGTTTTCAGAGAAACTTGTAAAAATGCAAACCGTTTTAAAAGACCTAACCTGTGCCCTGGGGGCAAACCCAAAAAGGGGATTCCTACAGCAAAGACAAACTACCGTTCAGATTTTCTGACAGGTACTTTGTCTTTTTGTGACACACAGAGGGAAGGCTTTTGTCCATGGTTTGCAAATTCAAGCCGTCCCCCTTCACACCCACAAGTTCATGTTCTGCTCGAAAACTAGGTGGAAGAATGAACATGTTCTAAGTTTCTCGGCCCCCCCGAGTGCAAAAATTTCCCGGGCAAAAAATCAGTGCAGGGGGGACGCTGAACGGTTTTTTTCTATTTAAATCAATGAAAAAGGGTTGACGTCGGTTTACAGATGGTTTTAAAAATGCAAAAACCCATCTGAAAAACCCCTTTTGAAAAACCCCTGTGGGGACGGGCCTGTGTGTGTGGCCCCCCGTGAGCCCCGGTTAATGCTTTGATTTTTCCCCTATGCGAATGATAATTTTTGATTTTTTTAGCTTTTCCAGAGGTGCAGAAGGGGGTAAGGTTATTTCACACAGGGGCGCCCCGCGGTGTTTTATTGGGGGCTCAGGCCCCAAATAAAACCCCCTGTCCCCCGATCTCCGGCTCCGGGCTCTCCCCTGGGCCTGGAGACCGACGGGGCCCTTTGCTGCATGTGGTCCGCTGGACGCAAAACTCAGTGAGGGCTTCTGCGGAGCAGAGAGCGAGTCCCTCCCCCCGCAGACGTGTCGGACCCGCGGGCCAACAACCGCGAGGCGGCCGGGTTTTCCCAGCGCTGAGGACCCGCCACGGCCCGGGCCCTCAGCCGGCAGCGTCGGATGCATCACGTCAAGGAGCTGCCTGTCCCCGGGCGCCAGCTTTCATGGCCGTGGCCCCGAGGAGCTGCCGGAGGAGCGCGGGCTAAAGGGGACGGAGCGCGCTGCCGGGGGAGTTAAGTGGTTTAATGTTGTTTTTTTTTAAAAGCTTTTTCCCTGCCTCTGCCCCTTAATGCCTCCCTGGGGGGCCCCCATACCCCCTGCCGTGGCCCCCTTTATTCCTGCCTGGGGCCCCCATACCCCTGCCTGTGCCCCTAAAATGCCTGCCGTGGCCCCCCTACCCTGTCTGGGGGCCCCCCATATCCCGCCTTGGCCCCCCAAATTCCCTCCCTGTGCCCCTATAATGCGCCTTGCCCCCATACCACTGTTGTGGCCCCCATATCCCTCCCTGTGGCCCCCATATCTGCCTGGGGCCCCCATATCCCGCCTGTCCCCCTATAATGCCTCCCTGTGGCCCTAAAATCCCTGCTGGGGCCCCCATATGCTGTGTGCCCCTATAATGCCTGACTGGGGCCCCCATATTCGCCTGGGTGGCCCCCTATCCCCCCTGTGGCCCCCAAAATTTGCTGCCTGTCCCCCTTAAAATGCCTCCCTTTTGCCCTATAATGCCGCCTGGGGCCCCTAAAATGCCTGCCTGTGGCCCCATACCCCTGCTGTGGCCCCATCCCCTCCCGGGCCCCTTCCCCCGCCTGTGGCCCCCCCATATACGGGTGGGCCCCCTATATCCCTCAGTGCCCCATTTACTGCCCCAGTGCCCTATATCTGCCTCAGGGGCCCCTATGCCCCCTTCTTGGGCCCCTATAACTGCCTCATGCCCCCATAATGCCCCATCCCTAAAACCCTTCTTGTGGCCCCTATTATTGCCTCTCCCCCCATATACTCCCTGTCCCCCCATTACTGCCGTCCCCCTTATACTTCCTTTGGCCCCATATCCCTCCCTGGGGCCCCCCTAAAAATTGCCTAAGTCCCCCCAATTACTGCCTCAGTCCCCCCAATTACCTGCCGTGCCCCCATATACGCCTGTGCCCCCCTTATATACGCCTGTGCCCCATATACCCGGGGCCCCCCTTGTGGCCCCATATACTGCTTCAGTGCCCCTATCCCTAATGAGGGGATGCTATACCTAAAATTTAAGGATTGGGGAAAGGAGGTTTCTAAGTATTTGTGTCCAAATCCTCAGGGGCGAGTAATGGCTGGGGGCAATCAGCATGAAGGTGTGAACCGGATGGCTAAGAAAGGGGAAAGTGAACGACGTGTCAGAAAAGAAAGTCTCCGGGGAGTACTAAAAAGTAAAAGCAGGGTAATCACTTATTGCGCAGATTACATACAAAGTATCTACCACTTCTGGTCACGTATGGCAGTGGTATATGTAATCAGAGCCTGTGTAAGCTGATGGTCAATGTGGGGGGTGCGTTGGCGGGTCTGGGGGATTATTTTGGCCTTAAGTAGTAATAGTTTTGGGGCTTGGTTTTGTAGGGGGGTTTTAGTAACAATACTTTCTGGGAGTTGCCCCTGTATCGGGGTATGTTTTGGTGCTGTTTGGGGTATGTCATTGAAGGGAGAATTTTGAAAAAGTAAATTTGTTTATTGGGGATTTTTTTGTACAGTGACTGTAGGAGTTTAGGGGTCTGTGTGGGATGTGCAGAAAATTAGTGACAGGAACAAAAGGTTTTTCTCTGTAAAAAAACCATCCGCAGTTCACAATGAGGCGCGAAAAATGTCGTGTGAACCCAGCCCTACCCAGAAAAACACAAAGGGCCCGAGCCCCGGATGTTTTAGGACCCTAGCAACGCCCCTGTGTTCACACGGCGTCCTTTAGATCTTATGTCGGGGTGTCATTGTGCTGCAATACACCCTGAAATCCGGCCTGTAACGGTAATTCATAGCTCATCTTCCCCGGCGCATATTGAATGCCAGGTGAAAGAGGTGACATTTCATTTCTTCCCATAGTTTACATGCCGGGGATAATAGAAGTGAATGCGGCCGCCTCCCCTCACCCCGCGCTTTTGAAGTACGTGCTGGAGGGGTTTGAAACTACATATATTTTTTAAAAAAGTTAAAGGGGTTCACCATCAAAAGAAAATTAATCAGAAATGGGTTCAGGATGGTAAACCTCCCACCTTCCCTCCCCCCCCAAAAAAACGTACCTATCTGTCCCTTGCCGCTCCGCAGCTCCCCAGGATCTGCTCCTCTTAACTTCCGGGTTCTTGTCTCGACACCCAGGACATGCTCGCACTTCATTCACTTACAATCTCCTGTGTAGTAAAGTAGCCACCTTATCCAATACAAAGAATTTATTCAGCAAAAAGTCTTGTTAGAAGAGCTAATAAAACTGAGACTGGCGATATTATTCATGTGATGTTTCTGTCCTCCCAGACCTTACAGGGGTTGTCCACTTTATATGGTTTTTATGTATTATGGCGATCTTAGGAAATCCTAAAATTTTCTGTTCAACTGTATTTTTATTAAACATTAATCCATATAACAAAAGTATGAGAAACATATACCTATAAACCTTTAAGTGGCAGAATTATATAAACTTTCAAATCACCAGACTGCTAGTACTCTTGTGTTTCGGGTCCTCCCAACTCCCGTAGCAACGTACCAACCATATATATATATTACAAGAGTGATGCAGATAAAAGACTTTTTATTGAAACAACATATCCTTAAAGGGGTGGTATCACTATGAAGATCATAGTTGAAAATGTGGGGACCAAAAATCTAAGGATGTACTTCCTTGGTTACTATTGGCAAAGTGCTCCGGTTTTAGAGAACGGGCTGGTTTACATGTGCTTAGCAACGGTGTTTGTTTACTGGTCAGGGAAGCATTCTGTCCTGCCCAGGTCATGCACATGCAAAGGAAAGGCAGTTAAGAGGAGGGGCAGGGATGTGTGTATTGGCAGGCAAGGTGCAGAAGCAGTGAAGAGGATACAATACACACAACCCCCTGCAGGTCCTCTCACTGCTTCTCCTCCTTGCCTGCCAATACACACATCCCTGCTCCTCCTCTTAACTGCCTTTCCTTTGCATGTGCACGACCTGGGCGGGACAGAATGCTTCCCTGACCAGTAAACAAACACTGTTGCTAAGCACATGTAAACCAGCCCGTTCTCTAAAACCGTAGCACTTTGCCAATAGTAACCAAGGACGTACATCCTTAGATTTTTGGTCCCCACATTTTCAACTATAATCTTCGTAGTGAGACAACCCCTTTAAAATATGTAACTTGTTGTGCAAACACGTGTTTGAGGAAGGGGCAAGGCTAGCCCCGAAACGTCACATGCCTCTATCGGCTCCGCCTGTCTGTCTTTATGCTCCACTACTTGGCGTTCGGATGAAAATACACGCCTTTGGAGTACATGCATCCAGGCATCTACGAAAGGACCGACTGCTTACTATGGACTGTGATAAACACAAGTAGCAAACTTGTTTGCACAACAAGTTACATATTTTAAGGATATGTTGTTTCAATAAAAAGTCTTTTATCTGCATCACTCTTGTAATATATATATATGGTTGAAACATATACCTATAACATTTTATGCTCGATAGGAGCTAGCAAGAACACCAAAACTATTCTAGTACAGAAAAGAGAATACCTATGTAGGTTTTTACAACTGAGCCATATTTTTCTTCTCCCCAATTAGCACTTAAGGGAGCATATATAGCAATTAGAGAGTTTTATAGGTGGATGGAGCTGCCGCCGCCTATCACCGGTGCAACCCCTAGCCTACAAATTTCAAATCAATGGTGATGACTCAAAAAAGGAAGCTAACTATGTACACATAATGTATGTCAAGCTGAACATACTAAACAGGGTTGATAAATGTCAGCGGTAACAATAATAACCAACCACAACGAGACAAGACACATTGGGGGACAAATAGAGGAAATGGGGGGACCTTTGTAAATGCGAAAAATCCGTCATAGGTCAAGGCTCAGAGTGGGCCTTGCGTAGTGATGTGCCAATCCCACATATCCCAAATTGCCTTAAACTTGTCTACCTGGTCTTGGAGAAGGGCAGTCAAATATTCCAACCTTCGCACGCCTTGTATTCTATGATACAGGTCCTGTTTAGTAGGGCGGAGGGCTGACTTCCAATTTCTTGCGATCAGGCACTTAGCTGCAGTTAGGAGATATAAAGTCAATTGCCTGGAGTTTTTACCCAGACCATGCGGCAGTAGGTTGAGTAAAAATATCCTAGGATCTAGGGTCACCCTAATGTCCAGCAGCTCTCTCAGTAGGTTACGAACCAACTCCCAAAATGGTTGGATCACTTCACAGTCACAAAAAATGTGGAAGAGATGCGCCCCTCCTGATCGACATCTCCAACAATGATCCTAGACTGTTGGACTACATTTCTGTATTAAAGAAGGGGTATGGTACCAAAGAAATAGAATTTTGTACTGATTTTCTTTGTGCAAAGCGCTTATTGAAGTCTTTGTCGCCCCTCTCCAAACGTTACCATTCTTCCGTTAAGAGTGGCCTACTCAGGTATCTGTTCCATTTTTCCATATATTTATGTTTGGGGGGGATCATCAGTATCCGGGTCAAGGAGTATCTGGTAAATAGCCGAAATTAGACATCTAGTGGAGTGATTGTTCCTACAAAGGGTCCCAAATCGGGTGGGTATGGACACTTTATCTGAGCTCGATATCTGCCGAAGGAAGTGGCCGATCTGCAAATAAGAATAATAAGCAGGATCTGGTATTTCAAACGAGGACTGTAAGTTCTCAAAGGTCATTATTTTCCGTTTCGAAGGCTCCACTACATCCTCAAAGCGGAAGAGCCCCTTTTCAAACCATAATTTATAGCTACCTGATGACAAACTATCTGGGAGTTGGGGCTGAAAAAGAAACGAGATCATGGGCGATACCTGCGGGCACAGGCCAAACCGTCTAGAGCAGGTAACCCATACTTTCCGTAATAGAGCCATTTAAAGGCCCAGTAAAGGCCTGTCTATGTGAACCTGTGAGGTGTCCCACAACAGGGAGTTAGGATGAATTGGGGGCAGCCAAAGCTTTTCTATTTCCACCCAAGCCGAGTACGCGTATAAAAGAGTACCATCCAATAATGCGCCATAATTGCAAAGCCCAAAAGTTTTTCAGGAGGTCCGGGACCCCCAGACCTCCTCTATGTTTAGGAGCCAGGAGTACAGTCTTCGGAGCTCTATGTCTTTTTCGGGTCCAAATAAATCGAATTATAGCCGCTTGGATCCCCCAAGGGCACCTGTACTGGCAAAGAGTCGAAGAAATAGAGCAGCTTTGGCAACAGTGTCATTTTAACTGCGGCAATTCTACTGAACCAGGACAATGGAATCCGCTCCCATTGGGACATTAGGTTCCTAAGGTCCATAAACAGTTTGGGGTAGTTGTGGCGGTAGACTGAGGAATAAAAGCCCGTTAAATTAATACTGAGGTATTTCAGGGACTCCTTTTTCCAGTTGTACTTAAAATTCAACTCTAGTATTTGCAATTGGACTTTGGGGATATTAACCGGCAAAGCCTCTGTTTTTCCAGTATTGATCTTAAAACCGGATAATCTTCCAAATTCCTCCCAATAGAGAATGTAAATTGGGCAAAGATAAATGGGGCGAGGTCAATGAAAGCAGAATATCGTCTGCATATAACGACAGAAGAAGAAGTGTCCAGGCTTCTCCTGTCAGCACGCCCCACCACCTGCTCTAGTGACACCATTCCCTCCCACCTTGTCCAGTCCATTTCTCCAGCTATCATCTCTCACCTTACTGCAATCTTCAACCTCTCTCTCTCTACTGGGATCTTTCCATCTTTCTTTAAATATGCCATCATAACCCCTTTACTTAAAAAGGACCCATGCTGCGCTGCCAACTACCGACCAATCTCTAATCTGCCCTTCATCTCTAAACTCCTGGAACGCTTGGTCTACAATCGCCTAATCCGCTATCTCTTTGATAATAATCTTCTCGATCCTCTACAATTCGGTTTCCGCACCCTACACTCCACAGAAACTGCTTTAGATAAAGTCTCTAATGAACTCCTCACTGCTAAATCACAGGGCAAATACCCGTTGTTGCTTCTCCTGGACCTCTCTGCAGCGTTTGACACTGTGGATCACCAAAACCTCCTCAGCATGCTCAGCACCATTGGCCTCCAGGACACCGCTCTCACTTGGATCTCTTCCTACCTCTCTGACCGCTCCTTCAGTGTCTCATTTTCCGGCTCTACCTCCTCTCCTCTTCCTCTTGCTGTTGGGGTTCCTCATGGATCGGTTCTAGGTCCTCTCCTTTTTTCACTCTACACATCCTCCATTGGACAAACCATCAGCAGATTTGGCTTCCAATTCCATCTCTACGCTGATGACACTCAACTATACACCTCCTCCCGAGGACATCCTCCTGCCTGCTACAAAACACCAGTGACTGTCTGTCCGCTGTCTCTGACATCATGTCCTCCCTGTATCTTAAACTAAACCTCACTAAAACCGAACTTCTTGTCTTTCCACCATCTTCTAACCAACCCTACCCTGCTATTTCTGTCTCAGTGTGTGGTCCACCATAACACCTAGGCAACAGGCCCAATGTCTTTAGGTTATACTAGATTCTAATCTGTCTTTCACCCCGTATATCCAATCCCTTGCCCGCTCCTGTCAGCTGTACCTCAAGAACATCTCCAAAATCTGTACTTTTCTCACTGTAGAAACAGCTCAAACCCTCATTGTTGCTCTCATTCATTCTCGTCTTGACTACAGCAACTCCCTGCTTATTGATCTCCCTCTCTGTAAACTCTCCCCTCTCCAATCTGTCCGGAATGCCGCAGCCAGGCTTGTCTTTCTTTCCAGCCGCTATACTGATGCCTCTACCCTGTGTCAGTCACTGCACTGGTTGCCCATTCAGTACAGGATACAACATAAACTCATCACCCTCACCCATAAAGCTCTCCACAGCGCTGCACCCCCCTACATTTCCTCTCTCATCTCTGTCTACCACCCTACCCGTGCTCTCCGCTCTTCTGATGATATCAGATTACATGTCTCAGTCATCCGAACCTCCCATGCCCGTCTCCAAGATTTCACACGTGCAGCGCCAATTCTCTGGAACATGCTACTACGGACAATCAGGCACACTCAGAACCCTCACAGTTTTAAGAGGGCCCTAAGAACATATCTTCTCAGGCTGGCATATCAAGATAAATAATTGCTAACCCCCACCTGCTATCACACCTATCTGTCACTCCCAACACTAGGGCACTCACAGGCACTTATCTGTAAATAGATGTACTGTCAGGGTGGCAGGGTCACCCAACTTTTATGTAAACCACCCCCTATTTATGTAACATGGCTGGACCATTGTAAACTGAGCACTTCTTAACGCTTTGTCTCACCCATACACCATAATAGATTGTAAGCTCTCGCGAGCAGGGTCCTCTCACACTTTGCGTCTCATTTGTAAGTACTTTTAATGTGTAATGTCTGTATGTATACCCTCTAAATTGTAAAGTGCTGCGGAATATGTTGGCGCTATATAAATAAAAATTATTATTATTAATTATTATTCCCTATTACGAATGGTTACACCCTTGATATCCGGATTTAAGCGAATGGCGGCCGCTAGGGGCTCCATAGACAGCACAAACAGAAAGGGAGAGAGTAGGCATCCCTCTCTGTTTCCGTTCCTGATTTGGAAGGGAGCGGACACACCTTGAGGCAACCGAATGGTAGCTGAGGGGGTAGATTACAGGCTCTTGACCGCTGTCATAAAAGGACCCATAATGCCAAAAGCCTCAAGGGTCGCCGAGAGAAAGGACCAGCTCAAGCAGTCAAAGTGCCTCCTGGTCTTCTCGGTTGACAATCTCTATGAGATCCAAAGCTCGTCTGGTATTGTCCGCTCCCTGCCTCCCAAGAACAAACCCCACCTGATCCGTGTGTACCATCCGCGGGAGCCATGCAGCCTAAATTTTCAAATCAGCGTTCAAAAGGGCTATAGGCCGATAGTTAGACGGGTCTAGGTGGTCTCTGTTGGGTTTTGGGATGAGGGTAATAAACAAATAAGACATCGCAGGTGGAATCTGAGAGCCCTTAAGGAAGGAACTATAAAGAGCAGTTAGGGTTGGCGCCAACTGAGGGAAGAAGGTTTTATAATAAAGGTAGGTAAACCCGTCTGGGCCTGGGGCTTTCCCATTCGGTAGGTCTTTCAAGATTTCTTGTATCTCCTCCACACCTATCGGAGCGTTAAGCTCCTTCAGGGCTTTGGGCGTGAGTTTCGAGAGGTTGCACTTCTCTAGGAAGCGTCCCAGTAGTTCATCCCTCCGTGCCGGATTCGTTGGTAATAAATCCGGTAGGGAGTACAGGGCCGAATAATAGTCCTTAAAAATTTGGGCAATAGTGTCTGGATCATATATTAAGGGTCCCCGTGAATCCCTCAATGCCTGTGGTGCCCCAGTTACTGAATCGTTTCTCAATTGTTTAAGGAGCAATGTGTGGGGTTTATTTCCCCTCTCATAATATTTTTGTTTGGAATATATTAAAAGCTTTTCAGTTTTGTCTGTGGCCACCGTTTTCAATTGGTGCCGTACCTCAACTACGCACCGCAAGGTCAGCCTAGAAGGCTTTGTAAGTAGTTTGGCCTCTACGGTTTTTAACTGTATAGTAAGAGCTTCCCTCTGAGAATCTCTATCCCGTTTGAGGCGGGAGCCTAGAGCAATGCACCATCCCCGGACAACCGCCTTGTGTGCCTCCCAGAGCACCGCCAATGAGGATACTGAGTCCTCATTGGTAGAGAAGTACTCCATGATGTCACTTCGCAATTGTTCCCTCAGCTCCGGGCGCTTCAACAAACTTTCATTTAGCCTCCAGTGGCTTCTGCGGCTATTAGAAAGTTCAGCACGCAAAGTTATAGTGACTGGGGCATGGTCTGACCACGTAATTTGGCCCACCTCAGAACCTATGACTGACCTCAAAGCTGGGATATTACCCAAAAAAGAATCTATGCGAGTATGCGAACCATGAGGCGGGGAGTAATAAGAGAAGGCTCTGTCACCCGGGTGCTGCACCCTCCAGAGATCGAATGGCCTGTGCGTCCGAACTAGTCTACGGAATTCACTGGAGAGCCCAGCCTGAGAGCGAGAGAGGGGAGTGTCTCTGATTTGCAGCCTATCCATAGTGTCCGAAAAGGAGACATTGAAGTCACCCCCTATTATAAGCATAGCAGGTAACAACCGGGAAACCTTAAGGAACACTCGCCGTAGAAATTTCACTTGCGAGCGGTTAGGGGCATACAGATTGCAAAGGACTATAGAGGAGCCCCGGAGCAGACCCTGTAATATTACATATCGGCCACTTCCATCTAAGATAGTATGTTGAACTTGGATTGGGCAGTTGCGGGAGAACAATATTGCCACTCCTGCTTTTTTTCCTGGTTTGTGAAGCCACATATACAGTACATTCGGGTAGAGATGCTTCACAAAGGCAAAATTCCCTTTTTGGTTAAAGAGCGTCTCCTGTATAAATGCGATATCTGTCCCCGATGATCATAGTTCAGAGCTCAGGAGACCCCGTTTAATCGCTGAATTCAGCCCTTTAACGTTAAGCGATATAATCTTAGCCATTATTAATACTAATCCCGTCCCCACAGCTCATGCAGACCAGGCTCAGGCTAATATAAAAGGTCCCAAGATAGATCCATTCGGAAAGGTCCCACAGAAGACACAAAAGGAGGAGGGGGGAAGACAAGACATTACATGCATAAACAAGAAATACATAAGTCAAAAAGTTATCAATACAAAATGCCCCAACAGTGGGTAACATTATTAGAATTACCAAGGCCAAAAATGGCCTGGAGAGGATATGACCAAAGATGGTAAAACGCTGGCCGGAGAAGCATCCCTCGAAGAGTGAGCCCCACATGAAAGAATCCTCATTGGGAGGACCGTCAGCTGGCTTCCAATCAGAGCCGCTTCTAATGGCGACCCGCTGAAAGAATCTTCACTATTTATTTGTAGAGAAGAAGAAGGGAGGAAAGAGAAAGAAGAAGAGAGAGAAAAAAAAGGGGGGTGGGAGAAAGGAGGGTAGGGGGGGGGAAGAGAGAGGGAGGGGAGTGGGGAAGGAACAAATACTCTACAATAGCAATTGACATAAAGCTATACAATAACCTAAATTTATGTGAAAGCACGAGAACAACACCCTGGCAGTGGTGTATAGGTCCTAATGGAACCCTAAGGAGATTAAAACGCCCGAGTCACAGGCTATGGCGGAAATCCTACAATTTTCTAATATACAGGTATTAAATAATTCTGCTCCTGTACCTCTTTTATACACTTGCAGTAAGCTTCTATCTAGAAATTAAAAAATGGCACAGGCCACAGTCCTGTCCATAATAATGGCTACTATGCAGTAACTGTATGAACTAAACTTGGTGTCGGCCATGGGACCAGGCATGCAGTTAGCAGCAGGGTGACCAGACATCTATGGTTTAAGTGAATAGGAATAATAGTGTAATAACTATTAATTATATGGTTATTCCACCAGCAGCTTCACTGAGTGTAGTTACTAGTAAAACTGCTTTAGTTAGGGGATGAGATGTTGGTAATAAAGTTAGGGCTTGTTCACATTTAGCTTACACTCCATGTTACAAGCGCTTTTAGGATCCGTCGTGGGGTCCGCTCTATCGGTCCCCAAGACAAATCTAAACAATTAGCAGTGAGATTATCACTGCTCGCTATGGCGAACAAGCAGCAGCGTTCTGATGAGGGATCGCCGCTGCGTGTTTCAAAAGTGCAGCTCGGCTCCGTCTTGAAAAGAATTGACTTGCAATTCTTTTCAAGACGGAACTGATAATAAGCAGACTGCTGAAAATCTCACTTTACGGAACAAGAAGTGTCAGACTATTATTAAGTAAAAACTGCAGGACTTAAGAATTTTTAAAAAATATTGAAAATAGTATGGAAAATAAAAATATATAACCAAAAATTCTTAAATGTGTTTAACTTAAAAACACGAGTTAAACAATGTAATTTTTGATCACACATTCCCTTTAAAGTGGTTTTTAAGTATTTTTTCTTACTTTTAGCATACTGCTGCCCGTTGAAAACAAAAAAAAAGTTGTACTCACCTCTCCTCTTAGGGTATATTCAAACGGCATCTCTTAGATGCGTGTTTGGATCCGTGTTTCGGCCTCAAACGGACCCAAAAACGCATATAACAATGTGCAGTGTGATTTTACATTGCTTTCACTGTAAAACACCCATCGGTGTTCAGACGAATGATCGCCAATGCGTGTTTACATGTGTCTTTCTGATGCATCTTTCGGATCCATTCAAAAAATTTACCTGTCAATTCTTGATCCATTTGATACAGCAGACGCCCTATTTAAAACTATACGGTGCCTTTCTGCTGCAGCAAACATGCATCCAAACATGCATCACACTTCGGGTGCATGTTGGACGTGTTTTACGCAGCGTTTCTGAAAAATGTATTCCAAACGCAGTGAGAACACCCCCCTTACGCTGCCAGTCTTCGATTTTCTTTTGGTCTTGATTCCAAAAGAAAGTCATTAGCCGATATCTCCGTTCCATGCAGGGGCATAACTAGAGAAGCCAGGGCCCCAAAGGGCCCGGACGTTCAGACGCAGTATGCGCCAGGCTCTCAGCTCCCTGCCTGCCGGCAGTGAACTAGTATGTTCGTTGCCAGCGGGCCTAGGAGCGGCATTACCGGCATTACCCCCTAAGAGCACAGGCCCCGGGGCAGCTGTTACGTCTGCTACCCTGGTAGTTACGCCCCTGGTTCCATGCACTTACTTCTGAACAATGTTATCAGCCAATGGCTTGTGACCACTGCAGCCAATCAGCAGTATGAAGGCCAGAAGAACACAGAAGAGCAACAGAGAGTGAGAACATCGTAGCACTGGATCCGAGGTGATAGGAGAAATATAACTTATTTTATTTTCAATGGGTCGCATTATGATAAAAAAATTTTTTAATTACTAGACATCCCCTTTAATAAGCGGAGTAACACTGCAGGCCTGGCAGCCATAATGAGGCCATCAGCTGCCATAATCAAATTGCACAATTGACATTCATTACTCGCGCCGCGTATTCGCTGCGAATAATTGACATGTCACTTATCTCCCCGCGCGTACAATACAATAGTGGAGGCGTAATCCATAGTTCTCTATGAGAATTATGGATTACTGTAATTTTGGTGTGCATTTCGCCCGTATAAAAGCGAAATGTGCGCTAAAATTACGCTGTGTGAATATACCCTTAGCCTAAAGAAAGGGTCTGTGATACGAAACGTCCGTAGGCTGTTAGGGTGTCTCTCGTTCTCCCGTCCATATGATGCTGTTTATTTATGTACTGTTACTCGCTTTATATGGAGGACCGGTGAGTGCTTAATATTCTTAATATGAATATACTACATGGAGCTGCCTGTTTTAGCATGCACAACTGGTGAATACTATGGGACTTTAACCTCCAGGTTTTTTAGTACTGATTAAGCTCCTGTGTTATGGACTGGTGCTAATTCACTTCCTCTGTGGATTTTGAGTAATCTTAGGTTGCGTTCCCACGGCAAAGACTAAATATCGGTCATATTTCCAACCTGTACTTTATTGGCGGCTTTTGTCCACGGTTTGCAGATTCACGTTGTCCCCTTCGCACCCACATGTTCATGTTCTACCACAAACCTGGGCAGAAGAATGAAGATGTTCTAATCTTTTCGGACCACCGGTGGTTTAAAAAACCATCCAGTGTAAAATCAGTGCAGTGGGGACTGCTATTGAAGTCTATGGGGGAGCGTTGCATGTCGGTTTTCAGACGGGTTCTAAAACCGCAAACCATCTGAAAAAAATAGACCAAAATACTCTGCCGTGGGGACATGCCCTTAGGCTGCGTTCATACATTATTAGGGTGCTTTCACACGGAGCGTTTTTGATGCGTTTTTTTCTGCAAAAAGGCACAGCAATTAATACTGTACATTTCTGCACAATAAAACGCATCACAAAACACAACCAAAAAAAACGCTCCATGTGAAAGCACCCTTAAACTGCATACAAAATGCAAGCAATTAAAAAACTAGTGCGTTTACTTAAATAAACCCACATTTTACCTGTGGTCCAAATTACCATTAGTTACAAAACCACCCGCAATAAGTCAGCATGTGAACCCAGCCATAGTAAATTCTCTGTAATGCCAGCCTGTACAACTGTATATTAGCTGTAGTAAATGGCTGACACCTGCTGTGTAAAGTGGGTGCAGGTGAAGGAGCAGATCCCTGGTGCTAAGCAGGCAGATGCACCTGAATAGCAGATATGCATGGAGGTCAGGTTTACTGGTGTGGGATTACTGGGAGGTATTGTGCACTGGCGCAGAGACTCACATTTTGGGGATTTTGAAGGCTTCACTCATAGCAATAACTCGATGCAGGTTGCACTTTTGTACTGTTCACTGTGGTTCACAACACTTCTCAATTACAATTGCTCCTCTGGCAATTCCTTGAACTCTGTCTCTCAAGCCTTTACTCTGACCTATACACCAGCCTGTTAGGTGGTAGTCATGCCTAAGGAATATAAGCTATACCTACGCTCCTGCTCTTTGTCTAGAACTCTCTTCCTCTCTCCTTGGACAGTTTCCCAGTCTGTCCCTCTGTTGTCTCTTTCCCTCTGCCTTCTACTTGTTCCTGCTGGCTTGCTCACTTTTCTCCTGTGAGTTTTCTAGTCAATGGTCTCACAAGTGAGTGGACAATTCCTGTTGATAACAGGATCATAACTCAATTAAAAAGTAAACTAGAACTGACTAGACTATGGCAGACTCTCTCTTATAAAGACCTGCAGCCCCTTCTTTCTTCTCTGTGGAGTATAAGGGCATGTCCCCACGGCATCGGTTTGCGGACGGTTTTTCAGACTGTCTGAAAAACCGGCCGCAAACTAACACACTAGGCTGCTATGGAAAACCCGTGCAGCAGTCCCCACTGCACATGTTTTCCGACCGAAAAACATTTAACATGTTCATTCTTCTGTCCGGTTTTCAGACGGAATATGAACATATCAATGGGAAGGGGGAGGGCTTTTCTCCACTAACTGCATAGAAAAGCCATCCCCCGGCAGCCATGGGGACAGCACTAAAACAGGACAAACACCGGTCGGATAAACCGACCGGTATTTGTCCTTTACCGTGGGGATGAGCCCTAAAGGGAGTCTGTCAGGTAGTTTATACTGCCCTATCTGAGAGCAGAATGTGATAGAGGGAGAGAAGCTGAATGCTGTAATATTTAGGTTTATATAATTTGGAGCAGGAATTCTGAATAAAAAGCAGAGTAAATTCTGACCGGACTCCTTAAGTGACATTAGGAGTCCTGCTTACCTTGCCCACGTATTACATTGACAGCTTTTTCTGGATCAATGTGTATACAGAGCAAACGGTCAATCACTGTATATGGATGAGGTCAGCAGTACGTTTAGTTTAACTTTCACAGATTTTAGCTGCATTTTACTCAGAAATTCAGCATTAAATCATACAAACCCATATATTACAGAGCTCAGTTTCTACCCCTCTAATAACATCCTGCTCTCAGGGAGGGCAGCATAGACCACCTGACAGGTTCCCTCTAAAGCACCCCTGCCCCTATTTATAAATGCTTAGTTATTCTTAACCCTTCATTTATACCAAATATACACACTATACTGTACACATTAGAATACTGTTTAAAGGGCTTGATCCCAACCCCTACAGCTGCATAGTCTAAGGCTCAGTGCACACTGTGTTATTTTGAATGGATGACGGATCCGTTCTGACGGAAGGGAGAACCAATGTGTTAATGTGTTCATTGACTAATGTAGGGGACGGATGTGCAACGTGCATTGATATAGTGTCTGTTTCTACATTTTCTGTCAAATAGGCTTTAAATATAACGGTTGGAGAACGCAGGGCGCTGCGCTTTTTCAAGTTGAAAAAAACGGATATGTTACAGTATACTTTTTTTACAATGTAGGTCAATGGAAAACGGATTCTAGTGTTTGTGCCTATGTACCCACGTATACATTTGTATCAGTCATAAATATATAAACAAACCTACCCAATCAAATAGCAGCTAAAACAGGTGACAGCCAATAGAAAAGCCATTAAAAAAATATTTAAAAAACTGACGTCAAACGTCTGCTCCAAACAGCGCACGTTTGGCATACGTTTAATGTATATGTTATAACGTATTCGTGTTAACGGATGGTCAAACGCAGTGTGCATTCAGCCTAAGTTACTGAGTCTGTTCTGTCTATGCCTCCTAACTTCCATAGTGAATTCAGGGGAAGGGGAACAGGGAATCTAGGAGTTTTGCTGATAAACTACAACCATAGGTAATAACTTCAGTTTATGCCATCTAAACCAGATAATATAGTGGCATTTTCTAGTATATAAAGTAAATAAAAAAGGCCAGTGCCCATGGAAAAGTCCTGTAATTCCAGTAACAATGGTGGCAACTGGTTTCACAGCTTCCATTTTCAAGAGCCAAATACACAATGGGTCTCATTCATGAAAACTATCTAAGACTGTCCTTGTCGCCCATAGCAACCAACAAGAGCTCAGCTTCTATGTCCTTTAGGGTAGATTGTTTCTTCGTTGAAAATTCCTTGCTTGCTACTTTACAGTTTCAGTGAGGAAACGACCCCGGTCTGGCCAAGGCAGATTTGTGTCTCCTTTAGGCCATGTTCACACGGCTTAAAATGGGCCGTATTTCGGTTCGTAATTACGAGCCGAAGTGCGCAAATTACGGGCTGAAAACGGCCCATTCATTACAGTAATCCACAGTTCTCATAGAGAACTATGGATTACGTCTCCTCTCCCCGCTCGCCGTATACGCCGAGGGGGGGAGATAATTGACATGTGAATTACTAGCGGCGTATACGCGCCGCTAGCAATGATTGTCTATGGGCCGGCGAGGTGCCGGCCCCCCGCTACCCCGCTCGCTCCCCCGCTCCCGCCCCGCCCCCGGCCACACGGCGTAACTGCGGGGCGTAATTACGTCCCGCAGTTAACCCGTGTGAACATAGCCTAACATTATTATTATACTTGTGTCTGCATGACGACGCTGATTTGACATAGGGTTTAGTGAAAATCACTTTAAAGTTGGATTGAAAGCTGATTCTGGATGTGGAATCCGCGCCCAAAATCAGCGTCCAAATTCACTGTGTGGACATAGCCTTAGGTTATGTTCACACGGGCTAATTTCGGCACGCATTTTGCGTCGTATTTGCACTCTAATACGGACGAGATGCGCGCCAAAATTACTGTAATCCATAGAGAACTATGGATTATGCCTCCTCTCCCCGCTCGTACAATACGATCGTATTATACGCGCGGGGAGATACGTGACATATCAATTACTTGCGGCGAATACGCACCGCGAGTAATGACCGTATATATGGCCAGCATGCGGGAGTATGCGCCGATCAGCGCGACTCCCAAACACCCGGCGTAATTGCAAGGCGTACTGTACGCCCTGCAATTACGCAGTGTGAACATAGCTTTACTGTTGTGGAAGAATGAAAGCTGAGCTCTGATTGGTTGTTATGGGCAGCAAAGACTGTCTTACACTAAGGGTATGTTCACACGGCATGTTTGCGGGGCATATAATAAGCAATAAGCCCAAAGTACGCCCAGCAAATCCGGTAATTCATAGCTCTCAATGAAAGCTATGAATTACCTGCCGTCTTCCCCGACCCGTATTAAGCGCAGGGTGAAAGAAGCGACATGTCACATCTTCCCTGCGCTTTCATGCTGGGGAACGTGAAAGTCACTGGGAGCCGCAGTTTTAGAAGCTTGTGCTGGCCAGCGTGTACCTCTAAAACACTCGTCGTATAATATGCCGTTTGAACATACCCTATATGTTCTGTGTAGAAACTAAATTTCGCATTGGGTGAAGCAATTCGAAACAAATGGGTGCTTATGTCAGGAAATATGTCCACGGCACCCAAAAATTTCAGAAGAGACAGTGAAGAGGATTCAAGCCGTGCACAAGCATAGTCTTAGAAATGCAACCAGACAGACCAGTATGGCACTACAGGTGCCACAAACCACAGTATGATGTATCTAATGAGAATATGTGCCTTGTACGCTGTATAGATTACATCTTATTCAGTAATGAAACCAACAGACAAACCAAAACACCGTAGCATTTGTAGTATTTGCAGAGCTAATTGGAACAGTCTGGTGTTCAGTGCTGAGCCTACCTTTTACCTCAGCTCTGTGCAGAGAACAAGCACAAAGTCTATGGTCCCTCTTTATTTATCAAGGACACTGTTAGGGGATGTTCACACAGCGTTTTTAGATACGTGTTTGGGTAGGTTTTTTGGACCCAATAACGGACCCAAATACGTATTTAAAGAGGTTTTGCCAGGACGTGCCTTATCTGCTAAGAAGCTAATGTAAACAAGCCAGACTGAGAGAGAGAAACACAGCCAGAGCACAGAGCCAAGCCATGCAATAAGGATTGTGTGAAATGTTCAACTCCAAAAAAATCAAACTACAACTATGGAAATTTTGTATACAAAAGACATCACCTTTTCTCCACAGCAGCCTTGAAAGCTCCTTCATGTTCCCTGTCATCAGATAAAGCAGGTATCTACTCAGATAATCACACTAAAAACTAGTGGATTCTGTATACAAAAGACAAAATATTTCTACCCGGTGCCTTGAACCCTTTTTTTCAAAGTTCCTCTGTCATCAGATAAGCAGTGTTCTCTGCCCAAGCCCAGCCAGCAGCTCTTGTCAGTTCATATCTAATGCAAGCTTTTAGGTAACTCAGGGCGGGTAAGGCAGCCTGTAGCTTCTCAGGCTGCAATTTATGTAATCACATATAAAATTTTAAAAAAAGTGATTAAATACCCATTTTGGAGGATCCCACGTCAACATTACATTGTGGCAAAACCCCTTTAACAATGTTCCTGTGTGATTACATTAGTTTCAATGTAAATCACGTATCGGCATTCAGACGATACATGTTTCATACATATCTTTGTGATGCGTTTATCGGATCTGATCAAAAAATTGAAATGTCAATTCTTGATCTGTTTTGCGCATCACAAACCCTATTTAAAACTATAGGTTATGTTTTCGTAATCCAGAAAATGTATCCAAACACACACCACACTTTGGGTATGTGTTTGCATATGTTTTATGCAATACGTTTTTTCAGATTGAAAAACGTATTACAAAACGCCGTGTGCACATACCCTTACTGGCCACCAATAGGGCAGTGTTAATGGTATTGTCATTTGGTGCCTGGGCCAGGATGTGAAACAAGGGGGCCCACTAGCAGCCGGTCTCTTTGTTTCACAAGATTCAGAAGGCCTGTTCTTTTTACCAGATGCTCAATAAGCATCGGGGATGACACAGACTGCCAGCAACACTGCTGATTCTCTCTGGGTAGTCCGCAGCATAAATGAATCGGTAGCATCACTGGCTACCTGTGAGACCTAGTCCTATATGAGGGAGAGCCCGGCACGGCCTACGGGGGGTGAAAGGACCCAGCACTGCCTAGGAGGGGAGAAAAGGCCCAGTTAGAGAGAGGACCAGGGAATGGAAGGACCTGGCCCATGATGACAACAGCAGGCCTGTTTACTTATAAACGGGATATAAAGTGTGTATGTTTGGTGTATATATCATTACTGTCATCACTACTCCAGATCTTCTCTCAGTATCAGCTACTCTCAAGGGATTCCCACCAATCAGCTATTCTCAGGGAAAACAGACAATTTATTTAATCTACTAAAACCTATTTAATAATTTTACAATTATCTTAAGGAACTGCATTATCAGCAAGATTCTGAGTTATTCCCAGCAGACTTTAGACAGATTGGCAGTGAGAGCAATGAGCTCATCAGACTGGTTTCATGTGAGAAAAGCATGACTTTGTAGATGCTACTACTGTTCCTCGAAATGTGCTGTGAGCCATCACCTGCATAACCTGTTCTTCCAGGTGACCTGCAGGCGCATATAATCAAAGCAAACCTTACAGAGTGAGATAAAGCTAACTGTACATAAAGGAATAGCTGACTGTAATCTGTTTACTGTCAGCAAATATGAAGCCAAATATCTTAATATAAGTTTCATTCATTAACTGGCCTTGTAAGCACTAAGGGCCTCATGTATGAAACTGTCTAGGAATAAGACTGTCTTTGTTGCCCATAGCAACCAATCAGGGCTCCCCTTTCATTTTTTCAGAGCACTATATGAAATGAAAGGGAAGCTCTGGTTGCTATAGGCAACAAAGAAAGTCTTACACCTAGACAGTTTTCATACATAAGACTCTTGGTGTTTTATTGCTTTAAAACTCACTCCCTACCTTGGATTGGTTATGTTTTAACCATTGACTTTAAAGGCATTGTCCAGTTCCTGTAAGAAATACTAAGCTGCTGGTGCCCAATAAAAAAAACCCCCAAAATTTCAGCTCCCCTTCCTCCTCTCCTCTGATCCAGCGCCGGCTCTCCACAGTCTTCTGTTAACTTTTTCCTTCTTCCAAGCGGTGATGGAAGCAGAAATTTGCGATCCCTGCAGTAGTGACGTTCAGACGAAAAAATGTAAAAAGAAAACCGGGGAGAGCCACCGCTGAAAGGAAGGTGAGTATAGTTTTTTTTTTTACCCCTTTAAGACCCTGCCATGTGCACAGATCATTTGTAGTAAAAGGTTCTGTACAAACTCACAAACTGTAGTTCATGGCTTAGTTTACATCTGTTTCGGAAGCTCCAATTAAAGACTCATATTCCATAAAAAAATGATGGAAAAAAAATAGTGCAGCATGTACTAATAAACATCACAATGTAAACCAAATGGTCCCCATTGTGGTCCATTGGTGTCCATCATGTAAAGGATCCAGTGCTTCCTCTGTGATGTAGGCTCTGAACGAAATCTCCAAAGCAGATGGGAGATTGGCCTAAACAATGGTGCTTTCATCAGGTTTGGTATTCTTTATTAGCAAGAATTCTTTGTAGAGGAATACATGGCTCCTCATATTGCTGCAGGTTGTGGAGTTGGTCATAATTTTTTGTCTAACTGATTTAAACAAAAATCCTTGCAAAATTGCCTTTGTTTGCCTCTAAAGGGCTGGCATTAGTGAAATATGCAGAAGAAAGAGTCATCAAACTTGTTTCTTCAAAGAAACGGAATAGTTTACTGAATTTTTTCTTATGGTATTTATGTTTGACAAGCTTTGCACAACAGGTGCTACAGTATGCTACCATAATCTTCCCAGGGCCTACAGCCCAAAGCAACAGCCTGTCTTCGGCCACACACCTCTGGGACGGGGGTCTCCTCCGTCCACACGGATCCTTCCTTTGTTAAACTGATGTAGCTCACTCTCTGGTTACACCTTACCCCGATTTCCATTTGGTACTTTCTATCGGACCTTCTCATGGTCCATATTTCTTGGGCTTTGGGTCTTATTGTTCTCTCTCCCTTTGAGACGTTTGCTCTCTGCTGCAACCAACTGTCACTAACTGACTTTCTGTTGCTCCCTGAGCTCTTGTCATTTCCACTTGCTCTCTCAATGTACCTGCACCATCTACTGACAGGAGGATGAACTGCAGGTCCCCACTCTGCATTAGAATAATGCACACCTAGGCAAATGATATTGTACACTTGACTTGGGAGACCTATGGTATTCCTGGTAATGAGTAGATTGGGTGCCCAATATGACTCTATTACCCAAGTGTTCGCATTCACCTGGAACCAATGTTGTGCTCTATATGAAATCAGAAGTAGAGTATGGGCCCATAACACGCTCTTTTTATGCACCTTAATGCTATGTTCTGCACCTTGCTAAAAAGGCAAATATATGTCTGTTCATATCCACTGAATAAGTACATTGACCACATGTACCCAGCATCTACCCTGGGGCATTTAGCATAGACTGGGCCAGTAGTAGGGGAGATTTACAGTAGATTGCAAAAATATCCATACCGCTTGATCTGCTCCTTATTTTTAAACACTACAGTTACAAACGTAAATGTATTTTATTGATATTTTTATGTGATAGTGTCAAGTTGGTAATTTAAAGGAAAAAACATCAAAAGTCTGTTTCATCATTACATTCTTATAAAGCTCATCAGATAGTTAAACTGCTTTTACTGCTATACATCCTTATCGAAGTATCAGATATCTCTCACACAGCTTTCCTTGAGGCAGATGCAGTGTCTGCTAGAAGCCAGATTCAAAGACTTCCTCCTCCCCCCCAGATAATAAAGAGGAGAGCGTTTGGGATGGTGTCATATCAGCTAATGCTTCATACGTACATGCAAATTATAACTTGTCTCTTAGCGACCACCAATTAACCAATCATGTAGTGATAAAATAGTCATGTGATTGAAAAGTTCTATTGGAATGTAATTTACTGTGATTAAACTTCAGATTACATGTCCGAAACGGAAGGTGTCGGTCATATTTCTCGAGCTCCGGCTGCCGGCAGCAATAATAATAGTATAATTCGGAGGAGGCATTTAATTGGATAAGGAGTGGATAAAAGATAGATTCCACACCTGATTTAATCATCTTGACAATAGCTACTTTGTGAAGGCCTCGGAGGTTTGTTAGAGAACATTAGTGAACAAACAAAACATTAAGAAAACCAAGTAACACACCAGCCAGCTCAGGGATAAAGTTATGGCAAAGTGTCCTGCAGGGTAAGGTTTTTAAAAAATAGCCCAAGTTTGGAACATCTCACAGAGCACTGTTCAATTCATCATCCATAAATGAAAGGAGAATGGCACAAGTGCTAACCTTCCAAGACATATCTGTCCACCTAAACTGACTGCCCAGACGGAGAGAGTACTCATTAGAGAAGCAGCCAAAAAGCTCTGGAGGAGCTATAGAGATCCACAGCTGAGGTGGGAGAATCTGTTCACAGGGCAACTATTTGTCGTGTATTCCACAAATCTGGCCTTAATAGAAAAGTGGCAAAAAGAAAGTCCTTTTTGAAAGCAAACCAGTTTTGCAAAAAGTTATGAAGGGGACACAGCAAGCATGTGGAAAATGGTGCTATGATCAGATGAGACCAAAATTGAACTTGGAAGGATTTAAATCAAAGCTTATTCATGTGTTAAAATGGCACAGTGAAAGTCCAGACATCCCCCAACAGACATAAAGCTGTCATTGCAGCTAAAGGTGATCTACACCTTTCAGTGGGACTGAATGCATGCCCCACTTTTCAGTTTTGTCATTTTGCTAAAAAATTTTTAAAAAGCGCGTATCATTTTCTTTACACTTCATAAATACTTGCTACTTTGTGTTGCTCTATCACACCAAGTATCAATAAAATACTTTTAAGTTTGTGGCTGGAATATTTAAAAATGACAAACAGTTCAAGGGGTATGAATACTTTTGCAACCCACTCTATGTTAGGAAATACGTCCAACCTTAACCTGCAACGGAAGGCAAAAATTAGACCTGAAAAGGGCCCCGAGGCCAGTATGAACAATCTCTAACCACACCCAGAATCCTGCACTCTTTTATTAGATTTCAGTTTTACTTTGTTCTTTCAAAATTTCATTTTTTGTATAATGAACCTATGTAGCATACAGAAAATATTTGAGCCTATCCCTCCAAACAAAAACATCTTGTTAATATTAAGAACATGTTCACACGGCATTTTTGGATACGTTTTTAAATGCGTGTTTGAATCCGTGTTTCGGACCCTAAACGGACCCAAACACGCATCTAACAATGTGCAGTGTGACTTTACATTGCTTTCAATGTCAAACACGCATCGGCGTTCAGACGAGTGATCGCCGATGTGTGTTTCGGATCCATTCAAAGAATTGTCATGTCAATTCTTGATTCGAAAGACGCAGCAGACGCCCTATTTAAAACTATAGGGTGTAACGGTGCGGCGCCGATGGACGTATGCCAAAGCGCCGACCGCAGATATCCAGGTGTGGATCCTCAGGGCCCACCGCAGGCAAAGTTGGCAGGTGCAGGGCAGTGGGTAGCCGAAGTGCAGGTCCTGTTAGCTGGCGCTGGAAACGGAGTCCGGGCACCGCAGGTGTAGCCGTAAACGGGTGACAGTCCAGGTATAGTCTTGAACTTAAGGCACAGTCCCAGGAGGGTAACAGATTAGATAAGGTGCCAGGGAACAGCAGGTGTAGCAGACAGGTACAGCGGCAGGTGTTCAGCAGGGACCGATTAACGTATGGCTGAATGTGAGACAGCAAACAGAACAGCAGCCAAGGGGTCAAGCTCTTGTGCTGGGTAACAACACGAACTGACCTAGAAGGGCAGGGAGGAAGTTCGTATATAGCCGGGGCAGGGGTCACTTAGCAGGAACAGGAACACTGTGTCTTTAAATATGATGCAGTGCCGCGCGCGTGCCCCTAGAGGGAGCACGTGTGCACACAGGATGCCAGGGAGCTGGAGGAAGCACAGGTGAGAGAACCCGAGCCAGGGGACACCAGAGGATGTCGCAGCAGCAGCTGGGACACAACCGACACGGGCACGCTGCGAGTCCATAGCAGGGCGGGGCGTGAACCGTGACAGTCCCCCCCCCCTTAACCCCCTCCCCCCCGGGGGTAGCGGGTCCCCCAAAAAAAGGGCTATGGGTAACCATCCTCCTGGTTTCCCCAAAAATGTCGTCAGAGGAGGTGCCAAAGGAGCCCGGGGAAAATTTTGGGGACCTGGGGAGAAGCAAAAAGTAGGCAGGGGGAGGGGTGGGTGGGGTCAGAGGTGTCTTTAAACCCAAAGGGTTCTTTTTTGCACCTGTTCTTCCATGGGGCACAGCAAAAACCAAGGGACAGAGAAAGGGGTGGGCAGGGCGCTCCAGAGGGGGGGGCTTGAGGCAGGAGAGTTGGATGCTTGCCCCTTTGGACGCTTCCCCTTCCCCAATCCAGGGAGGGACTGTAAACCCTAAACCCATGGAAGCCCGAGCAAGCGGAGCAGAAGAACGGGCAGGACGTAGAAGGAGTGTCCTCTTGGGGGGGAACCTCCAATTTGTAGAGCCCAAGTGGGTTGGGAAAACTGGAGGCTTTCAGGATCCCCCCGTTAAACGGATAAAAAAATAGTTTTTTTTCCAGAGGGAAACAGGCAGGCAGAATTCCCCAGTGAGAGGGGAAGGATGAAGTTCTCGGAAGAGCCGGGCCCAGAAAGAGGCATTAAACGCACACCAGTAAAAAACGTGGGTCCCGGAGTGGTCAAACGGGGAGCAGGCACACCTTATCGGGGTAACTTCACCAAACCCCCATGGTGCGGGGTTTTCCGGGGGCGCGGGGCGGAGGGGCAGTTCTTAAAAAATGGGGGTACCCCCTTTGTACAGGACGGGTTTAAACTCGTCGGGGGGCCGTTCCCTGGGGTGAAGAGTCGGTGGACCCCCATGGGCTCATCGGGAAAAAACGCGGGTCGGCGGGGTGGGTCGTGGTTTCAGGTACAGAGCTGGGGCTTGCGGGCCCGGGGGTGGCGCGGGGCTGGGCTAGCTCAAGCTCCCCTCAGCAAAAGGGATGTCGACCCCGGGTAGCCAAATGATGGGGGCGCCCAATGTGGTGGGTGGGCCCCCCAAGCCAATCGTCCTTAATGCTCCATCGAGGCCCCCCCAGAAGGAGCAACGAGGGCCCATTGTTCCAGGCAACTCGGAGGCGGGTAGGGAACTGGATGGGCATACGGCCCAGGGTGGGTCGCCTTGGGGAAACCCGGGCAGAGATGACCCAGATGTGTTGGCCCCAGGTAGCTCAAAGGTTTTCCCGGAAGGGTTCGGGGAACTCCTGGGGGGCCCCTGTCAGCGGATTCCTTTCTCCCACAGAGGTGAGACCCGGAAAAGGCTTCCCCTAGAGAGGTCATGATAAAGCCACCGGGGCAGGTCAGAGGGAAACTGGGAGCCGGGACCCAAAGGGGGATTGTGCACTGATTGAGGAACCCCGCGAAGGGTATGGGGACCCCGGGAAATACGGGCGGGCAGAGGCAGGGAGGCTGGCCCCGGCGACAACGGAGGCGGAACCCAGCGAGGGCGGAGCGTTTTTGGTCCCAAAGAAAAAAGATTCTTAGCGGGTGGTGACGTCGATTTCTGAAATAATGCCCATACACCCTACCGGTTCCAAACGGCTACTAGTTCAGGCAAGTCACCCCGGCGGGACCAATTTTTACCGTCTTTTCGTACTGTAACGGTGCGGGCTGATGGAGATCCCAAAAGGCCGACCGCAGATTCCGGGTGGGATCCTCAGGGCCCCCCGGGGGCCAGATGGCAGGTGAGGCAGTGGGTAGGCCGAAGTGCAGGGCCTGTTTGCTGGCGCTGGACGGGTCCGGGGGCCGCAGGTGTAGCCGTAAAAGGGGAAGTAGGGTTTCGAACGTAAGGGACATCCCGGAGGTAACGATTAGATAAAAGGGGGCCAGGGAAAAGCAGGTGTGCAAAGGGCACGGGAGGTGAAAAATACCGATAAACTAGGCTGAATGGAGCCGCAGCAGAACAGCAGCCAAGGGGTCAAGCTCTTGTTGGGGGGAACAAAAGAATGACCCAGAGACAGGGGAAATTCGTTTTTAAGCCAGAGGTCAGGGCACTTAGCAAAAAGGGAAACTGGTCTTTAAATTGAGCAGTGCCCCCCGGGGCTGCCCTAGAGGGAGCACGTTGCACACAGGTGCCGGGAGTGGAGGAACACAGGGGAAGACCAGAGCCAGGGCACCAGAGGATGTCGCAGCACAGCTGGGACCAAAAACCGACACCCCGGGACCTGCAGTCCATGCAGGGACGCGGCTGAACCCTGACATAGGGGTGTTCTGGCTGCAGCCCAAACGATCCAAAAAATGCCCCTGTATTTTGTGTGTTGGGTGCATTTTGGATGTGATTTTCACAGCCTTTTGAATGCATTTTCAGATCCAAAACAGATCCGAAAATGGGGTCCCAGAAATTACGGCCCCCCAATTCGCCGTGTGGACGGGGGCGGGAGCGGGGGGGGGAGCGGGGGCCAGCACCTGCCCCTCCAAAAATTCATTCCCTGGCGGATACGCCGCTGGTAATTCACAGTCACTTATCTCCCCCCGGGGGGGGGGAATTTTGGGGCCCAGCAGGGAAGGAACGTAATCCATAGCCTATGGAATGGGTTTCATAATGGATTACGTATTCCAGCCGTAATTTGCGCACTTCGACGAGTAATTACCCCTGAAAAACACCCAAATTTTTAAAAGTGGGAAATAGCCAAGGCCCCACGTACTGTTTTTGGGCCCTTCCACCCCCCAGGGGATTAGCGGGGAAAAGCCCTCCCATTTGCTAGCATGTTCATATTCCGCCAAAAACCGGGCGGAAGAATGAAAGTTTTATGAACCCCCCACCCTGGGGGGGGCTGTAGAGGTCCTTTTAAATTTGGCAGCCCGGGTTTTTAAAACCAAAAACGTTGAAAAACCCCCTGAAACCCGTGCCGTGGGGACAAGCCCTAACAGTGCCTTTAAGACACTTTAGCTAATGCTGACTGACTAATCACCTAATCAGACTTTAGCCCACAGCTATATAGAAAACTTTGTAGACAGAAAGAAATCGCTCTTTCAGCATCAATCACCAACATTGATGGTACAAAACTTTAATTGGCTGGGCAAACCATATAACTACCCTCTAACTGAGGCATTGCAGGGAAAACTAAAGCAATCTGTTCCTGCCAACTAATTTTATTCACAATAAAATCCGGATGTCCCCATCTTGCACTTCGATGGCATAAAGTGTTCACCTACCTTGGGAACCGGCCCTTGAAAGTTTTGGCACAAAACATTGAGTTGTTCGAACTTGGGCACAACTCTCCATTTTGTTTACGAAGTACTGGTAAAGGGAGGCAGTTACACTATTTTTTGGAAAAGCATTACAGTTTCTCTTTAGAAAAAACGTTATTTCAGAGTGACACAAGACTACAAACCATTTTCTACATTTCATTAAGGCCAATGAATTTTAATGACCTCTGAATTTAGAATACTTGTTCCAGATCCATCAGTTAATAAATCCCTCCATGTAGATCTTAGTGTACTAAGGGGAGAGAAAGAGGGACCTGCCAAACAAAACAAATTACCATTGACTCGAGTAAAAGCTGAGGAACTTGATTCCCGTTACACCACATTTTGGGAAAAAACGGGGGCGTACACACATCTTTTGATCCTTCCCCAAAAAGCTAATTGTCTGTGTTTTTCTGTTGTTTCACCCCAAAGCTGACACCTTCCGAATTTGTTCCTTTAATGTGCAATCTTTTGGAGAGGCAAAGTGTGCCAAGCCACAGGTGATGGATGTCATTTAAGGGAGTTTTCTTCATTTGTTTGATGAAAAACCTCTCTCCAAAAATTTTGGTACTTTTGGGTAGATATGCTAAAAATACCCTATTGAATTCCATGAGGCAAAATAAACCCTTTTTAATAAAACTGTGATTTTTCGAACTTGATCTACCCCCTTGTTCTAATGGAAACTGCCTCTTGTGTGAGATATGTTCACAACTGGTACAAAAACCCCCAAACAAACAGAAATTTAAAATTTTTGATGTTGGAAAATTTTTTGTAACCCCTAATGAATATTAATGATGTAATGTATTTTTCATATATTCTGCATAGCCAAGTATCTATGCAGTATGCAAAGGTCCGAGAATTATATTTCCATATTAGTAAAACTATCAGTGGTGGAAGGTAAAGGGGTTTTCTTACCATGCTGTTTCACTGAGCCACAAGCGGTTTTAGGCTGATGCTTCCTGTCTTTGTCTTGTCAGGCTGTGGGTGGTTCTATAGCAGTGATTAGCATATGAGCTCCATATTCACAGCTCTTCTAATTGCACTGACAATAGAGCAGGAGATCTTAGAGATAACACACTCTGTTCTCAAGCTGCTGACAGTCCTGTGGTGACAGCACTCCCTGCTCTCAGATAAGAAAAAAAGCAGTGAAAGCAGGTCAGAAACCTAGAGAAACCTTTGTGCACCCAGAGCAGATAAAATCTCTCTTCTCTCTCTTCCATAAAGCTAAATAAACAAAGCAATATATTTGGAAAAAGTCTTCATTTACCGTTCCCTATATGTTAAAAGCTTTATCTTTGTAGTGAGACAATCCCTTTAGTATTTCTGTATTATGCATCTTGTGAATCAGAGCAAATAGTAATATATGCATTGGTGATACAACAAGCGTTAGTTTCGATTTTTTGTAAATAAATTTGCAAATTAAATGTTTATATATGAGAAGTGACTGATCGATTTGGACGATGTTACTTACCAGATATTTGAGAAAGAACATAGAAGTAGCTTTTTAGCCAAAGTCCTAATCTGTGTGTTTGTACTTGTTCTACTGTGTTTTTGTATAAAATAAGCAATCTGGATAGCTGTGAAATGCGCTATGTTAGATGCTGTCCCTTACAAACTTGTAGGGGGTGGTGGTGATAGATGAGGTCCCCAGTGGTTCCTCTGTCACTTAAAAATATGCCAGGAAAACAGATACCACACATATAGGTAGTACTGGTATTGGGGGACCAGTCACATGGGAGCTAAAAAGTTGTTTTAATAAAAAGAAAGGTCCCTTGTTCAATAATATGAAAATCAGGTTCCCAACATGTTGCTCTTAATTTTACATAACTGTAATTGCACAATACCAAATTAGTATTATGCTTACCTCCCCCTTGGACCCAATACAGTATAGGTCATAATGCATAAAGATTGTACTTCATTTTTAATTTCAGAAACAGTGGGATACTACGTTTAAGATGAAGCATAAGAGTCTTCTTCAGGTGCCACAAAATGCATGCAGTAGCAGGGGCGTAACTACAGGGGGTGCAGAGGTAGCAGCCTGAGGGCACCCCAAAAGCCCTTCTGCTTCATAAGAAGATACCATCATTGTAAGTGGCACATTGTAGATGGGGGGCCCATTTCACTTTTTGCACTCGGGCCCCGGAGCTTCAAGTTACGCCTCTGTGCAGTAGGGTTAAAAGATGGAGGTTGATGGACATAATAGAGAGTACCAACAAGTAAACAAGTTGGGAACAGCACAAAAAATTCCACATAAGACCCTTGGCGGTCAATATTTATGCAAAGTCCATCCTTAGGCGAGCAAGCCTCAAACTCACCACAAGTAGATTCAAAAAAATGGTTTGGACGACAGCATCTTAAAAGCAGGAGTCAACTTTATTCCAGAATGAGATACACCATCGCAACGTTTCGGCCTGTCAATACGTGGCCTTTTTCAAGCAGCATGATAATAGAGAGTACAGCAGCCCTGACCACTTGCCTGTAGGCATTTCTAATGGCATATTAGTCGGCAAGCTAAAGTGGTGTCATTAGTTTTTCCTTGGGGATCTGCCAATACAGATAAATGTTGTTTCTGCATTCAACATATACTAGTGCATCTCAAAATATTAGAATATCACTGAAAATATAATTGATATCAATCATTTAAGTCAAATAGAGAAACCCATATATTGTATAGACTCATTACAGTATGAATTACAAGGTTTAATATAATACATTTGTGAGCCCTATAACAAATAAAAAGATCCTGGAGAACCCCTTTCATTTCCAATGATATTCTAATTTTTTTAGATGCGCTAGCAAGACTTTTTTGAGACTTGGGCCTTGCCTGTGTCTAGGATGTTCAACATTAAATCCGAGCCACATAAAAGAAGTGACATTTAATCCACATTGGGAAATTATGCGTCGTCTGCACTCATACCTCAATTTCCTATCACAATCAATAGGAGGCTGATTGCAAATTGCTTTGGATACTTGAAACCAGTGTCAAATCCCATGACCAAATCTGTTGTGTAAACACATCCCCGGGTAAGATTGTTAAGGTTTGTGCAGATTGGAGCTGTTTCTTCCATTTATAATGGAAGACACAAAGGTCTGCAGGGTTAACCTAATGGACTTCATTCACTTATAATGGTGTATGGTGGGATCCACCAGGGTGTCTGTTATTTTTTTTTTAACAGTTTTTATTTTTGGTTCTTTTCAATCAATAAAGGCATACAAATAAAAACAAAACCCCAAAATACAGAAATACCCATTCCATCCCCACATCAGCAAGGTAGACAAACACATGAGTAATATTAAAAGTTTGCAGTAAACCCACAACACATTAAGGGGCCGTTCACACGGCACAGGACAAATACCGGCCAGTTTGCCGGCCGGTATTTGTCCTGTTTTGCGGCCGTCCCCACGGCCGCGGGGGGACGGCTTTTCTCCGCCCTCCCATTGAGATGCACATGTTCCGTCCGGAAACCGGACGGAAGATTGTGCATGTTCAATGTTTTGTCGCCGGTCCGCCGGCGACAAAACCTCCGGACGGAAAACCCGTGCAGCGGGGACTGCTGCATGGGTTTTCCATAGAGCACAATTGTGCTCATTTTCGGCCGGTTTTTCAGGCGGTCTGAAAAACCGCAAACCGGCTGAAAAACCGGCCGAAAACCCGTGCAGTGTGGACATGCCCTAAAGGATTTCAATCCATCCATGTTGTGCCACTCAGCCTAAAGTCCAACGGGTAGATCAGATACATGAGACATAAATCTTCTGAGTCTTGCAGGATTCATATAAATGCAGAGATATGGAAACTGTGGACCTCCCAACTCCCAAACACCCAAGCACACATTCACTCAGAAGCATACAGTCATCACTCATCTAACCACCGTTAGTGCAATTATCCACAAATCCCAAATGAGATTAAAACTTTCAGGAAGCTCTTTTATTTTGACAGAAAAATTAGCAATGCATACCATTGACTGAAATGTAACCTTATCCTTAACCAGTAACCTCTGGTTCTAGGGTAGCATCAAATAGAAAAAAAAAGCTTTGCCCGTTATTAGAGTAACATTACTTGTCTGTTAATAGAATTGTTGCCGATTCCGAAATCTTTTTTCTTTAGGTCGTATCTCGTTGTGACATCATGTTATTGATGGAGATCAAAGACAGCACTAACAAAGTGATTAACATACTAATGGCAAAACTGAACAGGTCAGTTTCCAGCAGCATTGTATAGTGAGCTGGCCTTCCTAACATTGTGGATAATTCACACTTCAGCATAACCTGGAAGTTTAAAGGGAATATGTCGGCATTTTTTTTTTTTACTTATTAAATCAAGACCCTGATCCATATGCTTTTCCTCTCAGTCGTTTTTATTTCCTGATTGTAATTTTCTCTTTTCTTTTCCCCCGCTATATAGGGGACTGGGGGGAAAAATTCTTGCTTGCACTGTTTTTAACACAGTCAGAGAGATATTTTTACAGCACCCTTCTTGCCCAAAGATTCTTAAGAAAATTTCTTCCCATGGGAAAAGCTATAGGTTTAGTTTTCATTGTAAAGGGGAGGGGGGGGGGAGCTGGGGACTTCTCCCCCTTGTATTGGGAACCCCTGTGTTATCTGTACAAAAGGTGTCTCCTTTCAGGGGACCTTTTTTTTCTGATAAAAAGCACCTGTTGAAAAGCCCCTCTAAACGGGAACAGGAAGTGTCAACGATTATTGGGCCAAGGGGCCAAAGTAAAAACTGCAGGATTTTAAATTTTTAAAAAAAAATTATTGAAAGTATTGGAAAAAATTTAAAAAAAAAAACAAAACCCAAAAAAATTCCTACAAAATGTGTTTAACATAAAAATGTGATTTAAAACCAAAAATTTCATTCCCTTTTAAAAAGCCGAATGTTTTTGGGGGGCATTTAGTGGGGCGAATGAAAAAGGGAATCCTCTGTGGTTGGCCATGCCCAAGGGACAGAGTCAAAGGGAAATCCCGGGTTTTCCCACCCTCAACCCCTGCAAGAGTGCTGCAGGGAACTCCCATATCTCTACCCTTAAACCCTAAAACCCCCAAATTTGGGGCTGGGGGGCTGGGGGGCGGGGATGGTACAGAAGAGTTAGAAAGAGACGTAGTCAGGACAAAGACAGAAAGTCAGGGCAAGCAGCATATGATCGCAAAAAAGTTACAGGCAGAAGGTCCGGGCAGGCAGAATTTAATCATAAACGGGACAGAGACTTGTCAAATGTCAAAACCGAAACAATACTATTGTTTACTTTTTAAAAAACCAAACAGAAAACACCCCAAAGGGCTTTTTCACACTAATGGTCGTTTCACCCTTTTCAGTTTTTTTAAATCCGCTGAAAATCTGCCTGTTACCAGAGCCCTATAGATAGCAATAAAAATCTATACTATATTCTATACAGCATGGATTTTCTACAGTTGATTTTGAAATCCGTGGATTTTGGGGGTGGGGGCCCTAAACTGGCAACTGAGCGGCAGCATCTAAGGGGAGCCCCAGCACTTGCTCCTTTTAAATCCTGTGTTGGAGCAGGCATAAAAAACTTAAAAACCCGGGGAAAAAAACGGAGTTTTTCTCATATTTAAATGGAGTATTCGGTCACTTTTCCAACCTGGGGTTTCCCATAAACTCGCCGCAAAAAGGGAACACAAAAGAAGGGGGGAGAGGGAGCAAAAAACAAGAACCCAGGGACAGCGTTGGCTCTGCAAGAACACGGGGAACCCAAGCAGAGGAAACCGGGCAGGGGAAACACTGGCAAAATTTAAACCCCCAATATGCCCCAAACCTTCCAAAATCTTCCCCCTGGACAAAAGTTTTCCCCAGAAAAGAAACCAGCAGATGCTGGAAATATACAAGCAGTGGAGTGACAGACAAGCAAAGGGGGCCCCGGGAAAAGAGAAATTGCCAGCAGTATCATAAAGGACCCAGACCTAAAACAAATACACAGGTCCCCCCTAGTTTAAAACCCAACAGCAAGATACGGGGAAAGCCAAACGCTGGGGAAATTTTTGCTTCAAGCTGCACCAATCCCAACTGTTTTTATCCACCCCCCTGACACACAATTTGGTGGTTTTAAAAGGGATATCAAAACAATGCGGAAATGATATGCAGGGGTATGCTGACGGGTAAAAGCTTGCGGGAAACCAAAAATTCCTTTTGTTTTTGGGGAAAATCAATTCACCCTTTTGCGGGGGGGAGGGGAGTCGCATTCTCAGGTGATCAAGGAAACCTACTCCCCAAAGGGAACGGATGATCTGGAAAATCGCCCCCGCAGAAAAACAATTGGCCATGGGGGGGATTCCCCGGAAAAAACAGAGGGCCCCAAACCCATCAGAGTTTTTTGGGAGCCTGGCCCATAATATTTTTGGAAAGGACCCCTTTATTTTCTCTTTTTGAGTTAGGGGGTGCACAGGGGTCCCAATGCGCCCTTAAACCCCTCCAGGACCCCGGGCCCGAATCAGTGCGGGTTTAAGCGCTCCCCTTTTTAAAAGATTAACACTTTTACTGCGCAAAGCGCGCCTTCACAGGATTTCGGGTGGAGGGCTGCCCCGGGATCCCCTTTACCCGGGTTTTTCCCTAAAAGGGGTTTTTAAAAAAAGAAGGGGCGTTTTTCCCGGGTTTGTCAAGAGGCTTTTCCGGGCGTTTCCCCGGGATGCAAAAACGCCATGCTTTTCCCCAGCCAGATTTCCAGTGGTGGCTTTAAAAACTCTACCATTTTTTAAAACTCCAAGAGACGCTATGCAGGGGATTAAACCAGAATGAATCCCCCAAATCAAAGCGCCGCTTCCAAAGGTTTCCCGGGGGAGAGAAAAGTGATCACCATGTACAAAAATTTTCTTCACTTCCCCTTTTCTGTTTTCCTTTGGGTTTTATTTTTTCCCCTCCCCAAACCCCGGTTCTATTTTCTTTTTAAAAATTTAAAATTTTTAGGAGCAGGGGGGGGTTTGGGGAGAAAAAATGTTAGTCTTTTCTTTTGGGGTTTTAACTTTGCCTTCACTTCCAGTCGTATGGGGGACTTGAGCCCTTTTTTTAGGGCTTTTTTCAATTTTGGGGCACTTTTTTAATTTTTTGTTTTTTGGGTAATTTTTTCCCAATTTTTGGGGATTACATGTTTTTTTCTGGGGGGGGGGGGGTTTATCAAAACCCCTCCCCAAAATTTGCTTTTTGTTTACTTTGTGGGGAAGGTTTGGGAGGGCTTCCATCCATCATTTTGACAGTTAAAGTAAACTTGGTCATTAATGACACAGGATGTTAGTTTGGCGGATAAAAATAACACTCTTTTCGGGAAATTTCAGGGGACTAAATGAGCCAAACAAAAATATCCCGATTTTTAAAAATTTTCCTTTCCCAATATCAGCCAGCTAATTGTTTATTAAAGAGACACATTTAGGTCCAATACAGAAAATTTGGTTTCCCAAAGGGCATGGGTGGGTTGGGCATTTCATTGTTTACACAATTTTTTAATTTAAAGGGGGTTCCCAGTTTTAAACCACCATAAATCCTTTTTTTTTTAAAATGTCGGGCAAATTAGAGGGGGGGGGGAAGGGGAGATAAATTTTGTGTAAAAAAAAACTGTAAAATATATACTTGAAACCATTTGTTTTGGTAAAAAAATTTTTATATCCCTCCACCCTTTTAATTGAAAGTCCCTTTTTAAAGCAGGGGTTTAAAACTTTTTTGGAGGGTTATCCGATTTTTTCCCAGTTCTTATTAGGGGGATTTTAATACTTTGGGGGGACCCACATTGGGAAAAATTTATCAGAAAATAATTTTAAAAAAAATTTACTACCCCCTCGCTTTGGGACTCCTTTTTGGGACACATGTTTGGGAATTTGGGAACTTTTTAGACATTCGGGTGCAAAAAAACCCTAATGGTTTTTCATATTCATGTTTTTCCTAGTACTAAAACCACTTTGTCTAAATGGGAAAAATGGTTTTGGGGAAAAACAGGGCTGTTTAAAAATTTTTTACAAAAATGAGTACCCTTACACGCTCCATTTCTGATCATTCCCCCAAATGCTGATACAGAAAAAAATTTCCCTGATTTTTTTCCATAGGAAATTTTGAGGCGGGGGAAATTTTAATTCTTTTTGGCCCCTGCCCCTAATGGGAACAGTTAAATTGGCCCCGGGTTTTTTGGAGGAATTTTTTCCCGATAAATTTAGGGAAACTCACTCCGATCTTACAGTGGGGAAACTTTTAAAGGGGCTTTACCTTAGGGGGGGGCCTGCCCGGGGGAAATTTAAAGCACCTTGAAGATTAAAAGGGGGCAGGGTAAAAAAACTATCCGTGAGCAAATCCCAAGCTGCCCGAGGATCGATTCGTTTTGCTTCGCACTTCACAAACCCGGGGGGGAAAATGGTAAAGGCCGGGGGAAGGGTACACTGAAAACATTTTATTTGAAAACTGTGAAAATAAAAATTTTTAAAAAAACAAACTTATTTTTGGGGAAGGGGACAGGGTGGGCCGTTACTTTGCCACTTCATTAATTCCCAGAGGGGGTCCGTTTTATACCACTCTGGGGGACACCCTCAGGCGCCTTAATGGGCAGAACCTTTGGGTGTTTTTGGGGAAAATTGGGGATTTTTATTTAAAAATTTATACACACAAAACTTGAGGTTTCCCCTTTTCGATCCAACAATTTTTTACGGGTTATAATCTTCCCCTGTTAATTTCAAAAGCGAGAGGCCCGGGATGCCCTCACTTTTAAGGAACTGCAGGTGCAGTTTTTAAAACTTTGGCCAAAAAAAAAGTCCCCAGGGGGTTGGGGGATTTTCCCCCAAAATATAACCCGCCCTTTGGGGAGGTTTGTACCTAATTTTTGGAGGTTTTTTCAGGATGCGAGAACAGGGGAGGTTTTCCCCGGGATTTAATTCAAGAGGCCCGGGAAAATAGTGTTTTTAAAAAACCCGAAAAAGATCCATTGCCCCCCGGAGTCATACAGGCCCCTTTTTCTATTCCCAGTGGAAAACCAAAATAAATAGCTAAGAAGGGGGTTTCGGGAAAAGACTAAAAATGCGGGGGGTATAAATTCGTTTCATTTCCTTTAAACATGCGGGTTTTTTCCACAGAGGGATAAAGGTCCAATAATTTAAAGGAGACTTTTCCCCGAACCCCACTTCCTGTTGATAACGCGGGGGTAGGTCCAAAACTGTTCTTTAGATGCCCGCTAAGGCCTTTGATATGTGGGGTGGGGAATTCTTTTGGGGGGGTTTTTTCATAAAATTTGGGGTTTGGCCAAAAATTTATATTTCCCGGAAATTTAAACTGTTTTTTTACTGATCCTAAGGCCCAAAAATGCAGTCAATAAATTTTCAAACAGAGAACCCTTTGATTTTGCCGGGGGGCAAGACAAGGGGTGGGCCCTTTTTCTCCCTTGAAAATTTTTTCCCGGGGAAATTTAGCCTTACCGCTCAGATTAGAGCAAACCCCCCCTATTGAAGGCTTTAGGAGAGGGAGGCAGAGGGGCAAAATAGCCTTATAAAAGCTGTTTATTTCCCCCCTTTTTTTTTTCTAATTTCGGCGGTCATTGCCAGAGGCAATTAATGCAATTAAAAAAATATGGTGCCTACTCTGGGTTGGGCAATTTAAATTGGGGGGAATTTTTGTCCTTATCCCGTGGAAAGCCATGGACAATTTTTCTCTCCCGGAGATATACCACTTCTTTGTGTCCCAAACTTTCCGTACCTGGGTATAAATATTTTTGTGAATTACGGAAATTTGGGGGGGGGGTTTTTAATTTTGGATCCAATTTTCTAAATTTAAAAATTTTAAAAAAAAATTGGGTGTCTGGGGTAAATTACCATTATCGATGCGGGAAAAAATCAAATCTGGTTAAAATGATTTGGATGCCCCCCTTTTTGTAAACCCCCCTACATAACTCTCCAATCTGGGGCCCCCAGAAAATTTCTTTTTTAAAAATCCCAAAGCTATTTTCAAAGCCCCTTTTTCTGGGGCAGGGCACATTTCCCGGATAAAGCCGAAACTCTCAAATTGGGAAAAGGGCGAGGGAGGGTTTTGGGAATTCCTAATCCACAGTTTACTTCTTGGCAGCCCTCAACTGCAATATAAAGAGAGGGTTGGGATATGGGGGGGGGAAAAAAAAAGGGGGTTTAAAAATTGAAACCTTTTTACCCACTATTTTTTAAATTTTCCCCAAACTTTTTGGTAAACTGGAGGGAAAAAAATTTTTTAGTGCACCCCCAAAAATTTCCAACTTTTTTTCTGATGCAAATAAACCCGTGGGGGGAAAAATCGGGGGGGATTTTGGGGTTCAGGGGTGCCCCATCCTATACCGGGGTTTGGGGAAAACCCCCTGGTTGTCCGAACTTTTTTGCTTCAAAGGGGTTTTTAGTCATGGGGATCTTGGGGGCCCTTTAATATGTCTCTAACTGCTTACAAAATCGGGGGTTTAAAAATTTTCGCAATTGCAAATGGAAAATTTTCCCCTTAAACCGCATACACAGCCCATACAAATACTTTCAGCTTAGGCCGCTTATAATGCAAAAAAAATTTAACACCCCAAATTTAATTTAAATTTCCCAATTTACTTCCGATAGATAGGTTTAAAACATCAAAACAACGAAGGGGCTGTTTTCCACTTTATAAAAAACTTTTATTGGCAAACTTTTTTTCTAGAAACCCAAAAGATTTACGTAGTAGGGGGGGAAGGGATATTTGGCCCCCTCCCCCTATTTTTTGGGGGGGAGATACTGGAGGCCGTAAAAATTTATTTTTAGTGAGTGAAAAAGCATGAAACTCTCAATTTTTCTTTAAACATCGAGTTTACAGAACTCCTCTATTTCAATAAAAAATTGGGAAATTTGGGGCCCCTCCTTTTGTTAAAAAGGTGGGCATGTGGGGACCCGGGCCTTTTCTGTTGGGATATTTTTTTTGGCATTGCCCCCAAACTAAGCATTATTTTTTTTTATTGGGGCCCCCAAATTTATCCCGCGTAAATTTTTTAAATTACAGGGGGAGATGAATCCTTTTGGGTTTTTATTTTGGGGGTATTAGGAAACTTTAACGGTTTTTAGGGGGCAGGGAAAAAAAACCCCCAAAATCTAGACTTTTATTTAATTTGGCCCAAGGGGTAAATTAATGCGGGCCCAAAATGGCTGGAGCAGAACCTCCGTCAGCACAGGAATTTTTAATAAAATGAAAATGGCTGATTTCTCTGGAGATGGGGGGGTATTATAAGAGGAGCCAAAAATTAAGTATAATAAAAATTGGGGGTAAAAGGGGGATAATTCTGGGTTTTTTGCTGCACCGAATTTTTGTTTTTAAAAAGAGGGTTTTTGGGGGTCCGGTGTAGGGGGTTTTCCCGGGGCTGTGTTTATTTGGGAGTTGTGTGGATGGGGGCCCTCCCCACAGCCCCGGGACAATTTTTTTTTGTGAAAAGAACTTTAATGTTTTTAATATTGGGATTTCTATGGAATTTTAAAAGGGATGTTTAAAGCTCTGAATCTTTGGGGATTTGGGTTTGGGGGGTGGGGGGTGGGGTTTTGTTTTGGGGAAAAAAAGTTTAAATTTGGTCCCTTTCAAAAGGAAAAAAAACTGTTTCCTGTTTGTAAATACTTTAAATTTTTGACCAATAAAAAATTTTTTGGTTAAAAAAAAAAAGAAAACCTGATTTTTAAAACCCGACCCGAAATTTCCGCGGGGTTCCCCTTTATGTTTAAAGTACGGGACCGAAGCTGGGTGTGTTTTTCAGCGCCCCAAACCCCTTCCAAAAAAAAGCGGGGTGGTGGGAAATTGGAAAGGTATTTTTAACTTTGCTGGTTTGACAAAAGGGAAAAACCCAAACTGGCAAGGGAAAAGCAGGGGGAGGGGCTCTTTAAAGAATAAAAGGAGACTGGGGATTAGTTTTTTTGGAAAATGGGTGCTGCTAGCTCGCGCTTTAAACAAAAAGGGGGGAAGCACCTTAGGGGAAAGGTAGGAGAAAATGAAAGGGAAATAAACTTTGGGCGGGGGAAACCCGAGGGCCCCCACATCACAGGTAAACAAGCACAAACGTAGCTGAGGGGGACGGGCCGTGGTGCAAATTTGTAAACAATCTATAATTGCTTTAAAAACTTTTTTCAAACCGACATGGAGGGAAGAATGAAGATTAATGGTATCATTGTTATTATCTGGAAGGGGGAATTGTGCCAATTTCCAGTCAAACCTTATGTTTTTGGTCAGAGTGCTCCTTCTTTTGATGTCATCAGTAATTTATGGGCAAGAACTCATCCGAATTCATTTTTTCACTTTGTCTTGACAAACGAATCTCAGTCTTTGTGTAATGTCTTTTTCCTGCTTGACGTGCCACTGTGACGCTTTAACTTGCTGTATTAAATAACCTTTTGAAATTAGATCTGAAAGATTTTCTAACTCACATATCACAAAAAAGATACAGTACTATACAAATGCCTTAGACAGGTGTTGAAAAAATGCTGCAAAGTAAAATTGCTTTCAGTGATAGAAGTGTTAATAGTTTATTTTTCTCAATTAACAAAATACAAAGTGAATAAACAAAAGAAAAATTTAGATAAAATCAACATTTGGTGTGACTAGTTTGTTTTTGGGGTCCTGGAAGTGATGATATGGTTTCCACAGAGCCCTGATCTCAACATCATCCAGTCTGTGTTGGATTAGATAAAGAGACAGAGATCGGAGCAAGCTATATCCATAGAAGGTCTGTGGTTAGTTCTCCAAGATGTTTGGAATAACCTCCCTGCCAAGTTCCTCCAAACATTGTTTGTACCTGTACCTAGAAGAATAGGGAAAGGGTGGTCACACCAAATATTGATTTGATTTAAATTTCGTTGTTGTTCATTCACTTTACTTTTTGATAATTGATAAAAATAAAGTATTCACGATTCTATTTTTAAGAGGATTTTCACTTTTGCAGCATCTTTTCAAACCTACATAAAGCCTTAACCGTATTTCTATCCAAAATATTTTTAGTCAAGTTCAGTGAATATGAGGAAATAAAACACATTTCTCCCTCCCCAAACTTCTGGTCTTGGAAAATGACTCCAGCTGTTATCTTTCTTGTCAAGTTTATTTTAGTAGATACCTGTATTCCTCATGAAGTAACAGTTCTGGAGCATCTTGTTTTAGATCTATGCATTTTAGCTTTTCTGTGTTATTCCCTCTAGAAATGTATGAACAGAGTTATCAAAAGAGCTATCTGTTGAGGTGTAGCATTATCCAGACTGCCACTGTCTAATTGGTGCTGTCAGTACCAGACTGTTAGGGACATACCCTTATGTCAAGAAGAATGGTGGCAACCAGTTGTCAGAAATATTCAGGCAGTGCAAGAGAAGAATAGACCAACAAAGAGTTCTGAGAAGAGATTCTTCAGAATTTCTTCTGTTTCACTCTATTTAGAGGGTATCATCACCCACGGTGGTCCCTGTCTCCATCAGGGCCCATAATCTACATTACAGTTTAACCTATCAGTGTGTTTTTTGAGTGTGAGAGGAAACATATAAAAGTATGTATTAAATCTGACATGTTAGAAGTAGTGATATGATTGTGATAGGTGATTGTCTCCATTCATGGATTCAAAGTGGCCTCCAGCTTGTGATTTAAAATCAAAGCAGAGCAGACTATTGGAGATAAAGGAAGAACCAAATAAGGAAGGCCAATTTGAATTAATTAACATGGGACTCCAGCTCTACAAAAGTGGAATACTCATTAATAAAAGAAATAAAAGAAAATTATATGAATAAAAAATAAAGGGTTTTTTTTTTCCAAGACTTCTAAAAATCTCCCTCACACCTCTAACTGTGTTTCAATAGAAAATTAACTCATACTTGCCTCCTCCATCACCCCCGTTCCAGCGCGTCCAGAGCTCCAGTGATCCCCCCGGTCCCTCACTGATGATGTCACATTCATGGATCACATGATGCTGTAACCAATCTCTGGCTGTAGCAGTCACATACATGTTCAGCCATGTGACCACAGAGCTCAGTGATTGGCGCAGCATCATGTGATCCATGGACGTGATGTCATCAGTGAGGAATACTGGAGCTCTGGCAGAGATGGAACAGTGATAAATGGAGAGGTAAGTATGGGTTAGGAAACTGTAGAGTTGTTCAGCACCCGTTGATAAAAAACGTATAAACTTTATTATCCCATATTAAAACGAAGTTAAAAAATCAAACAGCCAGGAGATCCCCCCCCACTCGCCAAATCGGCCTATTCTCCCTACTATTTCGAGATCCCAGGGGATCCGACGACGCTTCAGGAGCCAAGGGATTGCCCCCACAAGATCACAACACTTCCGTTGACTCTACAGCTAGGTCTTTTGTAGAAAATGTTAGTTGATTATGTGGTAACTGATCATTTAGGTTCTCCGCCCTAGCTCTAATCTCTCACCTGGGCTCTGACATACCTCTTGGTTGAGATAGATCTGAGGGGAGATCCATCTGTTAGCCCTTTTCTCACCTTTCCCTCCTCATTCCTGCTTCTGTCCTCGCATATCTCCTCCTCACTCTCCTTCCTCTCACCCTTGTTTCCCTTCTCTCCCTCCCAAACTTATGGTCTCTAAGGTTCTTCCGCCTACGGAGGGACATAAACTCAAGACTGTGAGAATTAATGTGAGACATTCATGTCACTTTATTTCATACTGCCTTCAGCTAGCGGTTTGCTTGGTCTCTACCTGGTGGAATCGATCATTCTGCTTACTGACATAGTGTATTCAAACCACCCTGTGATGTCTCTGCTCAGGGTTAAAATTTTCTCTCTATTACTTTTTTGTGCGCCTTCTGTACATTTACTCTTGGATATCTTTAATTGGTTTCAGTGCTGTCCCCCAAGCACTCTTGGCCTATCTGATACACCATTGGCCGTTGCAGTAGTTTTGCTGCCTGTTGTGATTTTTGCTGTCCTTATCTGTTTAAGGCTCCTGTTTTGAAACAGTACTTTACAGTTTAGTATTCTTATTTCCCACAAGTACCGGTCGGTCCTAACCAGAGTTCAACCCTTAGTTTTGGGGATTGTCTCCTTCTTACAAGCATCAGTGTGACCAAATGGCCAACTTAAGAATCTCTTCCCTAAATGTAAAGGGATTCAACATTCTTGAGAAATGTGCACAAATTTTGTACCATCTACATAGGGAGGGGTCACATGTCGTCTGCCTTCAGGAGACACATCTGCTAAAATCACATTTACAGAACTTCAGGAATGGGTACTTCCCTGTCTGGTACCACAGCAGTCATTCGGAAACTAAAACAAAAGGGGTGGCCGTTTTTCTCCATAGATCGCTGTCGGCCCAAGTCCTAGATGTTCTTACAGATGAGGAGGCTAGATATCTTTTTCTCAACTGTAATATTCAGGGCCACCAAATTACCATTGCTAATATTTACGCCCCCAATACAGGCCAACTATCCTTTTTCTCCAAATGTCTAGACGCCCACACAACCTTCGCCAAAGGTCATATCATTTTCTGCGGTGACTTTAATTTAGCACTAGATCCGGAGATAGATACATCTTTGGGCCACTCTCACATAGCCAGAAAGGTCCTAAACAGGCTTAAAAAAGTCGATGCACGATATGCAAATCATAGACATCTGGAGACTCCTCCACTCTAGAGAGCGAGATTATACCTTTTACTCACACCCACATGGATCGTATAGTCGCATTGACTATATAATGCCGCAGCATTCCCTCCTGGCATACGTCTCGAATGCCTCCAGTGGCTCCATCCTGCACTCAGATCATGCCACCATCCACTGTGACCTCACTCTCCTGCGATCCATTCGCCCGGCCTTCTCTTGGAGGCTAAATGAATCGCTATAACTGGATTCTTTGTGCCTCTCTGAACTTAAAGACACTATCTATACTTTCAACGCCTCACACCGTTCCGACCCCGCCACTCCCCCGGTCAAGTGGGAAGCCCTTAAGTGTGTCCTTCGGGGGACTCTCATCAAACATGGAGCATGACTAAAGAGAGAACGCTCGCAAAGGTTGCAGTCCCTACTCTTGCGACTCCAGATACTGGAAACCGCCCATAAGGCCTCCGGCTTGGACTCGGACCTCAGAGATCTTCTACAAACCCGCCATGAAGTGCTCCAGCTTATGGACCACAAACATAAGAGATTCAGGCAAATTTGCTCTAGCTCTTTCTATGTCTGGAGTGACAAGCCGGGAAGGTTTTTGGCTCGGGCGCTTCGTGAGAAGAGAGCAGCCTTATTTATCCACTCCATTAAAAATGCTGAGGGTAAAATGGTTCATATCACCGGGGAAGTTCTGGGGGCTTTCCACGTGTATTATTCTGACCTGTATAATATACCCGCCCCTGAGAGTTTTGATGGCCCGGAACAGTATCAAACGTCTTTGCAGGATTACCTGTCTCACACAGCTCTTCCCCCTCTGAGCTCCCAGTTCCTCGCCTCACTGGAGACGCCATTCTCAGCAGAGGAGATCAAATCAGCAATTACAGCTCTTCCATCTGGAAAGAGCCCTGGCCCAGATTGCTATACTGCTCAATTTTTAAAAACCTTGACTGATGATCTGGCTCCCAACCTTCTCGCTGCATTCAATGAGGTGTCACCGAGCTCCCCTTTTCCGCATGAATTCCTGAAAGCCTACATCAGTTATTCCAAAAGAGGGAAAGGACCCTAATCTGTGTTCCAGCTATCGCCCCATATCGCTCATCAATACAGACCCCAAGCTCTTCGCCAAACTGATAGCTGTGAGACTGGGCCCTTTGTTGAATTCTCTGATACATCCGGACCAGGTGGGATTTGTTCCTTCCAGAGAGGCGAGGGACAACACCCTTAAAACATTTTCTCTTATTCACTATGCACAGTCTTCACGCCTTCCTTGTATCCTTCTGTCATTAGACGCAGAGAAGGCCTTCGACCGAGTGAATTGTTCTTTTTTGTGGGGCGTCCTGAGGCATGTGGGGCTTTGATCGGCAATGATGAGTAAAATATCGGCATTATATCACGCTCCACAGGCACAGATTCAAGTTAACGGTTCATTGTCCCACCCTTTCAACATACGCAACGGTACCGGACAGGGATGTCCTTTATCCCCTCTACTCTATGTTCTGACAATGAAGCACCTTTTGCAGGCGATAAGATCTGACCCCTCCATCCAGGGCATTCAAGTAGCAAAACGCCATCTCAAGTACTCAGCATTTGCGGATGACTTGCTGCTTTATCTTTCAAACCCCCTCACTTCCTTACCGGCAGTAATCGAGGTTTTACGCCGCTATGGTTCTCTTAGTAACCACAAAGTAAACATGAACAAAAGTGTAGCCCTGAATCTCCCTAACCGGACCCTGAGATCCCTGCAATCCTCCTCATTTAATTGGACTTCGACCTCATTTAAATACTTGGGAGTTCACATCCCTGCTAACTTAGAGAAGACTTTTGATCTCAACTTTGCACCAATGCTTGGGGTAGTGGCCCGGGATTTATCGAGGTGGGATAGGGTTTCGCATGGATAGGTCGCATTAACATTCTCAAGATTAACATACTTCCCCGACTGCTATATTTATTCCAGGCGATTCCGATCCTCCTGCCTAAGTCCTTTTTTGCGGCCCTACGCAAGTTGGTGCACGATTTTGTGTGGGCCCACACACACCCCAGAATCGCAGGCTCCACTCTCTCCAGACCAAAATCTGAGGGAGGCTTGGCGCTGCCCGATTTTCAGGCATAGTACCTAGCAGCTGTGATGGTCCGTACTCTGGATACCTTTCATAGCTATAAGTCTAAGCTTTGGGTCGAGATGGAGGCTCACATGTTTGGTGTCTGTACTGTGGCATTGCCTTGGTTGTCAGTTCAATTCATGCCTAAAAGGCTTGTTCGAGACGTTACCTTGATAGCACAAACCTCAATCCTGGTATGTAGGGCCTTCCCCTCTAAGATGACCCTCTTTCGCCCAGGTGACGGACTCACCCCCCTGGTTGGGAACCCGAGTGTCCCTGAGACACTATCCCTGGCCATTACTAGACTACGGGGAAAGAAGCCCCTGTCCCACACTTTTGGGGGTGTGCTCTCGACGGGGTCCCTGAGGTCCTACCACGACTTGACGGAGGACTCTGCTGACACTTCGTTCTCCAGATTGCACTATTACCAGCTATTAAGCTTCTATAACAAGTACAGGCATGATCTGAATCTACATAGATCTTACTCACCCTTCGAGTCGTGGTGCCTGTTGGATTCCTCGGGGAGACCTGCAGTTTCCAGGGTTTATGGGTTGCTAACTACTACGGACACGAATAAACTGTCTTTCCAATGCGCCTGGGAGAGAGAGTTGGGTAGAGAGCTCTCAGATGAAGACTGGGGAAAGGCCTTTTTCTTAATACATAAATCCTCCATCTCAACCAAAGTACAGGAACTCGACTATAAAGTAGTCTCACGTTGGTATAGGGTCCCCTCCCTCCTCCACTCACTTTATCCAGAGGTCCCCAATGTATGCTGGAGGTGTAAAAAGGAAATTGGGACCATGTCCCATATCTGGTGGGGTTGTCCGATCCTTCAGCCTTTCTGGATAAAAGTGCTAGACCTCACTCGCAACATCACAGGTCTGACAGTCAGAAATGACCCAGCCGCCCTGCTTCTCTTTGACCTACCACTCTCTGCTCCGGCACTCAGATGCCACTTACTTTCATTCCTCCTCCTGGCGGCTAAGGTGGTCATCCCGCGCCTCTGGCAGTCTACTACTTGCCCCTCCATCTCATCTTGGTTCCGCGAAATCCATAGGCTCCAGAGACTGGAGGAATTAAGGAATGATTCCCTTTCGTTAGCCAGTAAGTATTGGGTGACTTGGAAAGACTGGATTGACTTTTGTCACACAGACCTTTACCGTTCCTTCCCGGAAGGTGACCCTAGCGGATGATTTAGTCTACCCTCTCTATCGTTGTTGTGCCGCTTTAAGGTGTGTCTCTTTATCGCTCTCCTCTCCAAACCTGGGACCGACCGGATACTTGCAGTCTTTTTTTACTTATGGTTCGTTTTCTTTGGTTTAACATTAAAATTCTTATTTCATTTTTGCCTTAATTACCTTTATATTTTGTCACCAACTTACACATTACCCCTCCTTATTAGTTACTTGAAGGTACTTAACGCATTAAGCCCTATTCATGTGCTCATTGGTTTAACTGTATCAACATTGTCGCCTTAAACAGCTTACTCCTACGTTACCAATGCCGCGTGTAGAACCTTCTGACTTTGTTATTTCAATACTGATGTTCTGTTCTTAGATTGTTTATGTGAAGGTCCTCGCTTGCCCTCAGGGTCGCCTGAGTTTTCGGCGGCCTTGGCCTGCTCTTGACTTGCTGTACCCTTTGTTTTCCAATTCTGATGATAATCTTAAACATACTGTTGTTTATATTTTTATCTCTGAAATTATCAATAAAACTTTGAATAGGAAAAAATCAAACAGCAAACATGGTAAGGTTGTTGACACATTTCGGGTCTACTCTACAAGAAGGACTCTTAGTCATAACATAACCAAACTAGAAATGAACACTATTATATAGTCTCTACTTAAGTATGGGTTAGTTTTCTATTTTAGCACAGTTGGAGATTGTAGGGAGGTTTTTTAAAAAGGTTTTCCAAAAATTTTAACATTTAAATACTCCTTTAAAATTGGTGATAAGGATTTGTTGGCTATTTTCAGAAGCAAAAAAATGATCATATAGTGGTGATGAGAGGAGAGGGGGTCTTTCCAGGACTTGTTAGTAGCTGAAGATAAAGCATATCAAGCATCAGCACTACATCATATAGTAATATACTGTATACCTAACTGTTCTAGTTTATACTGCCTCTAGTACAGATATTTGCATGTAGAGCCATTCAGTTTTGACATGCATGCCTGCATTTCTATTTAGTTATTCATTTACTAAATATGTGAGAGAAATCCAGTAGCCAAATAGTAAATCTATTTTATGTGCTTAACAATCCTCCTTGAGAACTTTGCCTGCCTCTGCAGGCATTTCTCTGTATATGTATAAGTAAGTATACGTATATATGCATATATATGTTTCTCTGTATTTGTATGCATATCCAGTGAATCCAAATATACTGTTCCATAGATATAGTACTAAATAAAGAAAGCTTCTTTTTATGACCTTTATTCCTGAAAACAGCTGATTTTTTTTTTCCCTTTGGAAATACCTTTAAAAAAAAAAAAAGTTACATTATAAAAAAACCTTAGCTCAGGTTCATTTTGGACAACACTTATGCAAATCTGTGAATTAGACTCCTACAGTTCTATCAGTCAAAACCCAGCACTTCTGTCAATCACACCTACACAATCTACCAATTTCTGTTAATATGCACTAAAGAATGTATTTGAAGATGAAGCTTCACTTTAAACATACAATATATAGAAGTATGAATTACAGGAGGCATTTGTTAAAGAATGCAATGACTTTTCATGCATTAAATATGTATCCCTCTATTTCTGGGTGCCCTTAGTCAAAGCAAGTGTTAGGAGTGGTAAAAATTATCTTGCCATTTCATCCTCCCATTCATATTAGATCTCTTGTGAGGTGGTTACTACCTCAATCAACTTTCAGTGTAGGTCAGATGCCCAGCTAACACACCTTTTGAACTCGTTAGAAAGAATTAGATAATTGGCAGCTTCTCTGTAAAGCTTGCTTTGTTAGGTAACCTGGTGTGGATTATAGTGCTTTCTGAGAGATTGTTTTTTCTTGATAGTTTATCTAGTAATCTGCATTCAGTTCTACATTATTTGTAGTCCAGACTAGCCTTGCTCTGTGAAAGTTTGTTGTAGTCCTTGGGAATCTCAGTTTTTGTGTTTGTATAGTTTTTTGCTATGCTCTGCCCAAGGATGCCATCAGGGCAGTAATTGCAGTATACCTGTCAGGGGCCCTGGTCCAATTTATTTATTTATTTTTTTTTAGAAAAAGGGACCAGCTGATCTGGTGCAAGATCGGTACTGGTAAAGGGTGAGTGGCCCAAATGTTGTGGTTGTCCGGGGCTCTAAAATTACTTAAGACAGTCCTGGCTCTGCCTATAGAGTCTCTGAATCCTATAGTCACTTTCTGTGTTTGGGTAAGTTGTAGCTTAGAGATATCTTTAGGGTTACTTTCAGGGATAAAATAGGGTCAGATGGGTCTTGGTTTCCACGTCAGATGTCAGTGACAGATTTAGGGAAAGATTCAAGGAAAGTTAGCTCTTATGGTCTGTTATTATTTATTTTGTCCTACTTCTGGATGGAACTTATTCATAATGTTGCCACCAACCTTGTTCTTGTTGTCATGTGTCTTGCTGTCTATTCATCTAATGGTGAGTCCATCTGGTTTTTGAGTGGATACCAGCTTTGTATAATTATTTCTTGAGACTTCTGGTTATTGCCCTATTTAGTTCTGTTGCAGTCGTAAGTCCACCTGGGTTGTTATATACATGATAACTAGTGGGTTCACGTACAGATTCCATTGTGAGGACAATATTTTCTTCACCTGTGTAGGAGATTATGAAGTTTAAATGCATTAAGAAGAAAAAAAACTGCAAAACAATACAAAAGGACATGTTCTAAACCATAGAATCTTATTCAAATATAGAAGTAAAAATGTGTTTCTGTTGTAGCCAGCCAGAGATGAAGGATGAATTTAGCCATATAATTAGCCAAAGACTCGGACGCAAGACTTACAAAGAGCAGTATGCATTTATTTATAGGTAAGTAGGTTGTAGGCACTATGGCGGCCATCTTGTCAATGTTAATTCAATATTTTGTAACTAATAGAAATGACTTTGGTCACTAGAGGTTACATCCAGTAGAACAATGAGAACTAATATTAAAGTTTTCATACAATATACAGTGTATTATGGCTATTGCAGGAAGGACCTGGTTGGAATAAAAAGCCGTTTATCAATATCTTGACCACCAGGATGGAGATGTTGATGCCTTTTCCAGGGAACCTTTTATGGTCTGGTTTCAAACCTATAAAAATGGTAAGAGCTAATCATAAGAACTATCATTTCTAACCCCTTTATGCAAATACTATTATTTATCTTTAATAATCGTGCTATAAAAAGTTTGAAAACTTTGGTAGGACCATCTATAAAACAATTTAACATTGTAGTGATATATATAAAAGGGGTTGTATAACTTCATATACAGAAACAAAGCCAACAAAAAATTGGGCAATATATGTAAATATAAATATGTTGGTGATGAACTATATTAAAAACACGATGACACAACCCTCTTTGAAGAAGCGCAAGACGGCTTGCTGCCCTTCGCTTAACAAATGGCTACCTGTGTCTGGGTTTTTTTTTTTTTTGGATTATGTACTATACATTTTGGTTTATTTACAACGCTTGTGGCCATCACATTATATGCATGTTAGTATTTATTTGTATGTCATCTTATGGGGCGCTAGAGTGCCCATCTTTTATCTTAGGGTGCCCAGGACATTTTTTTAAAATAAATTTTGATACTAATGAAGAATATTGTTATTAATTAATTTCTGTATTTTTTTGTTCAATGTGCAACTTAATATACAGAAAACCTAAAATGTGTATAACTAAAGTTTGAAAACTTTGGAATATACAGTTGTGCTCATAAGTTTACATACCCCTGCAGAATTTTTGCTTTCTTGGCCTTTTTTCAGAGAATATGAGTGATAACACAAACAACTTTTTTCCCACTCATGGTTAGTGGTTGGGTGAAGTCATTTATTGTCAATCTACTGTGTTTTCTCTTTTTAAAGCATGACAACCAAAAACATCCAAATGACCCTGATCAAAAGTTTACATACCCCAGTTCTTAATACCGTGTATTGTCCCCTCTAACATCAATGACAGCTTGAAGTCTTTTGTGGTAGTTGTGGATGAGGCTCTTCATTTTCTCAGATAGTAAAGCTGTCCATTCTTATTGGCAAAAAGTCTCCAGTTCCTGTAAATTCCTGGGCTGTCTTTCATGAACTGCGCGCTTGAGGTCTCCCCAGAGTGGCTCAATGATATTGAGGTCCGGAGACTGAGATGGCCACTCCAGAACCTTCACTTTGTTCTGCTGTAGCCAATGACAGGTCGACTTGGTCTTGTGTTTTGGATCGTTGTCATGTTGGAACATCCAAGTACATCCCATGCGCAGCTTCCGGGCTGATGAGTGCAAATTTGCCTCCAGTATTTACTGATTATGTGCTGCATTCATCTTTCCTTCAACTTTGACCAAGTTTCCTATGCTTTTGTAGCTCACATATCTTCAAAACATCAACGATCCACCTCCGCGCTTTACAGTAGGAATGGTGTTTCTCTCATAATGGGCCTTGTTGACACCTCTCCAAATGTAATGTTTATGGTTGTGGCCAAAAAGTTCAATTTTGGTCTCATCACTCCAAATTACCTTGTACCAGAAGTTTTGAGGCTTGTCTCTGTGCTGTTTGGGGTATTGTAGGCGAGATACTTTGTGGCATTTGCGCAGTAATGGCTTTCTTCTGGCGACTTGACCATGCAGCCCGTTTTTCTTCAAGTGCCTCCTTATTTTGCATCTTGAAACAGCCGCACTGCTAGTTTTCAGAGAGTCCTGTATTACAGCTGATGTTATTTGTGAGTTTTTCTTTGCATCCCGAACAATTTTCCTGACAGTTGTGGCCAAAATTTTTGTTGATCTACCTGACCGTGGTTTGGTTTTTACAGAGCCCCTGACTTTCCATTTGTTAATCACAGTTTGAACACTGCTGATTGACATTATCAATTTCTTGAATATCTTTTTGTATCCCTTTCCTGTTTTTTTTTACAGTTAACTGTCTAGATCCATTGGAATTCTTTGCTTTCCCCCATGACTCACAATCCGGGAAACGTCATGCTGGATAAAGATGGAAGAGTCTGTCCATCAGAAATCTCCTAAAGCTTTTATGCCACCACACTTTTGATTACAACAACAGGTCACAGGAGATGAACTTTAGTACCATTTCAATTTCACCAGGATAACTTTTAATCAGGGTCATTTGATGTTTTGTTGTCATTATGATTTAAAAGAGAAACACAGATTTTGACAATAAATGCTTCATCCACCACTAACCATGATGGCAAAATTTTTTTTTGTGTTCCTTTCCTTTACTTCTAAAAAAGGCTAAGAAACAAAAATTTCTGCCGGTATTAACTTTTGAGCACAACTGTATTTTGTTTTGTCTCTCAACACTTTTAAAATCTCTTCTACACTTCAGGCTATGTAATATTTGCTATAATTTTCATGACATACACATTTAACCGATGTATGTTTTTTATAATACCTGTAAGTTTGTTCTACATTTTTTCAAAAAGATTTTGTGGTCATCCCTCAGCACACAACACCCGAGGCTGCAGTCCGTGAAATTGATGAACTCTATGATGTATATCTTGATGTGAAACAAAAATGGAAAACGGAGGTTTGTCTGAAATGATATGTTGTTTTTTTTTAATAATTTGATTTTATTAGTCAGGAAAATAGTAGAAAATGTATGTTAGTTCAGCAACACCAAAACTTATTATGTTCTCAATCAACTATTAACCTCTTACCGACATATGATGTATGAATACATCATAGTGAAGGTAAGGGGCATTGTAGCAGCGATCCCTCTATATAGCCGAAGGGTTTTAACTGTTATTTGCTGGCACTGTCCCGTGCTGTTTAACTCCTCACTTTGATCGAGGCACCTGCGGTGAAATTGCAGGCTCCTGATTGGTTAACATGGCAGCTGGGTTGCCTTTTTAACCTTTAACTTCCATCCTGACATTTTTCTGTAAAATTTACTTCCTGCTGCCATCTTTGTACACCCTAATGCATTGTATTACAGTCCATTAGGCTGTATAAATGATCGCGCCCCCTAGTGGTGAACTACCCTAGGGGACTCAAAAGTTGAAGTAAAAAAAAATGTTTTAAAGTGTAAAAAAATTTAAAAAGTTCAAATCACCCCCCTTTCGCCATTTTGCAAATAAAAATAAATAAAAAAAATTAAAAAGTTACACAATTTGTATCCTGCAATCCAAAAAAAATCCAACCCCTATAAAATAGAACATAATTTATCCGTACGTTTAAACACCGTAAAAAAAAAAATTCCCAATCATGGTCCTTTTCCCAGGCGGCAGTATGTTTTTGTGCACTATAGACCATTCTAAATCGCTTTAAGGTATTATTACTGTGCCAGAATGTATACCCTTTTTCTTCAAGGTCAAATACAGGCGCAGTCTAGTGCCAATACAAAAACTCAGGCTCAGTCAGATCACCTTTAACTTGGTCTGGCTGTTCTAACTGTTCTGTTCTGTTTTGGCGTCAAAGAATCATAAATGTGTCTTCTACTAATGTGGTGCAACGCCCCCAGAATGCCACCAAAGTTTGGAGTACGTCTGTTCATACATCTATAGAACTGGTCTACTACAGTTTTTTGAGGCCAGAATTCTGGCGCCGCACCGTTCATACCAGTCGCCCTTCATGTCCCCTAAAAATTGTATTAAATGTAATCAAAAAAGTCACATATATTCCAAACTGGTACCAATAAATAATGCACTTCCACCCACAAAAATTCTTCACTCAAGTCCGTAGGTGTTAGTACAAAAAAGTTATTGGTCGCAGAAAATGACGCCATCGTGCAAATTTCAAACATAGAAAATGTTTGGAATTTTTTTTTTACGGTACCAAAACATAATGAAAACCCTACATGTTTGGTATTGCAGGATTCATATCAACCTGTAGAATACATATAAACCATAATGTTTCCCAAAAAATTAACGCCCCTAAAAAACAAAACATGTTTTTTTTCACATTTTGCCCCACTTTGAATTTTTTTGCGGTTTCCCATTATATTCTATGGTGCGGTGAATGACACCATTAGGATGTACATCTTGTCTCACAAAATAAAAGCCCTCATCTTTCTATGTAGGTGGAAAAATAAAAAAGTGATGGCTCTGGGAAGGCGAGGAGGGAAAATCGAACGTGAAAAAGAAAATAGGCCTCGGCGTTAAGGGGTTAAAACCTTTGTGAACCATATAAAATTGGATATACACATGGGTTCATTATTTGCCCTTAGCAGTCTATGGGTGCCACATCACAGAACAGTATAGCTTGGATGTGTGATTCAAACGTGCACAAGGCCTAATGCAGACGGGCAACAAACATTACTTCTGTATACTTCTGGTTATTTTCAACACAAGTTACAGTGAACTTCTAGTGAAAGATAAAAACTTTATCATGTACAGCACCTTTGTGGATACTTTTCCTTCTAAACTTGGCTGTTTGTGCTGCAAAACATCCTTTCTTCCTATTTCATGAGCAGCAGGTTATCTCTGTCTGCCATATTATAGATAGGTATAAATAAATAGGTGTTGCTGCATCCCGGTCCCGGTCACTGTATCTACAAGCCTGCTACCTCATATGATCCTTTCCATGTCTTCTCACTCTCGCACTGCAGAGTGAGACTGCCTATATAAAGCTGTTTTTGTTGCTTTAAACATGGTGGTTTATTAGCTAGCAGGATTATACAGGGACAGTTTCCAATTCCCTGTTCTTGCAAGATATTAACGTTATTTTAGCAATATCTCTATACAAAAGGAAGTAAAGGGCTGCAGTAGTTTCCTCCTTACCCGCAGTCTCCAAGTGAATGAAATTGATAAAGAGCACAGACCATTTATTTTTTTTTAATTCCAATAAAAAACTTCTTGATGCATATTTAAATTCAAAGAGGGTTTTTAAGTACAGTTATGCATTAATTATGCTATTATACAATTTGATATCTTTCTTTAAATGTATGTGCTTCATTGGCTTTTACAGTGTTTTTGTTCTGTTTTTATAGATGATGTTTTGTTGACCACATGTAAATGATAAAGGACAGTATCATCTCAGTAGCTTTTACTTTATCATTAATTTCACATTACTAAAAAGGAAGTGTGCAAAAAGAACGGGGAATTATAGTAGATATTTAGTATAAACATGAATAGCAATTGAATAAAAGAAATGGGACATTCATTGCCATGATTATACCAACAAATGCTGGGAAACAACTGCTTTTCTGTATCTCTCGGAGAAGATTTGCTGATATAAATAATCTGCGGTTTCCTTCCTCTTAATACACATAATGTATGTATTTCTTTGGGAGTAATGGCTTTAGAGTGGCCTTTCAGCCCATGTTTTTACAGTATTCGTTTCACTGTGGATAATGACACAATCTTATCAGCTTCTGCCGGCATCTTCACATGGTGTTTTGCTTTTGTTCTTGGGTTGATATGCACATGTCAGACCAAAGCATGTTCATCTCTGAGACACAGAACTCTTCTCCTTCCTGAGTGGTATGATGGCTGGACATTCCCATCTTGTTTGTACCGGCGTAGAATTGTTTATACAGATAAACGAGGCATCTTCAGATATCTGTAAATTGCACCCAAGGATGACCCAGACTTGTGCAAGTCCACAATTCTCTTCCTGATATCTTGGCTGATTTCTTTCGACTTTCCCATGATGTTAAACACAGAAGCAGTGTGTTTATGATGTGCATTAAAAATACATCAACAGGAGTGTCTCTAATTAACTGAGATGTTGCTAATAAACCTGAAAGAAGCTTCCAAAGATATAACATCATCATATGGGCTGTCCCAAATTGTTTAAAGGCATAGTCATCCTAGTGTATGTAAACTTTTGACTTTTCAGAAAGTAATAAAAAGGCCTTAACAAATTCTCTCTCTCATTATTCTGGCATTTTGCAAATATAAATAATTTTGGTCCCTAATTGACCTAAAATGGGTAAGGGTTAATCTGATTTCATGTCAGATAGTGAGAAAAACATGCATACGTGTCTCTTTATAGAGTTTATGTAAACTTCTGGTTTCATCTGTATGTATTCTGGTGTCTTTCTCCTCAGAACTTCATCTTTATGGGCGACTTTAATGCTGCCTGCAGCTACGTTCCCAAGAAGTATTGGAAGAACATTCGGCTCAGGACCGATCAGGAATTTGTGTGGCTGATAGAGGACAATGTTGATACAACAGTAAAAAGCAGCACCAACTGTGCCTATGACAGGTAACACTCACTGAGAATAGACAGTGGGACAGTGCGGTTACTGGAAGTCACGTGTTTGTGTCACTGGAGCGTGTGCAGTAGTGAAAACATCCTTGATTGCTGTATATTGAATTGAAGACCTGGAGAGAAACCCAGCTCAATTCCTGATTTGAGCTAGTGAGTTAAAGGGGTTGTTCATGTTCTAACAAAAAAATAATATTATGCTCCAGGGGTCCCATTGACCCCTTAAGGACCTTGCATTTTTTTGGGTTGACACGTTTGTTTTTTCCTCCTTGCCTTTCAAAAGCCATAACTTTTTTATTTTTCCATCTACATAGACATATGAGAGCTTTTATTTTGTGGGACAAGATGTACTTTATAATGGTGTAATTTACCGTACCATAGAATATTCTGGGGAAACGCAAAAAAAGTGGGGCAAAATGTGGTGAAAAAATTTACTTTTGCGGGGTTTTGTTATTCTCTCTCCTGTATAAGTGATGTCTTTTCTTTATTTTACAGGTTGTTCTGAATCTGGCAACACCAAACATGCATGGTTTTCCATATGTTTTGGTACAGTAAAAAAAATGTAAACATTTTCTATTTTTAACATTTTTTTGCTGCAGCGCAATTTTCTGCGACTAATAACTTTTTTGAACAAACACCTATGGACTTGAGTGGGTGGGGAGGAGGGGGCATGAAGTGTACTTTTTATTGCTTCCAGCTTGGAATGCATGCAACTTTTTTGATCAATTTTATTCCAATTTTTAGGGAACTTGAAATGGCCCCAAAAAAAAAACGCAATTTTGGCGTTTGGAATTTGTTTCTTCTATTGTGTTCAGCATACGAGATAACTGATTTTATTTTTTAATAGATCGGACGTTTTTCCGGAACGGTGATGCCAAAATAACATTTTCTATTATTTTATTTTGTATTTCTTTAATTTTTAACTAGCAAAAGGGGGGTGATTTGAACTCTTTATATATATATATATATATACACACACATATTTACACTTTAAAAAAATGTTTTTGTTAACTTTAACATTATGCTTGACTGCTATGGGATGCAATCATTTATGCAACCTAGTGCATTGTATAGGCAATGCATTGGGGTGTACAAAGATGGATGTTTACTACTTCCTGTCGGTGACGGAAGCCTTCAGCAGGCTTTCAATTGCTATCTTAAGTGATTGGGACACAGCAATCTCGCCACTGATTCCCCAATCAGAGTGAGGAACAGTGCACGGCACTTGTCCCTTTAAGAATGGTGTGAGCTCTTCAGACAAGGGACTGGTGCTGCTAGCCAGTGAGAGCCAAGGCCAGAGGTTTGGTTAACCATGTCTGGTTTTGTGGTGCTGGGCTGTAGACTCAGACCATGACAGTGAGGTTTACTGATATTTACTTAGAGGCTGAACAGCCTAAGATTTGTATTTGTCGTGCAACATTTCCTTCATTTTACAGTGTATAAAGCTGCTGGAGTCACTTTTAAACCTAACCCACTGCCCTGCAGTGAGCTCTCCTGTGCCCAAGTCTGTCTAACCCAGGAGACGGCGAACCCAAAAAATAATGGACCCCAAAGATGTCACAACAGATATAGAGTAAAATGGAACCATGCCGTCAATTCTTAAAATGTTGAATGGTATAACCCACAGACATGCATATGACATACTGTTATTTTACCCATATCCTGAAAAGCAGAGGGATATATATTACAGGAAGGTCCTTACAGAAAAAATATCAAAAGGACACCTGCAGTTTCATGTAGTCTTAACTTACTATCTTAACAAAGCACAGTTGGCCTTTCACACTATACTTACCTTGTACAGTAAAGGAGTATAGTATACCCCTTTGGCCATTTCTTTGTTATTAATTTGGCTGATTCCGTAGCAAAGGGGATAGACTTCCATTACCCATCCGCAGGGTTGGACTGGCCCACCAAAGTAACAGAAAAACTTTTGATGGAACCACACTATGATACGGTTATGAGACCCCAGTATAAGAGGGCTACATTGGTCCTTCAAAAGGCCTTCCCCTTTGGATATGACTTTGGAGCCTATCACTTGCACTAGGCAATACTTTTCAGTGATTATGTTTGCTTTTCCTAACCTTTTGTAGTGCAAAAACATCATTATATGTACATTTTTGAATTGCAGGATTGTGATTAATGGCAAGAGGCTAATCAACTCTGTAGTGCCCGGCTCTGCCACTGTGTTTGACTTCAAGAATGTCTATGGACTGACAGAAGCACAGGTTAGTGGTTCACTATCGTTCACACAGGATTATGTATGAATATTGTAGGCAATTATGAAATGAATGTGATGATTGTTGAATTTTCAGGCCTTGGAAATCAGTGACCACTACCCGGTGGAATTCGAGCTGACCCAAATGCGGAAAAGGAAGCTTTCCTACAATTCAAGATGGAAAAGGGACAATGTTTTCTATTTTTATTGATAATGATGTCATTAACCCTTACTGAACTGATAAACCACATTATAAATAAAGTTAGTGCAAAAATCAAATGTAATGATTCTTTGATTTGGAATTGAGTAGTACAATGTGGTCACTGCAATGCCAGTACCTAGGGCTGGATTATCAGGAGATCAAAAAAAAGTTGCCTAAAGGCCTCGATCCAGCTGGGTAGTGGCTGCTGTATGCTCAGGAAGGGGGGAAAACAAGTCACTTTGTCTTGTACAAGATATTCAGATACAGAACTGGTTCAAGAAACAAAATATGTGTCCTAGGTAAAGAGAAGTCTCTTTCTACCTCTACCACTGATAGGCCACCATTCCCTCCAGAAGCGAGATATAAGTATTTGAAAAGTTCAGAGGTGACAACATGTGCACCTTCCAATATGATGCAGAAGAGGAGATTATTCAGTGTATTTAACATATGCTCCTAATGGTGCCAAACATTGCATAAAATTTTACTGTAAGATTGTAAGATGGAACAGGTTGCAGGTGGTTGGCCTGAGAGAAGTATGTGGTGTGGTGCACTGGCGCTATAGAATAAAACAGACAACACTTGTTCTGGAAAATCTTCTGGCTTTTACTCAGAGTAAAGGTTCTTGTGGACGTTACAATTTCTCTGTATTAAAGCACAGGTTACAACAGCACACTAAGTAAACCTTTCTTCAAAGCTGTTCCCCAGACAACTTCTTTCTCTGCACTTACCCAGTACAGCTGTGCAAGGTGCTGGCATCTGGCGCTGACCCTGTCCAGCTGTGCAAAGTGCTAGCGAATCTGGACACTCTCAACTCTGTCCTCCCAACGGTCCCTCACTAACTTTCAGCAGTTTTCAGTACTACTCACCACTTATACTGTGCTCTCTTTCACTTCTCTCTGTGCCCCTTTCTCTGGCGTTCCTCTAATTTTCCTTCAATAGGAAAGTTAGAGTGAGTGGGACTGTTGTTCTGCCCAGGCCTGCCCTACCTATCGCTGGCTGATAGATAGCGTTTCCCTTTTTCTGTGCTGGAACACAACTTCTAACTGCTAGAACACACAACTTAGGACTGAGCTCAGAACTGTTTAGAAGCTGACAGGCTTTTCCTTATAACTGTGTACTTTTCAGCTCCTCCACCTGTCTGCACACTGATTGTCTGCCCAGCTGCACTGTCTGACCCAGCTTTCTAAACTCTAACACTAGTTAACTCCTTCCTAAATACACAATGACACAGCAATAACAGAAGGACCGTTGTATGGTGAAAATATTGTATCCTGAGGTCATTGTAACGTGAGGGAGCATTGTAGTGCGCTTCATACTATATAGGTAGTCAACCTTAGGTGGAGATCTTTTGCTGTTACTTTGGAGGGTCTGGGGAATCTGCTTAGTACTGGTTACAAACAACGTTGATAAAATTATGTGAAAAATTTCATACATTGACGGTTGCATTAAAGCCCAGTAAACTAGAAAACTGTTCTTATAATGTGCCCATTTTTTGCAATATCTTTTGCATCTTTTTTTTTAACTTTGCTAAAAAAAAAATTATATCCACTTATCTATCTTTCCCTATGGTAATAAACATGAATAGTCAGACATTGTATTTTGTCTAGTTAGCTGAACAAGCAGATGGGACATGAAAGCTATGAACAAAAAGCAAGGAAGTATGACGCTTCGGGGGACATGTATGAAAACTGTCTAGGTCTAAGACTTTTGCCCATAGCAACCAATCAGAGCGCCCCTTTCATTTATTCAGAACATTATATGAAATGAAAGGGGAGCTCTGATTGGTTGCTATGGGCAACAAAGAAAGTCTTAGACCTAGACAGTTTCCATACATGAGACCCTTATAGTTGAACCTGTCAGTTGATTTTTGTTACACTATCTGAGAGCAAGATCAGTAAAGGAAGAAAAACTGAGCTCTGTGATAAATAGGTTTATGTGAATTGAAGTAGGTTTTCTGAGTAAAAAAAAGAGTAAATCCTGATAGGACTCCTAAAAGAGAATGTGAAAATCCTGCTTATCTTGGCCATATACAGTGATTGACAGTTTGCTCTGTGCACACACTGTTGCACGGAAAGTTGTCCATCACTGTATGTGGGTGGGGTAAGCCAAACTTTCAATGTCTATTAGGGAGTCCTGTCAGGATTTACTCTGCTTCTTACACAGATATCCTGCTCCAAATAACGTAAATCTATATATCACAGAGCTCAGATACTCTCCCTCTATCAAATCCAGTTCTCAGATATGATAGTAAATACCACCTGTCAGGTTCCCTTTAAGTAAAATATAGAAAGTTATGCTGCCTCGAAATCCATTCAGAAGGACCTGCACCTGTGGAACCTGTTTTGTTTTACAGACTATTGGTTACTCATGCTGTGTTGCTGCTGCCTAGTAACTGTTCAGCAGATCAGGCAGTTCCTAATATGTTATTATGGTGAGAATACAATGCTTGAATAATTTGCCGAGTAGTGACAAGCCAATGTGTGTCATGCATAGACCTCAATCACGGTGTCATGTAACATTAGGTCTTTAATTTTCATGTCAAGTAGTGCAAAGATCAGAAGAACAAATAAAATGCAAACCAGAAATAGTCCGCTTTCAGACAGCCATAAAAGGGCCACATTTTAATGTCTATAGTTAAGCCCTCGGACCTGGACCTGCTATGGCTCTACTGAATTATAGAGGAATTAGATCATTATAGAACCCTATGATGTTATAAGGTCAAGACCGTGGTCTGCAGGGTCCAGCTCTTGCATCCATAAAACAGATTTTAAAGTGCGACCATATTACAGACCTCCGAAACCGAATGTAAAATAAGAACTTGTTACAGGAGTGTTACAGCATCCGGTCACTGCTGGAGGGTAAAGAGAGGATTCCGTTCCTGCTGTAGAATGTATCTTTCACAATTCGGGATCTTCCATGGATCGGCGTTCTGAACTCATTTACTACTTCACCTAAAATGGAAATACTGGAGTGTGAGCATTGCACAGAGTGTCACTTTACCTTACACTTTTTTATGTAGAAACGGGCTTAACAACTAAAACGTATGCTTTATTGGACGCTGCATGGATGCAATCTTCTCACAGAAGTAAATGGGAACGGGAAAACTTCCTTTCCATAAACCCTTTCCACATAAACATCACAGAAAAGGGGTCACCGGCTTAGGACCCCTCTCTCTTAACAAGAGCAGATTGCTGCTGCAGACAATTGCTCTCAATCTGTTGGGCCTGATCCATCCATGTTACATGGGTGTCTATTCACAGCCACATTTTGCATGTAATAGACCAGAGGCCAAATGCTGCCTCCAGCCTTAAAGGGGTTTTGCCAAGAAGTGAGTTCCTGACCTAACAGGCTGATACTCCCTTCTTGAGGCTTGAAAAAAGGGGCGTTGTGTTTCTGTGTTTAAACAAACAAGTACCTCCTCTTTGATGTCATCTTTCAACCTCCCATGCACGCTCCTGATATTAAGTCTCTGTAGTTGTAGTTGCTCACAAACATGTTTGGCTAATCCACAGAGAACTGTATTGTGCACAAGCTCTACGGGTTTTGTTTCTCCCTTTTATCTGCTCAGGAGAGAAGATAAGCTCTGGGCAGGCAGCGTTCTTTCATTTGTTCACAAACTGATGCAGGGTGGAGGTAATAGGGCTGAGCAGGGAGCCTCTGCATGTTTACTCAGATAATTACCTTACAACCAGTAGATTTTCTATACAGCAGACACAGGATCTTTACTCCCCAGTCACTTCAAAGAATCATGTCCCTTCATGGTCCCTGCCATCAGGTAAGAAGTGCAAACAACGCAAGCGCAGACAGATCAGCTCCTGTCAGCTCCTGGTTGTATCTAATATAAACAGTCAGGAAACTAAGGGCATGTAAGGAAGGCTGTAGCTCTCACAGGCTTCACTTTTTTTTAATGACATATACTTAGAAAAGTGATTAAATACCCATTTTGGAGGATCCCACGACAACATTAGATCGTGGCAAAACCCCTTTAAGGCACAAACATGCTTTGTCTTTGTCCTCATACTTCAGAAAGAAATATAGTATTCTTCTTTTGACAACTGATGGCACTGTTATGGTGGGTACTGTATTGCTGGCACTATAGGGCTAACCTAAATAATCCACTATTATTTTTGGATATTTAACTCAAAGGAGTATTTATTATTTGTGACACAATCATGAGAGATCCAAAAGGTATTTCATAAAAAATGTCTAAAAAGTTTGAGGTTCCAAAGAGGAAGAGATGATGGAGAGGAGGCCATACATGTGTGTCATTCTCTCTATTTACTGTATAGATGTGAAACAGCCACTTCTGTAACCTCCAAAAACTACAATGGAAATAGGTGCCTCATATGCTTTTTCTGGAGTACTGGACACAGGACCCCCTATTTTGATCTATGGCAATCCCTCAAGTCTAACTAAGACCTCTCCTCTGTTTTTGGTATGTACCATTGAGGTGCCATAAAAACTTCAGACAAGGAATACCATTATAAGATTTACTGTGACCCCTGGGAGAGGTGCAATATGATGTGGCGTTTGGGTCAGAAAAGGTGTGCCCCCCTGTAATAGACCTTCTGCAGCCAATGCATGAGAAATGCGTGGCTGCACGTCATTAATGGAGTTATCACTTTCTCCAATAATCTATTGCGGGATATTGTCCCCTCAAGACGGTGTGGTTGAATTAGGCATTCTTGAGCCAAGGACACCATTATAGATGCCATTAAAAATGCAAAAGCATAGGTATAGCCAGGAGCTTGCCCCATGTGCCCCAAGAATGGGTGCCTGTGTAACAGCAGTAATCCAGAGTATTTATATACAGGTGTAGGGTAGAAACCTGAAGTAAAAGTTTAACATTTACATCCTTTCAGTGGACCCTAATTTAGTTTGTTACAAGACCATGCATCTAACTCTATACATGTACTCTTACCGAGTCTCCAGCCATAATCCCAGGAGGACAATATGGGGTGTGGATATTTCTCTTCTGGACCCAACTGTTTCCTCATTTTCAGATACATGGACCTTCCTTTGCCCTCCTTGGAGAAACCATCATAAAGCACATGGGAAGTGTGAGGTGTGACTGGCCTCATTTCGGGCAAGTTCAGTATATCTAACTGGTCATGGTCATGTTCCTCAGTCCTGCTCACTAAGGGTGGAGGGGTGTTAATTAGAGGAGGAAGGCTGGTCACAGCCTTAGGAATGAACACCTCTCTTCTCTTCCTAGTGGTCTCCAGTTGGTGCTGTTTTGGGTGTTCCTTATTATATTTAATCTTCCAGGTCATCCGTGTTAATGTTTCCTTCTCAATTAGTTCCTTCCAGCAGTTTTGGTTCCTGGTTGTCAGAAGGTCTTTCATGTTGAGTGGTGAATTATGTAATCAGGGTCTTACTGGGGGCTATGGAGCAGATCCAAGAAGAGGAGGACAGCAGGAGCCAGGCTTGGGAAATGTGATCAGTAGCTCGGAGTTTGCTGACATCTCCAGGGAGACAGCCATGCAGAGAGACTAGGTAGGGAGGGGTTGTGTGGACAAGTACTTAACACAGCAACTCAAAAAACAAGACATGAATAAATAAAGAAGCACAATAAAGAGATGACTGCAAATAGTAACAGAGGACAGCTCCAAAGCTTGATTTTCTGTGAATGTTTCTCAGACTTTTATATTGCTCTTTTTATACAATTAGCAGCAAAACATAAAATTCATGTAAGAGTAGGTTACATTTAGATTAATGAAATAAAAATGCTTTGCTGCATAATTAGTCTAAGTATGTAAAACACCTTGGGTAGATTTATCGTTGTGGTAGCACCTGGGTTTTGCTGTAAAATGTGCTCAAATTTGGTGCATCTCGATTTAGACACAGTAAGGTGTTTTATACAGTTTTTGAGACTCTTGCGGGTGCAAAGCAAGCCAATGAATAGTTGGTACAAAAAGTTCGACGAGTATAAAAACGTGCAAAATGTATCAAACAACATGAACCACTGTGACACATTTGGCACACACTTATAGACACATCTATCCATATAGCGTATATGACCATGTCTGTTGGATCATAATGATGATAGTTCAAAGATGGAGGGTCACCAATTACCTACTTTCATCGTACAGCATTTTAAGTAAAAGCATCGCATATATCTAATGTACATCTCTGTGGCATGTAATTAAACTGTAGAATTCCTTCATATAAAGACTATAAAACTAGACAAAAATAATGATGTAAAAAAGGCCACTGTATTGCAGCTAAAACACAAGTGAATGAGGCCGAGCGGTGTCCCATTCTAGCATTTGCTTCCATTCACATAGGAGTTTTTTTCTTTTTGCTTAAAAAAAATGGTGTAAATGTTTTTTTCACTACTGGTGTTTTTCTGTTTTTTTAAGATATTTTTAAGTTGTTTTTTTGCATATAAAGAAATATACCTAGAGAATGCTGCACGTTGCAAACAAAATGCCAGAGACCGAAACAATTCACCAAATGTGAGGAAAAATAACACACTGATAGCAAGCAGCAAACTCACTGGTCAGGTAAAACACCACTGCCATTTTTTTTCCCATTTTGAGCAAAAGTAGACGTGAATCCGCCACTTTGTTGTGTTTGGCACTGCAGTTGTGATGTTGCATTTCAAGTGTATTATGCCACATACAGTTTCTGCGCTCAAAATGGTGCAGTTACAAAGTGCTTCAGATTTTTCCATGTGTTTTGATTACTATTATGTTGCTATTTGTAAATACTGTCTTTTGAGGTATTTGTTTTTTTATTAAATACTTTACTTCTGTCCACATTGCATGGTTTCTTGGTTGGATTTTTTTGGTTTGCAGATTTGGAAACCGTCTGAAAACAGACAAGAAACCGTCCCAATAGACGGTAACAGAAAAGTAGTCTACACTGAATGGATTTTCAACCACCGGCGTTCTGAAAAACTTAGAGCATGGACAATCTTCCACCCGGTTTTCGGTCTGCAATTCAATGACTATGAGGGACAGGGGTGAATCCACAAACTGTGGACAGAACTATCCCCCAAAACCACTGAAAAAATGCTAAAATACCAGCCATATTCTTAAACAAAATCTGACCGGCATTATGCCATGTGGCCATACCCTTAGGCTATGTTTACACAGCACAGATTTTTTTTATCAGATTTACGGCAGATTCAGTATTTAAAATCTGCCAAAAAACGACTGTACCCAGTGCAATTAAAAATACGTTCTGAAGTCTACAAAGCACAGATTTTTTTTCCGGTCAGTTTTCAATCCAGCAGATTTTCAAACCTGCTAGATCTTCAGCTGGATTGCCGTGGGATTCCCATACATTCAAGGTACGGGACCGATTGCAAATCCGAAAACTGGCCACTAGTTTTTAGTGCAAATCTGCATCAAAAAAGGTCCAGCAATGTTAAAATGCTGATAGATTTTGGACAGCATTTTAACTTTGCTGTGTAAACATAGCCTTACATGGGTCTACAGCAAAAGATTCTTTACTGCTGCCTCTTCTGCACAGGGATTATCTAACTTTCAAGAACTGCATGCAGATAAACCAGTTACACTGGGCAGCCAACAAAGGGTTTTAAAAGAGAAATTTGGAAAGCAGCATCCACGTTTACCTTGTGTTTCTGCCATTAATAAATATAGAAACTTGAGAGACTACCAGGCAACTACAATGTGTGTCCTCATTAAGCTTCTTTTAATCCCAGTTCCATGCACTTGACACATCTTTGGTAATTAATGGGTATACTGCATTGGGTTGCACTGACTAGTTGTTTTCCTCAAGCCTTGCAGGTTGGTTTTGAATAACAGTTCCCTCTCCTTTCCTAGGAAGCATTTACACACTCCTTTTTGTCCCACCTCAGTCTTACTACCCTGCTTTATTTTCATCTACTAGATAAACCATTCTCCTGAGCTAGCAGGCGTCCTCCTAACAGGCTTCATTTGTCAGTCTCCTTGGGCTACAGCATGGTCCTGCTAAAAAAAAAAACAGATAAATTAATGGGACTTTCCCATCCGGCTGCTTAAAAGAGCCTGTTCTTCATAGCCAGCTTCAGACTCTCACTTCCTGTTCAGGTTTTTGGCCAGTTCAATAGCGGCAACTGACATTTCAGCTTTGCTATTCCTAGGTGAGCCTGTTAGAGAGACATTGGTGATTAAGGGGTTTTGACAGCAGGGCGAACGGCTACTGAGCTCTTAAGGGTTAAAGTTTGTCAGTAAGAAAGTTTTATTATAATCTTATAGGACTTGTAGGACTAGTAAATTCATGCTTTTGCTCAAAATTAATATGAATTTACAATTTGAACAAATGTTTTCCATTTTACTCATATGTGCGTCTGCATTTATGATAGAAAAGCTACTCATTTGGATATGCCCAGCACCTGAAAATTTGGTTTTTTGATGCTGTAGGATAGAGCCTACTCAGGGCTGGGACAAGGCATTTTCGTGCCCTAGGCAAATACGGCCAATGGCGCCCCCCTCCCTCCTTAAAAATGGTGCTCTTCCTCCCCAAAAAATGGTGCCCTCTTGCATTAATTACTCTCCCCCCTTTGCTCCAGTTCCTCTCCCACTCTGCACCAGTTCCTCCCCCAACCTGCACCAGTTCATCTCTCCCCCTCTGCTCCAGTTCATTCTTCCTCTGCTCCAGTTCACCTCCCCCTTGCTCCAGTTTCATCTCTCCCCTCTGCTCCAGTTCATCTCCCCTCTGTTCCAGTTCATTTCCCCCTCTGCTCCAGTCCATCCCTCCCCTCTGCTCCAGTTCATCTCCCCTCTCCCTCTGCTCCAGTTCATCTCCCCTCTCCCTCTGCTCCAGTCCATCCCTCCTCTCTGCTCCAGTCCATCCCTCCCCTCTGCCTCTCCAGTTCATCTCCCCCCTGCTCCAGTTCATCTCTCCCCCCCTGCTCCAGTTCATCTCTCCCTCTGCTCCAGTTCATCTCTCCCCCTCTGCTCCAGTTCATCGCCCCCTCTGCTCCAGTTCATCTCCCCCTCTGCTCCAGTTCATCTCCCCCCTGCTCCAGTTCATCTCCCCCCCCCCCCTGCTCCAGTTCATCTCTCCCCCCCTCTGCTCCAGTTCATCTCTCCCCTCTGCTCCAGTTCATCTCCCTCTGCTCCAGTTCATCTCCCCCCTCTGCTCCAGTTCATCTCCCCTCCTGCTCCAGTTCATCTCCCCCCTCTGCTCCAGTTCATCTCCCCCCTCTGCTCCAGTCCATCTCCCTCTGCTCCAGTCCATCTCTCCCCTCTGCTCCAGTTCATCTCTCCCCCTGCATTAATTATTCCCCCACTTAGCAAGCACTCACCAATCAGGAGAGCTGCCCATCTTCTTATTTCCACACTCCGTGTTAGGGAGAGAGAGCCAAAGCTCCTCCCACTCTCCCCACGAGGCTGTCAGAAGGCGCAATACAAACTGCTGCCCCTGCTCCCTCCCTGACCCCAAAGGGAGGGAGCAGGGGGGTGAAGGTAAACTGCTGCCCCTTCTGCTTTATGAAGGTGGCAGCAGTGACTGGCCGGCACCTGCTATGTATGGAGCCGGTTCAGCTCCTGAGTCGGCTCCATACATGTGCCCCCTAGTGGCAGGCAGAGGTATGGCGCCCTAGGTGACCGCCTACCTTCGCCTAGCCATAGTCCCGGCCCTGAGCCTACTTCATAACTTTCGTTTTAAAGTAAGGATACCAAATGTACTCAGTGGACTTAACCACAAGCGCAACCCCCCAGTGGGTCCCTGAACATGGCAGATCTGATTTGACTAATCTACATATGCATCCTTGGGAGAGGCAGAAAGTCAATGAGAATGGGGCAAAAAACATGATGGAGAGTAAGAGAGGCATGTATAGTCATATATACAGCTGGTGAAATAAATACTAAACATATATTTCTAAAGGTGCTATTGACATTAAATTCTCACCAGATGTCGGTAATAATCCATACAATCCACACAGGCATAGAAATCAAACCATATGTCCATAAATATGTGTAATAATGAGAACTAACACATGGAAAAAGTATTAAGTACAGAAAGAAAGAGGATCAAAAAGCCATGGAAAGTCATGACACCAGCGGAAATCAGTAATTAGAAAGCAATCCTGCCACTTAGTGAAAAATAATGTTAGCCATTTCAACTGATGGTCTATAAAAAGGTGTCTCATTACCAAGGTGCCACACAAGAAACATCTCATGATGGGTGAAGCCAGTTAGCGGTGTCAAGACCTTCACAACATTATTGTTGTAAAATATACTGATGGTATTGGTTTCAGAAACATTTTTGAACTACCAGATGTTCCAGTTAGCACTATTGGGGCTATAATCCAGAAGTGGAAGCAACACCCTTTCGCCATAAAATGGCCACGAACAGGTGTTCATTGTAAGATTTCAGAGGAGTGAAAAGAATGATCAAAAGAGTTGTCCAAGAGCCAATGACCACCTGTAGAGAGCTACAGAAAGACCTGGAATTAGCAAGTACAATTGTCTCAAAGAAAACAATAAGTAATGCACTCAACTCAACCGCGTTGGCCTGTATACACGCTCACCACTCAAGACTCCATTGATGAACAAAAGGCATTTTCAAGTACAATTAACCCCTTACCGTAGGCAGTCCGTTTTGACCTCCCTGACAGAGCCCCAATTTTTTTAAATCTGACATGTGTCACTTTATGTGGGAGTAACTTTTTGATACTTTTACCTATCCATGTGATTCAGAGATGGTTTGTTTTCTTGTTAAACATTGTGCTTTAAGTTAGTAAGAACTTTTGAAACATGCAATCCTTGTTTAGTTGTGAAAAATATAACGTCGTAAACATTTTGAAACATTTGCCATTTTCAAAGTTCAAAAATTTCTGCGTATAAGACATAGTTATTCCACACAAAATAGTTTAACTAGCATCTACCATATATCTACTGTAGGTTGGCATAATTTTTTTTAATGTATTTTTAATTTTTTTTTATATCACTTTAGGTGGATCAGAAATTAAGTCATCATTTTTCACATTTTCAAGAAAATTTGCAATATACATTTTATTAGGGACTACAGTAGTCCAGTTCTGCCATGGCTTTGATGGGTCTGTATGTTAGATACCCCCATAAATGACTCCATCTAAGAAACTAAACCCCTTAAAAGTATCCAAAACAGCATTTAGGAAGTGTATTAACCCATTAGGTGTTTCAAATAAATTAAAGCAAAGTAGAGGTGAAATTTCAAAATTTCACTTTTTTTTTTTTTTTGCAGATTTTCATTTTTTATCCATTGTTCACTAGAAAATGGTAGATGTGACCAGAAAAATACAACTCAATATGTAATTCTGCCGATATTAGAGATATCCCATATGTGGTCCTAGCGCACTATTTGGCTAAACTACAAGCCTCAGAATAGGAGGAGCACTTACTGGACTTTGGGGTCTCATTTTCATTACGATTTTCTTTAGGTGCCGTTAAAGGTTTGCGGACACCCTAAAGGTGCTAAAACTTAATAAACACCCCTAAAAAGACCCTATATTTGAAACTACACCCTTTAAGGAATATATCCAGGGGCGTAGTGAGTATATCGACCCCACAGGTGTTTCACAAATGTTTTCAGCGTTAGGCTGTAAAATGAAAACTTAAATTTTTTTACAATATAAAATTTTAGCTGAAAAGGTTTCATTTTCACAAGGAATCCTGGAAAAAAAGCACCCCAAAATTTATTGTGCAAGTTCAGCAACACCTTATATGTGTGTGTAAACTGTTGTTTGGGGGCATGGCAGGGTGTAAAAGGGAGAAGCGCTATTCGGCTTTTGGAACGTAGATTTTGGTGGGGCCATGTCACATTTGCAAAGCCCTCATGGTACCAGAATAGGTGAAAGCTTCCAGAAGTCACCCCATTTTGAATTCAACACCTATCATGGATCTCATCTAGGGGTGTATTGTGCATTTTGGGCGAACGAGGTGTTGAATAGTTTTTCAAGCATTGGACAATGTAAATAAGAGGAAAAAATGCAGTTCCGCCATTGTTTTTGGACTTCATCTTTACAGCGGTCGCCGTGCAATATAAATGACAGGATAACTTTACTATGCAGTTGGTACAATTACAATGATAGAAATTTTATGTAGTGTTTTTATCACTTTTACACAATAGAAATGAATTTATAAAAAAAAAAAAACGTGTTTTTTGTCGTCATGGTCCAATAGCCATAACGTTATTTTTCTGTATATGGAGCTGATCAAAGGCTTGTTCTTTGCAGAAGTACACATTTTCATTGGTACAATGGGGTTCATATGACACTTTGATCGCTTTTTATTAAGGTTCTTCTGAGGTGTTTTGAACAAAATACAGCAATCCTAGTAGGTTCTTTTATTTTTAACAACGCTCATGAAGTATACGAAGCAAGTTTGTTTTACGGTTATGGCGATACCCAGTTTATATATTTTTTTTATGTTGAAGCACTAACTTTTTTTTTTATTTTTCCATATACAGAACAGTGTAAAAAATTTTGGGGCGGGATGAATTGACATTTTCATTAGTACCACTTTAGCGTTACGACTTTTTGATAGATTTTTATTCCATTTTATGTGCTGCGGGATGAACGAAACGCAATTCTGTGCCTTTTTTTTTTTATCAAAGTAAGTCCACAGCACTCTTGATTCTTGCAGTGATCGTGATTTATTACAAATGTATAATATGACAGATCTCCAGAGTATTTATATAGTAGGAAAATAGGCAAAATATGATTTAGACGTAATTAGCTTTAAACGTTTTCGGCCAACTAGGCCTTCCTCAGATTCGTCTGAAGCAGACTAGATGGTCTGGGCGTCACTGGAGCTGTCTTCAGTGACGCCCGGACCCTCTACTCTGCTTCAGACGAATCTGAGGAAGACCTAGTTGGCCAAAAACGTTTAAAGCTAATTACGTCTGAATCATATTTTGCCTATTTTTCCTACTATATAAATACTCTGGAGATCTGTCACATTATACATTTGTAATAAATCACTATCACTGCAAGAATCAAGAGTGCTGTGGACTTACTTTGATTGATTGGTCTATGGGGTCGGATACCCCCTCCATGAGCACCTTGTAATTTACTCCTGATCTGTTGGTGTGCGACATCATTCTCTTCAAGATGTGCCTTTTTTTATGATGTCCATATATTTAGATTTTTATCAAAGATTTATAGGGTAGGTCATTACGTATGTGGTGATACCAAATATGTGTACTTTATTTATTATGATTTTTTGGGGGCGATTGCCGTTTGTAAAGGGAAAAAGGGTGGTGTACTGGTTTTTTATTTTATTTTTTGTACTTATTCACTTCAGGCCAAAATCCCAACTCAGCAATGAATACAATTAGTTACTCCATAAAAAAGGCATCTTGTCATCAACAACAAAGGCCTTTGTGTTAGAATTTAATTGTTAGTATGCTTGTTCCAAAGTTTTTCCTGTATTATTTTCTCCGAGTATGTACACTTGTAGCTTTATGGGTTTCTATCACAAACTTTCACTTGACTTGAGCCATTTCTCTCTTACAGCTTCAAATCCAGGGGCGGGTTTTTCCTCCCAGTAGGCATGTCTTCCCTCACTAAAGACTGGTGACATAATCTTTTTCTGTAGGTGTGAGGCAGTCGGAGGAGAGAGGTATGGCACTGGCTATACAGACCCTCCTAAAGTGGTCATTATATGTCTGCAGGGCTGTTTCACCTCCAGGCTGAAAAGCTCCTTGTAAGAGAACACTGCATTGCTGTAAAACTGTAATACATACAGCCTAATGTGAAACAAAATGGGGAGGAATGCATTATTCTACTCCCCCTTATTATCAGGCAGGGAGGTAGAAGGGAAACCAGGTACTGGTATAAGGCTGTGTTACATGGGGGATAGGAGTGATCTAACCTGATGGATGACACAGTAGTTGCCCTGATCCTTTACATCAGAGGTTGGAAGGGCGGTCATAGAGGACATCAGAGACCCTTTTTTATACAAGGAAATGGTCGCATAGAAAGCTGAGGAAGCTAGTTTACTTAATATTCCATAAGTCGAGGGGAGTAAGAACAGGAGTGAAGGCAGCCAGTCACAAGCAACATGGGGCATGTCCATCCATGTGGCGGGTATGTCCTTACAGGGCTGAATGAAATATCAGGCAGGCCAATCATAGAAATAGGGGGATGGCGCCAACCACTGTGCAGAAATACCCCTAACACAAATTAGCTCATATCTGCTATACGAAGTGATTTAGGTAATGCAAACCAATTGTAAAAGTGCTTACTTTTACTGTCCCCATCATTACAGATTTGGAATCTTTGTATAAGAAAGTAAATCCCCTTTAAAGTTATAGAAATTCTATGGTTTGATTTTTTTGCCTGTGGTGATTTGATGGGGTTGTTACCAATTATTGGTGAGAATTTCTTGTCTATTGCACCTTTAGAAATAGATTTACTTAGAAAACTGGTGACATGTTCAATACTTATTTCACCGCTGTAGCAGCTGTAGGGTGGGCCAGCAGATTTAACTCCAGAATCAACTTCACTGGTGGGCATTAGGCACTCTACTTTATCATGTTCAAAAATCCACGTGTCCTTTTGCCCAGGTTTCAGGGCTTATGTCAAGGCCGGAATTGCGTGAGCCGGGATTGCGCTCGCCCTATTCGGGCTTGAATATGGGGGGGGCGGGGGCGCGGTCCAGCCGGCCCCATAGACTTCCATTATACCACGGCACGTATGGCTGATAAATGTGCTTGTCTGTTTCTCCCCGCGGGCTGCTTCGTCCGAGCTGGGAGGAGCGACGGACGAATTCCACTGTTCTCTATGGCCGCGTTCACACGGGCTTTTTTCTGCCGCGTATTTGGCGCCGTACTGCGCGTGGATTTGCGCTTCAGTAAGGCGCAATCGCTGGCAGCAAATTACGGTAATAATCCACTGCTCTCTTTGAGAACTGTGGATAATCCGTGCTCCTCCCCGCTCGGAGAATCGCGATCGGGCGGTGGAAAGTGAACAGTGCTCAATATTTAGGCGGTACGCGGCTGTAAACAATGCTTTGTCTTGGAGGGGCGGGTTGCGGCGCCCCCCGCCACGCTCGGCCCGCCCCGTCTCGCCCTTTTTCACGGGGATTTGTGAGCTAATTACGGCGCACAAAATCCGTCGGGATTAAGCGTGTGAGAACGGCCTATGTGGAACGGTGGATTACCGTATATTACTGCGGACGGATTGGCGCGTTTACTGCAGCGCAAATCCCAGCAGCAGTCGGCGCCAGAATTCCGCAGGCGAAAATAAGCCGTGTGAACACGGCCTGAAAGACAGGGGCATACAGCTGAGAACTCTAGTTTTAAGGTTGGGGAGTTGGAAGATCCAAAAACCTAAAATTTTGTGCTCTCCACAGGTTACCCCTTGGATGTGAAATCCTATTGGTTTCTCTTTTTATTTTCGCTGGAGATTAAAGACCATTTTATTTTACAAAATGTAGGCGAGTTTGTCTTGGGTAAAGTTTAGAAGAGTCTTTCAGAGTGTACAAAATACGCAGAAACACTTCTGTGCCTAAATGATTAGTGCCAGACATATAGAATCAATGTAATGTCACCAGGGCTCTGCAATGCGTGTTAAACACTGGGACACAACCTGGCTGAAACATTCCCATAATACTTACTGGAATTTCCCTTTAAATTTCTCTTTGGTATAAAGAAAATATGTTGGTTACATTTACAAGTAATTCCCTTGGTCCTTCATATTTTCATACAGTTTTGAATTTAAATTGGATTGTTATAATACTTTGGTGGTTACTTCAATAGTCAACAAAAAAATGCTACCAAGAGTTTTGTATTAAGTTCTAAACAATTTATTCCAGTTTATTGGTTTCTCTGTTTGGGGATATCCAATTGTTGGGTGAGTTTCTCAGGTGAGGCACAATGCTCAGTTTAAAAACTTATGTTATTTCTAGTTTGGTGCTCGATAAGTGTTTCCAAAATAGATTTTATAATCATCAGCGTATTTTCTAGAAAAGTTGATTACTAGGGAGGACAGTTTGCTACAAGACATGTGTACATAGAAAACAAAATAAATTTTGTTAAAAAATGACTTTATCATTGAAATAAGCCTGCATATTTAAGTTGACTTTATGTTGTTTGCTTTATAAACTACATGTCTAATGAAATTTTTAGGGAACGTATGGGCACCTACAGAACGCATGCACCTGGGTTAACCTGACTTCTTTCCATTTTTTTTTTATTTCTAGTAAGTGCAGCCAGTTCATAAGTTGAATAATCATATTACAAGCTAGTGTTTTGGATATTTTTATTTTTTATTGTAAGGGATTAAGGTGGAACAGTAACTCCTCTTCTCAGGACTCCTAATAATAGTTTTATAGTACAAAAACTAAAACCAATCGTAATTCATCACTAGAGGCAATTTTCACAAAATAAATTCCATTGTCAGGGATATTACAATTATATATTAGGTTAATTTAGTTTACAGGTTTTCCGTCACTTTGCAGTATGCAAAGTACAAGAAAAACGGTTTGCTTGATAGGAAATTTTCTTTGATTATATATCGGTTTAAGACTCTAGATAAATCAAGCACGATGCATAATATAGTATCAGTGTAATACTTTTATCTGGAAGGGTTTGAGAAGGCTAAACAATTGTCATTGGAATGGGCATTTTAATACACCTGTATTTTCATGTTATGTTAGGTCCATATATTTCTTGACACAAACATATTGGGTATAATCAGTAGAAAGTAAAAACAAAACAAACTGGGGCCCCCCCCCCCCCCCAAAAAAAAAAAAAAAAAAACACCTTGAAGGAAGTTTTCTTTCTGACTTCTGGTAGGATTCTTTTTGGTTTCAGCAAGAAATATGTGGCTATATGAATGTGCCTTAACATATCTTATAAGAAATATGACCATCAAGCCTTCTATACTCACAGAGATGTGAGACTGTTTGACACTGTTTGGACACCAGGGAGTCCTTAAGGCTACCATAGCTCTAGGGGCTCTCCGTGTTTTTACATTATGGTTCCCACATTAGCACTTCTATTAAGAGTTTATTCTACTCCACAAGAAATAGAACATGGAATGTAGGACATAAGGAGGTGCACTAGACTTCAAGGGACACACGCATCTGTTGTTCCCATTACATGACTTTTTATGCATGAGACCTTATACGGCCATTAAGTGTGTTTCTGTTATTTTAGATAGAGACAAAAGTAAATTGGTGGCTTTATTCCAAATACAAGAACAAAAATATACATTCTCCTAAAAGTTAAGCAGCAGAGTTTAATCTGAAATATAATTTAGTGTTACTGAAAAACCTGATTCATTTCAGTGATAACATGAGATTTTTTTTTAAATAACTTTTCACTGCTCAATGACTGTAAGCAACAGATGCTAGTATAGAAAGTACCAGACTTCTCCTTTACTTTCCCAGACCAACTTAATGGACGTTAGTCTGAGGACTACACGCTGGGAAAATCAGTAGCTCCATTATTTATTTAATAGTGAGAAAATAATTCCAGTTTTTATTTTTCATATCGATCCTTTAGACAATGCTATTGGTCCCCTACCTAAATGATTAAGAAGATTTACCAGGAAAAAGTTATTCTGCTTGGCATCTGAGGAGTCGAACAATATCAACAAGTATAAATAATGGCCTTCCCCAGCGAGTAGAGATTTCATATTTATATGTCAAATGGACACCTATAAATACAAATAATAAACTTTTTCTGTTTCCCCTAGTATAAAAAGTCACATATAAAATTATATTGAAAAGTTTTTCATTCCACTCGATCTGTTAGTTGTATGCGCACGTGATAAAGTAATAAAAATCTCTTCTTTTTCCTGAATCCGGATTTGGAAGGTTCTATACATTTTATGGGACGGTTACAAGGAAAGGGCTGCCAGGGATGTGTTCCTCCCCCCATTTTACCACCAGCGTGTAATCTCCTTTCTCCTTGACGTGGTAAGTGACGTTATATTGCTTATTTCCAAGATGTTTTACCGAGACTTCCTCACAAGGTATTGTGGGCCCATGTACACCAACTAGTAACATGTTAGAACCTGTTGAGAGAAAAGGTGAAGATCAAGTTCAGACTGTGAAAATTACTATAAATGAGAGTCATTTTAACGATACTATGATGTCGGGATGTGTGGGATTGTCGGGAGTGGGAGTGGTGGGCAGGGGGCGGGGGCGATATGGTTGAAACCAGAGAAACCTGTTTCTACTCAGAGCAGATAAAATCTTGCGACTAATTTAAAATCAAAAGACTAATGTATTTGGAATTAAGGCTTCAAAACCCTGTCCCTTCATGTTGAAAGCGAATATTTATACTGGGAAAACCCCTTTAAACTTTATACAGTGCCCACTCACACCTGTAAAGCAGGACAGGTCCTCCAAAGTGGTGTGGCACTCTTTTATAAGTTACCCTCAGTTTGGGATCTTTATCTTAAGCTCCTTCTATTAAGCCATAGATTTCCTTTTACCAATTGTTAGTATGGCACTAGATGTGGCGGGATCTCGGGTCTTAGCCTGCTCAGTTAGACGAGTAGCTGTGCTAGGAGGCTGGGATCAGAGCTGGATCCAATAAAAAAAAAAACGCCAATCTCTGGTATGTAACCACTTAGATGTCTAAATGAATGGGGAATTTTGCTGTACTTTGTTCCTCCCTCTGATTCGGCACCACCCACAGTGAGATCGCAGGGCATGAAAGCTTCCATAACTGAAATGATAATATCCCTATTACTTCTTGCCTCAGGCAGGAAGTAAAAGAACCGCTGTCTTGGTACAACCTTCTGTATTATTTATATAGCAGTGAGGAAAAAAATTATGTCTGTCCGGAAAGGGTTAAATATAAAAAATAGGTTTAAAAAAAAAAAAAAAAAAATCACTGTCTATAAAATAGCCATGCACCGGGGTACCAAAATATCACAGAAGAAAACCCCTAATAAAAAATCTATACTTTATTCATTTTATTATTAAAAAGATACTTCATCAAAAAAAACTTGTAAATCGATAACATATAATGAATAATATTTAATTATTATTATTTATTAAAAATGATACTTCATCAAAAAACCTATAATCGATTTTAAATGTTTAGACACACCAGAAAAACAACCCCTTTATGGGTCCTGTAGGAGATTTATATATTTTTTTTATAACAGGCAAAGGACAAATTAGTGAGAAAAAAACCGAAATATTGCTGGGGTAGTTACTCACGGTTACGTTGTCCCCGTCCTGAGAAAAGACACAAGTATATCGAAGGATTTCCAAAAAAATATTAATATATGAAACTAGAGCTTTCCTAGGCAAATTCTGAAAAAAGTAACCCTATATATAAAAGCAAAAATTGAGTCTTCGCCCTATTAGGGCGGGGCCCACCTCCTAAAGGCGTATCCCTAGGACACACCATTTTAATACCCTTGGGTCCAATGGTTGATCATGGCTTTTTCCGGGGGATGGGTGCCTTATTCTAGTAAAAGTCAAAATGGCTTGTAGTATAACATCCCAGCTATCCCTAGGACACACCCTATTAATACCCTATGGGTCCAATGGTGATCTGCAATTCCGGGTGCCTTGTGGTAGTAAAAGTCAAAATGGCTTGTAGTATAACATCCCTGTGTAGGAATAGCTCTATCTAGTTTGTATATTTTGTATTTTTGGAAATCCTTCGATATACTTGTCATTTCTCAGGACAGGGACAACGTAACCGTGAGTAAAAACTTTTTTTACCTCTGGCATAATTTGTGGGGGTTTTTCTCGCTATTTGTCTGTGCTGTATATATACATATATATTCTCCTTCAGGGACCCATAAAGGGGTTGTTTTTCTGGTGTGTCTATACATGTATCGATACAAGGTTTTTTTGATGAAGTAGCTTTTTAATAATAAAATGAATAAAGTATAGATTTTTTATTGGGGTTTTCTTCTGTGAAATTTTGGTACCCTGGTGCATGGTTATTTTATAGACTGTTATTTTTTTTAAACCTATTTCTATATTTAACCCCTTCCTGAAAGACTTTTTTTTTGGGGGGGGGGGAGAGAGGGGGGGTGTTCTCCTTGTGATTATAAAAAACTAGGTTTCCTTAAACATTTGAATTCTGCTTTATTAACTAGTTGGAAGCGGCAAAATATGCTTAGATTCCGAAAAGTTAAAACCATGTCTAAAAGCTTACCTGCTTTACTGCAGTCTACAGTGAAGCTGCTCTTCTGTCCCAAGTATGCTTTTGATAGACCTGCTCCTTTGGATGTGACTTTACTGGCGTCTGAAGCAAAAACATGGGTATTGCACTTTTGACGGTTCTTGTAGAAGGCACGCAGTTACAGACTGCACTATTAAAGATGATGTCTCGCTGACACCTCCAGCGCTGACTAGTCGCTGACCTAGAGAAATACGGATTTAAAATGCAGTTAAGCCATATGATAAAGAAGTAAAAAATACATAAAGATACAAAAAGATCAAGTCACAACTCAAAAAATGAGTTTGTTTAGGGTTAAACATATAATCCCAAATGATCAAAGTGTTTGTCTTTACTGGCGGCTCTGGTTAGACTGTTATATCTACAATGCTGTAACATAGAACATGTTAACACTTTTTAGAACAGAGATCCTTGTTCTGTATTACCTTCCTGAAGTGAAACAGTTTGCATCTCCTTCCCCTCATGCCATGAAGGGGGTAAATGACCTAAATAACAAATGCATTCAAAGCACCATTACAGAAGGTATGGGCAAATTGTGAAGCGTATTAATCATGCCTGTCAACATCTGAACTCCCATATTGTACAATGTGCCCTAGTTAGCAAAGAAATACTCATGAAATAGCACATAAATTGGTTATATTTGAGACCCATTTTATGCGGCAAACTAAAAAAACAAAATCAACAGTTGGGGGCATGGCTTAAAGGGAATCCATCATCAATTTTTTTTGTACTAATTAAAACAAGAGACTGATGCATATTTGTTTCTTCTTATCCATTTTTATGTTCTGACAGTAGATTTTTAATTCTGTTGTCTGTATATGATTATGGAGGCAGCCACCTTGCTTGAGCTGCTTTAAACAGAATTTAGGAGGATGCTTTATGGCAGCTACATGGACATAGGAGTCTGTGAACAGAAGCGGATCTATTGACTTCTATAGGAGAGTTTTCTAGGCATGTTCTGTGACTTAAAATTAAGTCAGCGTGCAGGGAAAGGGGGAGCGGTGACTACCTCCTATTGTGAATGGCCCTGTGCTATCTATACAAATTGGTGTTACTTATCAGTGTAATCCTGTCTGAGCTGTTAATGAGGAGACTGCTGAAAAATTCTCTCTACAAAACAAGAAGTGTCAGACTATTAGGTCGAAAGCTGTTGAATTTTAGGATTTTTAAAAAATATTGAAAGTGATATGGGGGAAAAAAAAAAAAAACCCACAACCCAAAATTCTTAAAAATTGTGTGCAACATAAAAACATGAGCTAAACAATATTTTCTGATTATACATACCCTTTAATACCGCTTATAGAACACAACAGAGCAAAATCAATCTTAAAACTGATGTATAATGGTAAAATCATTCCGTCAGCTACAACCAGTCTGCATTAATAAATGTCTTCACAATTCTGCAGACTTCAGAGCTGAAATCTCTCAGCTTCTAGATCAGAGGGTGTTCTGGTTATCATCTGTTCTGGTTCTAGTATAAAATAAGTACTGCAATGCATTCACATGGAAGCTAAAATTTTCTTCAAATGATATCTATATTTAAACTGCAATAAGGTGTTTATAGGTGAACATAAGGTTTAAGAAAGTAGCGTACTTTTAGGTATTACATCACTGCTCAGAATATTAAACTGGCAAAGCTGGCAAATAACGCCACCATTGATCTTTCATTTAGTGCTGGCCTTCCAGAACCTCCGTTGGATTATAAAGAAAGGCCATATTGTGTTTTTGTGGTCATGAATATCCTACTGAGAAGTACAAATTGCTTCATATTTTCATACCATATTACACGTACAAAACATTGACGCTAATATACTTAAATAACCAAGACATTTGCAGAACAGGGAGAATTACACAGATTACAGATTTATTATGTATACATACAAACATAGTACTACATACAGCTTAAATTCCAATCCAGGACTTAAAAGTGTATTCACCTGTAACCTTTGCTTTAAATGGACTGCCGAGGATGTGATTGGGGCCTCCATATTTCACACCAATGGTGTAATTTCCTGGGGCCATTGGAGTATAGAGCACTCTGTATCCTTCAGGACACTCTTTACATTCCATTGTCACCTTTGAGGGACCTTCGATGGTGACAGACAGTGCTCCAGGTCCTGCTTTAGTCGTGTTAATTGTGAATTCAGACTGTTTACCTACCAAGAAAAGATCATATTAATGTTGGCAGACTTCATGGTGCACAGATTATATTCAGGTGTAGGATGGAGTAACAAAAGTCTGTTAAAAGGAAAAATGGAGGTGGAAAATATAAAATATATATAGACTTTGTTAGGTTCCTCCTCTGGAGCTAATGTGGTAAAACTATGGGAATTGCATACATAGCAATTTCCTAATACAGCACAAGTGGGAGTTACAGTATCTCACAACAGTGAGTACACCCCTCATATTTGTGTAAATATTGTATGATATCTTTTCATGGGACAATACCAAGATGTGAAAAAATGCAGCTCAGTTTCAGGGTGTTGGCAATCTTCTTATAGTCTAGGCCAGAGGTTCCCAACCCTAGTCCTCAAGGCACACCAACAGGTCATGTTTTCTGGCTTTCCTTAGCATTGCACAGGTGAAGTCATTATTGTCAGTGCATTCTGCACAAAGGGGATAAACATTATTGTCAGTGCATTCTTGGGGAGATCCTGAAAACATGACCCGTTGGTGTGCCCTTTAGGACTGGAGTTGGGGGAAAACCCGCTCTAGGCCATCTTTATGTAGAGAAACAATTCTTTTTTCAGATCCTCAGACAGTTCTTTGTCATGATGTACCATGTTGAACTTCCAGTGACCAGTATGAGTAGGTGTGAGAGCAATAACCCCAAATTTAACACACTTCCTCCCCTTTCACACCTAAAACATTGTAACACTAACAAGTCACTTGACACGGTGGATGAAAAAATGGCAAATTGGGCACAATTTGTCTACTTAAACTAAGAGGTGTACTCAATTTTGTTGCCAGTGGTTTAGACATTGATGGCTGTGTGTTGAGTTGAGAAATTATTATTATTTATTTTAAAGCACCATTGATTCCAGGGGGCTGTACATTCGAGGGGGTTACATACATAACATAAGAATAAAGAGTACAATGATAAGTGATTAATGACAATTTTGGGACGACAGAGGGAGAGAGGACCTACCGCGAGGGCTTCAAAACTACAAGGAGGGGGGAAAAAGGGCAGGAGGTGAGGGGCAGGACATGTTTGTGGTGGAAGTAGTGACAACAAGGTTAGTGTAGGTTATAGGCAAGCCTGAAGAAATGGGTTTTCAGGTTGCTCTCGAAGCTAGTGAAAGTGGAGGAGAGTCTGATGTGTTGGGGCAGTGAGTTCCAGAGTGTGGGTGAAGCACGGAAGAAGTCTTGGAGACGGTTGTGTGAGGAGCTGATAAGCAGAGGAGAAGGTCCTGTGAGGAGCGGAGATTGCTTGAGGGGAGATATTTGGAAATTAGGGCAATGGAGGGGAGAGGTCATGGAAAGCCTTGTAGGTCATGGTTAGTAGCTTGAAATGAATTCGCGGGCAATGGGAAGCCAGTGAAGGGATTGGCAGTGGGGAGAGGCAGAGGAGTAGCGAGGAGAGAGGTGGATGATGGGCAGCAGAGTTAAGGATGGATTGGAGGGGAGCGAGGGTGCTAGCTGGGAGGCCACAGAGAAGGATGTTGCAGTAGTCTAGGCGGGAGATGACAAGGGCATGGACCAGCATTTTTGTAGTGTCATAGTTGAGGAATGAGCGGATGCGAGAGATGTTTTTCAGGTGGAGGCGGCAGGCAGAGGTAAGGGTTTGGATGTGTGGTTTGAAAGATAGAGCGGAGTCTAGGATTACCCCAAGGCAACGGACTTGCGGAACAGGACTGACCCCTGAGGGACAAAAACAGAGAGAGGCCGGGGGGAGGAGGTGGAGCGAGAATGAGAGACGATGAAAGTCCGATCAGTGAGGTACGAGGAGATCCAGGAAAGAGCCAAGTCCGTGATGCCGAGGGAGGAGAGGATTTTTAGCAGGAGGGAATGGTCGACAGTGTCAAAGGCAGAGGACAGGTCTAAGAGGAGGAGCACAGAGTAGTGGCATGAGGCTTTAGCAGTTACTAGGTCATTAGTGACTTTGGTTAGGGCGGTTTCGGTAGAGTGGTGGGGTCGGAAACCAGATTGTAGTGGGTCAAGAAGAGAATTGGAGGAGAGGTGAGAGGACAGCTGAAGATAGACGTGCTGCTCGAGGAGTTTGGAAGCAAAAGGGAGCAGTGAGATGGGGTGATAGTTGGACAGAGCGGAGGGGTCAAGGGTTGTTTTTTGAGGATTGGAGTGATAGTAGCATGTTTAAAGGCAGAAGGGAAGATGCCAGAGGTTAGTGATAGGTTGAAGAGATGGGTGAGGGCTGGGATGATAGAAGCACTGAGGTCTGGGATGAGGTGGGATGGCAGTGGATCAAGACTACAGGTAGTGAGGTTGGATTTGGACAGTAAAGAGGAGAGCTTGTCATGAGTGACCGTGGGGAAGCAAGTTAAGGGGGAAGAGCAGTTTGCAAGGGTAGAGGAGGGTGGTGGGGACTGTGGGCTGAAGCTTTCTCTGATGTGGTTGATCTTCTGAAGGAAGTGAATGGCAAAGTTGTCTGCTGAAAGGAGGGATGGGGAGGAGGTGCTGGTGGATGGAGAAGAGAGTTGAAGGTTTTGAATAATTGTCTGGGGTTGTGGGACAGGGAGGATATGAGAGTGGTGAAATAGTCCTGTTTGGCTGAGGTGAGTGCAGATTTAAATGTATGCAGTGATTGTTTGTATAAGGCAAAGTCATCAGTGGAGTGAGTTTTCTTCCAGCGGCGTTCGGCAGCTCTGGAAGCACGCCTCAGTTGTTTAGTGGAGTCTGTGTGCCAGGTTGTCTGTTGATTTTGCGGGTTCTGTTGTGTGTGAGAGGAGCGACTGAGTCAAGGGTGGTGATGATTGTGTGGTTGTAGAAAGTGGTGGCTGCGTCTGGGTCATTAAATGAGGAGATAGTAGAAAGAGGTGCAAGAGAGTCAGAGAGAGTGAGACGGTTGAGGCTTTGTAGGTTCCTGCGGGGTCGTACTGGATATGAGACAGGAGGAGCAGGTGGGGTGGAGATGGTGGAGAAGGTGAGCAGGTTGTGATCAGATATGGGGTGAGGGAGTTCGAGAAGTCAGATAGGCGGCAGAGGCGGGTGAAGATGAGGTCCAGTGTGTGTCCATCTTTGTGAGTGACTCCTGAGGTCCACTGGGAGAGGTCAAAGGAGGAACAGAGTGAAAGGAGTTTGTTGTAAGCAGAGTGGGGGGGTGTCTATTGGGATGTTGAAGTCTCCCATGATGATAGTGGGGATGTCGGTGGAAAGAAAGTGGAGAAGCCAGGAAGCAAAGTGGTCAAGAAAGGCACTGGCAGGGCCTGGCGGTCGGTAGATAACAGCCGATTGGAGGTTGGAGGGTGCGTAGATGCGGACAGAGTGCATCTCAAAGGAGAAGAGTGTGAGGGAAGGCAGAGGTGGAGCTGGGACAAAAGAGCAGGTGTCAGACAGGAGGAGGCCGACACCTCCTCCATGCTTGTTACCAGGGCGAGGAGTGTGGGTAAGTTGGAGGCCGCTAAAAAAGAGTGCGGCAGGGGAGACAGTCCTGAGAAATCATGCAGCTTGAGAAAGGCCACACTTTGATGGGCTGAAATGTTGCATTGGTGTTTTTGTCCTCACTATGGGGAGACCAGCTATTGAGTTTCACATGAAGAAATATAGTAATTATACAGAGGAATTGCAATTATTCATTTTAGACAGTGTAGATTTTCTGTTAACTAATAACTATTTTCTGTTTGATGGTACTTATTACATTCAACTTACGGGGGGCCCCTATGGGAGCGACATCCTCCCCCTCTATTGTAAATATTTTTGTCTCCTGGTGGGAGCATCACTCCATATTTGATGTGAACAATCCTTTTGGATCTGATATACTCGGATATACTCTGGTATGGGCGCTACATAGATGACCTCTTGATTGTTTGGGGAGGTAGTGTGGCGTTCATAGCAGAGTTTATATCGTATGTTAACAATAATTCATGTAACTTACGTTTTACTCACGATATACAAATTGTTTCTGTTCCCGTTTTGGATAGAGAACTCAGAGGAGATGTTGATTCCTCTAAAGTTAGGACTAAGCTGTATAGGAAGCAACTTAGTGGCAATACCATATTACGAGCAGAAAGTAACCAATCAATTCATACCATCAATGCTATCCCAGTGGGGGAACATACTAGAGCACGTCGTGCTTGTTCAGAAGATGATGATTACATAAAAGAAGCCCAAATTATTAATAGAAGATTAAAAGAAAGAGGATATACGCAGAAACAAATAAATCAAGCAGAAAATATGAAGAAAAATAAAACTCAGGATTTGGTTCTAATGGGATCGAAAAATAAGAGACAAATAAAAAATAAAAAGTGGTTTTCTCTACACCTTATATTTTAGATTTCAATTTAAAAACAGAATTTTTTTATAAAAAATGTTAATACTTAGGCAAGATCCAATATTAGCTAAAATATTGGACGAAGGAGTGAAATGTATCCCAAAACGGAGCAGAACAATAGGGAATGATATTTCAAAGAGTGAGTATAGGTCCCCTAAGAGTTCTAAAACATGGTTGACACCCCCAGGATTTTATCCGTGTGGGGAAAAAAGATGTAACATTTGTAAGTTCACCAAAAAAACAGATACATTTAAAGGAAGTGCAATAAATCAAAAGAATTATAAAATAAAACAGTTTATTAATTGCAATTACAATCACATAATATATATAATACAGTGCATAGAGTGTGAAAAAAAACTATGTGGGTAGCAGTATCTGGAAACAAAGTCCGAATATATGAACATTTGGCAGGAATTAGGGAAAACACTTACCAACCAATCAGGAGCCCGTTTAAACATTCTTGAGGTCCATTAGGAAAATGGAAAGCCTCAGAGTGTATGGCATAGAGCGAGTAGAACGCCCCAGAAGGGGAGGAGATTGGACGCAACAGGTCAGATTACGAGAGGTTTTCTGGATCTTGGAGCACCTGACTGTCTCAATTACCGTAATTATTTACTACTATATATATATATATATATATATATATATATATATATATAAATAAAAGAAAAAATGTGGTTTTGTGCTCTTTATTCCTATATGATGGCAAGTTTTTAATGATGTATATAAAACTTTTCAGGTCTGTTACTATGTTGATGTTAAGATTTGCTATATGTATTTACATCCATGTTTTTTAAACTATGTTGGATTACCTTAGTAAGGGTAGTAGAGGAAGTTACGTATGGAACTTTAGGTATCCGCCCACATTCCTACCTCCTCCCCTCTTTTCACAATGGAAGATTAAGAGACGCTATATAAGGTAATGAGTTTTTATATGTATTTATGCCGTGAATAAGGGCCATGTAGTAGCGCCCGAAATGCGTAGGCTACGTGGAAGTAGCCATATTTGTCCCTCTGTACTATGAAACTATGAAGGTGTGTATATAAATAAACATTTTTCCAGTTTTTTGCACGTATTGCCGAATCACGTTTTCCTTTTGAAGTGTTGGCATTTTGGTCCTGTGGTCGATGACTTTTAGACCCGGTGCAGCTGTGCAGACTGGAGTTACGGGAGAAGCAGATCAGGGGAAGCTACTGCCGTATTGGAGGTGAGCCAAACGCTTAACTATGTTTACTGAAACTAAGGCGTTTTCACAATAAATTTACATTGTTATACAAGCTCTACACTGACTATTTTACATCGTATCACAGTGTCTTATCTTCAGTGTTGTCCCATGAAAAGATAGAATACAATATTTAAAAAAATGTGAGGGGTGTACTAACTTTTATGAGATAGTGTTTATGTGTGTACGCCATTCATAACATACATATTATATTATATATATAATAATATATATATATATGTATATATTAAATATTTATTATATATATATTAAATCTAAATATATATTTATATTATATAATACACACACACACAAACACATATAAAACACACACATCCATATACACACTATCATACAAAAGTGAGTGCACCGCTCACGTTTTTGGATATGTTGTATTATATCTTTTCATGGGATAACACTTAAGATATGACACTTTAATACAAAGTAGTCAGTGTACAGCTTGAATAACAATGTACATTTGGTGTGCCCTCAACTCATATACTCACACAGTGAGTTGCAAAAAGTATTACTACTCCTTCAACTTCTCCTAATTTTTTTTTAACATTACAGCCAAAAAATATGATGTATCTATCAATATTTTAGTTGATGGAGCAGTCACATGTACATCACACCTTTCAGTTTTTTAATATGTGCGTCGCTCTATCCCATAAAATACATTTAGGTTTATGGCTGTAATGCTTAAAAACGAGAAAAATTTCAAAGGGTATGAATACTTTTCCAACCCACTGTGTGTGTGTGTTATTGTGAAATGAAGACTTTGTACCTTTTGGGGGTAGTGGTGCTTTAAGAACTAGTATGACGCGCAGCAAATCAGGAGTTACTCCACAGCCTGGGTCTGCAGGCATCAAATAACCTGCCATGTTAGAGAGCTAGTGATTGCCATTTGGTGCCAGCAGGCAGTATAGGTTAGGTTGCCAGTTCATGCTATTGCAGCAAAAGGAGTCCTCTGTCCATCAGTCAGCGGTGAAGCACAGGCAGGTAAAGCTTTGTACACAGGGTCAAGCAGAGCAAGAGAATACTCACAGATTAGAGAAAAAAAAGTGTGAAATTAGATAGAGATGAAGAGAGAGTAGAGACCATGAAGGAGACGGGAAGGGACAGTCTGATAGACGACATCTGCCAGTCACCAGGTTTAAGGTGATAGGTATGGGGAGCCCCAGTCTACTGAAGATGGTAGAACATTCTGATTCAGTGCCCCAGGCCCTGGAAAATCACCACTGTAGTGTGAGCAGGGCAGGTAAAGGCTACTCCTGCTTGACCGTAAAGTGATTGCTGCAGATGGAACAGAGAGACGTGATATAATAACAGAATGTACCCCTCAATGTGAAGCAATGTGTAATTGAAGATTTGTGTAAACTGTACAGAACGTCTTAAGCTAGAGTCGTGAGTAAAGCCTACCAAGACCCCAACCTGCTGCAGTCTGTTTTTCTTATTACCTGTCCGCACTACGACTCCCAGCAGATCCCAGCTGGCAGGCCCACTTCACCATCAGGTCGCGCACATGTATCTGTGGTGCCTCTGTCACCAGAACTTTGCAAGCTACTAGAGGCTCTCCAGTCTGGTCTTCAGAGGAGGATGCTGAGCAGGGGACCACCAATATCTATATGCTATACTATCTCATGTCTTTTTTGGGTAATCAAGCCCACATGCCACAGCCACAATGGTTCGTATTAAATGGAATGTATAAATAAGGAATATCTGCTTTGGAATAACGTGCTGGCATTGTGGAAGGACACAAACACATAACAATGAATACACTGCAGGGGCTTATCAGAGCGGTACAGGCTAACAGCACGGCGACTGCATCATTTCCAGACTGTCAACATCTCTCTCCTCAGCCAGAAAGCAGCGTGGTCTGCTCGATATCGATATCTTACTAGGCTTACAGGATGAACATTGTGAAAGGAGAGTGAGCAGAAAAAATATGGAATGTACAATGCAGTTAGAGAGAGTAAGAACTGAAGAGGTCGCCAGACATTTGTCAACATACCCAACCTTACGCACATAATAGAGTAGTAAGGGCAATGAATGGGGGCTTACCAGACCCTCTAAATCTACTTCTTTAGGAGGTACACTTCCTGTTTTGCCTGGTCTATGCCACTTAAGTCTAAATTGTGTTACTTTTACTACCCTCGTTAATTACCTTTAGCCCATCATGTTTGAGCTTTAGATTTGCGCATGGAAGGGGAGAGTTCATGAGGCTTTTAAAGGGTATAAATCGGACTAATTCAAATGAATAAGCTGCTGATGCTATAATAATGCCGATCCTCCTTTTCCCCTAAAATTATGTTGCTGGGGGCAGTTGTAAGCTGCTGTATGTTATAGGATGGGTTTACAATGGCAATTGCACCAGAACTCTGGCGCATATGCTCTTCATTTCATGTACTATGTATGTTAGTAAGTTTTTATACAGTTTGGCAGGACAGGTGCTTAGCTTAGAGTGCACTATTGTGAACCAAAAGAATGCAGCAATATTTTGGTGCAATTAGTATCATATACTAAGCCAACAAACAAAGTTGGAAACCAAAGGAACCAGCTCACCCAAAAAGCGGTATGGGATGCATGGACAGGTGGTGAAGACGTCAAAAATTGCCAGCGTCCCATAAAATCTCACGTTTTTTTTTTTAATTCAAATTAAAATACGTTCATGGAGTAACAAAAGCAAACAAATAACAGGAGGAATAAAACGCTGTTACACGTTTCAGACTGGGAATCAGCCCTTAATCATAGGCACAGGGAGATGCATCAAACAGGTATAAATTCTTTTAATGACATAATACACATAGGTGTCGTTAAAAATACACACACAAAATCAATGATTATTTTTTTATGTTCTGTTTTCTTGCCTTCAGTGATCTGTTCTTGGTTTTTTTTATGTGTATAACTTATTTGTTTTTGCTACTCAATGATCCTTTTTGAATTACAATTAAATACAATTTACATGAACCAGGCATACCAGAAAGTGTGCCTCGTAAAGAAGTATACTTGGAGGGTCTGGTAAGCCCGCACTCATTGCCCTTACTACTCTATTATGTGAGTAGGATTGAAATAAACCTTGAGATTTTATGAGGAGCTGGCAACGGTCATCTTTTTCAATAAAAAGTGTAAACTTAGTCTAGACCGTCTAAACATGCACCGACCTTATCAACATTATAATAAATCTGCTGCATTTTAAGACTTTCTAGTCTCTGTATTAGATGGGATCAATAAATCTGCCCTGTTATTGCTTTGGCTGATCCTACCAAAATCAGCAGTTACGGCTGACTTATCTAATGAGTAGGATTAGAATATTAATAATCTTTATTGATACAGCACCAACATGTTCCACTGCATTTTACAATATCGAGGGTATAAGTACATATAAAAATCAAACACTACATAGCAACAAAACTATTATTAACAGATCAATAAAAAGGAGTGAGGACCTTTACAATCTATGTGGGTGTAGGGGTGAGACATGAGGTGAGACGTGCTTACTTTACACAATGGTCCAGCAATTTTTTAAATTTTCTATTTGGGGGTTTGTTTCTAAAGTGGATGAACGTGCCACTCAGACAGTACATCTATATACTGATAAGAGTATATGAGTGCCTAAGTGCATACAGTATTAGAAATGTGTGTGACTGAAAGTGGTGGGTTAGCAATTTGAGTTCTTGATAGGCCTACCTAAGATGATGTGCTCTCAGGGTGTGCTTCAAACTAGGAGGGTCAGGAGTTTGTCTTATGATACAGGGCAGCACATTCCAGAAAATAGGTGCAGCACTTGCAGAGACTTGGAGGCACGTATGGGAGGATCAGAAGATGGAGGCATTTCATCTAAAATCAGCAGCAGAATGAAGAGACCGGGTAGAGTGGTAGACAGAGTTGAGGGAGGAGATTTAGTGGGGTGCAACACTGTGGAGAGCTTTATGGGTGAGGGTGATTAGTTTAAACGGTGTTCATTAGTGACAGGCAACCCGTATAATGACTAAGGGCAGAGGCAATAGTTTAGCAGGTGGAAAGAAAGATGAACCTGGCTGCTGAATTCAGGACAGATTGGAGAGGGAAGAATTTAGAGAAAGGAAGACCGATAAGCAAGGAGCTGCAGTAGCATGATCCGTTTAGGAGTATAAAACTGTACAGATGCTTATAACTGTAACATGTCATTCTACCTACAGATTACAGACTGTCTTGCAATATAAGATTTTGGGCTGATGGTAATAACATCCTTGTAGCACTCACATGCCTGTAACACCTTTCTCGAGTCCAGCACCATATGCCGTAACAAGAGATGGATCACCTTCCTGTCCTGGCTCTCCAACTCGCACCTTGAAGGGGCTGCCAGGCACATGGCTGCCATTAAACTTGACATCAATGGTGTGTATGCCATTTTCCCGGGGAAAGAAACGCACTGCATACTTATCTGCAAAAGCAAAAAAAAAACACGATGATGAGATGGCCATACAATTACAACAATGGAAACAGTCTCTTGAGATTTTAAATGAAGATCATTCAAACCAACTGCTTTAAATTTTCCATACAGCAGCATCACTATAGATGGCCATCATTAAAACAATAAAAAAAAATAAAAAAAAAGTTAACCGTGTGGTTTGCAGTCTTTTTTGTGGCATGCTTCTCTATGGAGAAGTGCAGCAGACTGTAGTAACCCACATATCAAATAAACGTACACCCTCATGTTAACCACCTGAATGAGGCCTGGTTTGACTCTTTTTTGCTTCCACCTGGTAAAGGGGATCTTTGGATATGTTTGATATGAAGACATGCAGATTTCCCAGTGCATATAAAAACGTACACAGCTAACACCGTGTAAACAAAGCCCCATAAGCATTATTTACATATTTTACAAATGTATCCTTACCCGATTCCAGCTCTGAAACATGGCATTCCTCCACTGCTCCTGAAGGACTGTGCACTTTGGCATCAATCTTGCCCTTTGCACCATTTAGTCTGATGGCAAATGACACCGGCTGATTGACCTTTAGGCCAGACTCCTAAAAATTACAATTTTTATTAGAGATCTAAAAAAACAGATTAACTCACCTAGTTTAATTGGGTGCTTATACCATGGAAACAAACTTCAACATTTAGAGAGCCTAACATGTGAATAGTGTAACTCATGTAATGGTTGGAAGATTTGTTTGTCCTAATAGGGTGTGAAATTTCTGACACCCTTTTTGTTACACCCGTACGAAGGCAAAATTTTTGCCCCTTGAAAGTTTTTTTAATAACTGTCTTCATAAAATTTTTTTTCCCTTGGAAAAAATATTTAAATTTATTTGGCTATAAAGGTCCTGTTCCCCCCACAGGTGGGCCCCCGGGGAAAAACTCCCGGAAGGAAGTAGTAAAAAATTTTTACAGGTGCCTTGTTTGCTTTTGGTGCTGTTTTAATATTTTCTACAAAAAAGTGTGTATTTAAGGAAGCATTTTGGTGATGTTTGGACTACTTCCTTGGGGAGTTCAGTGTGCCCCCTGTCTTTTCCTCTGATTATTTTGGCCGCCCAGCCAGCGGAGCTTTGGGAAAAAGATCCTACGAGACTTGTGCATACGGTTCTATTGAAAAACAAGAGTGGTGAGTGACCTAGATTTTTTGTTCTATGGACATTGCTTTTTGCCTGTTCTCACACAGTTTGCATCATAAAACTGTGAAATCCATATCTGTGTTGTAATTCAGTATAAACTATGCAATGAATTTTTTTTTAAAACAAATTTTGAAAACTGCGTAAAAAAAATGTAAAAAAATGCGTAAATCATGTCACTTGTTTGATGTCAAATCCAGTGAGATACCATGTTAAGTCCCTGAAGTTAGTCCCCACTGAAATTGGGCAATGTAAAGAATTTTCCACGCATAAAAGGATAAACCACGCAAAAATTGGGGGTACCCTTGATTTTGTGGGTTTCCCACAAAGATTTTTCGATTTAAAAAAACCCAAAAGTGTTTTTTTTTTTGTATATTTTATGTCAAGCAGATTTGTCATCTGGATATACTGCTTACGGGGACATGTTTTGCTTTGGGGGAAAATGGAGCAGTGAAAAAATACAGCAATCTTTTTAAGGACTCAGTTGTTTTTAGCATTAGAGTGCCCCCCCTTTTCTCACTTTTTTTGCCATGGTAAGGGGGGACCTGTATCGCAATTATGCAAAAGTTATATTTACCCTATATAACCATAAGTTTAGATTTCTTTTAAGAGCGAAAAAACTGTTGCCAAGGAAATGTCTTAAAAGCTTGAATTGTCATATAAGTGGAAATGTTTCCCATGAAGGGTGATTTTTGTCTTGGTATCAGTTTTTCTATTTTCAGTTACAGGTTGGTTTGTTGATTTACTGTTGGATGTAGAAGCAGAGAACAGAGTATAATGGTTTCAACCTGAGACCATGGGTCACTTCATAATGTAGCGCTGCACGTTCAGAGATTAATAAACTCACTATCTTAACTGGATTGTCCACCTTTGGGAACCTCTCATCAAAATTAATTTAGTAAGAGAATTGGTTCAAGTATTTGAGGACTGGAGGCCAATAAAAGTAATCAGAGAGCATCAAAGCTCTGAGACAGAAACCCTAAGCTTTTTTTCCAAAATCAAAAGTTTCCCCAGTATGTTCAGTAGCTGCAACCAGTGCACTGAGGATTACCAAAAAAAAGGACCCTCAATTCCCTTATGCTGGACTTTTTTTTCCTAGATAAAATAAAATAGGATCTAGGTCGATTACAGATGTGGCTACTTAAGATTTTTAACTAGTGGATCTTCAGTTATGGATGTAGCCCTAATTCTGAAGATTTCTTGTTAAATTATATACATTGCTGTACAAAAGTTTTAGGCAGGGGCAGAAAAAAATGCTGAAAAGTAAAACTGCTTTAAAAAATAACCATGTTAAGAGTTTATTTTTATTAATTCACAAAATGCAAAGTGAATGAGCAAAGAGACACCTAAATCGAATCAATACTTGGTGTGACCACCTTTACCTTTACAACAGAATCCGTTCTTATAGATTAGGAACACAACAAGGAGGTTGTTCCAAACATCTTGGAGAAGTAACTACAGATCTGTTGTGGATTTAAGCCTGATCAAATCCTAGTCTCTTCACAAGACTCAAAGATGTTGAGATCAGGAGTCTGTGGGGGCAATATCATCGCTTCCAGGACTCTCAAGACAGAGGCTAAATATGGATTTAGGTTTCTCTTTCTACATTCACTGTGTTTTGTTAACTGATCATAATAAACCAATATTTCTATTTTTGAAAGCATTCTTTTTTTGCAGTGTTTTCCACACCTGCCTAACCTTTTGCACAGTGCTGTAGACTTTAAAAAAGGCTGTGCAATTCAGACAACCCATTTTGATACCCATTTTGGCTAACAGAGGAATGTCCTCTATTTTGGATCACCATCTCTTAGCCAGGTTGCAGAGTAGTTGCAAAAAGTGTCTCTTCTTCTTAGGGCACGGCCACACGGCAAAGACAACGTACTGATCTGATTCAGATTAAAGAATTTGATCGATATTTTATTGTCTTTTGAACGGTTGGGGGTGGGAGAGGGTGGTGGCGGTTTTTATCCTCCGTTTTCAGATTCAGCCATCCCCCTAAACATTGGATAGTACATGTTCCGCCCTAAAACCAGGCGGAAGAATGTACATGTGCCACATTTTTTTTACCCCCATTGTTTTCGGATTTGAAATCCAACCGTCATAAAAACTGAGCTGTGTAGACTACAGCTTGGATTTTCGATTGACGTCTATGGGGATGGTTGACATTCTGTTTTCAAATCTGAAAATAGTCTGAAAAACCTACTTAAACCGCTTGCCGTGTGGACATACCTTAAAAGACCTCACCTGTCCTGCACTATACGGACAGTCCACTGGTGTGAATGGACACTATAGAATACTTCATTTTCCCTGTGCTGGTGCTGCAAGGAAACGGACCACTTATAGCTCAAGTTTTCCAAGATTATAGCAGATCTGTGATCTATAGCTTTTTCCAGATGCCCTTCTAACGAGAAGAAAATTATCCAAAGAGAACCCCTTTAAAGAGAAGGTTAATCTTAAAATATTTCCACACATGTTTGAAGAAGTTATAGGTAGGAAACTATGCCCGTTGACTCCCACTAATCTCCAGCCCAAATGCTGTTCTCCAATCTACCATTCACAGACAAGTGGCCCCACTAATGACATTCTCGGACATGTCCGAGGTTGCTGTTTAGAAAGTAAACCTTGCCTTTAAGAAGAACCTGTCACCAAGTAATACCCGATAGTCAATACTTTATCCCAAATACAGCACTTTTTGGAGAACTAACAGATTCCCCATGGAAAGCACTGCAGTACGAGTACAACCAGTCTCCCAGGGATTCTGGGAAACAGTATTGATTGGCCATGTGCAGCTAGTCTTATAGTACAATCTCTGTTACCGATAGAAAGGTGAAACAGTCATATTGACAGATCTGGTTCCCCTAGAGCAGATCTGTATCAACAAACCTTCAGATTCCAGCTAAATGCTAGAGAGGGACTAAGCTTTGCAGCACTGCACAGGTAATCCTCTGTACAGATGTGATAACATGATCACATTTGGTTTCCCTCTTTAGCAGGTAACTGTGTTGTAGGGAAAAATCCTGTCAAAGGTCTTTAAATGAAACACAAGAAAGACACCATAATGCCACTGTGACCAATTAATCACCTTGTAAAAGCCCAGGCAGTCGTTTTTATTTTAAAGGCAAAGATGGAAGAATGGGGGGACAGATAAGTACTTAGCAGTAATAAATTATTTTCCAAAATAAAGTACAAAAATACATAACTTTCCAAAATGTTTGAATTCAAAATTTCGATTTTGACTATTTATATGCTCCAGGGTTTGCCTGAGTAAAATCACCACCATTGTTCTTCATGGCCTGTGTCTCACATGGCAGCCCAGCTCCACTCATTAGAATAAGAGTGAACGGCAGTACTAGACATTTTATATGCACAAAGGTATTTTTACGATGGCATGTAACCCTTTCAACTATAGTCATATTGGGGGCTTCCACATAGAGAGACATTTGTGCAATGGGTTTCTCAGTGCTATATTGGATTCATGAAGCTAGGAACGTCACATTTTCTACACCACAAAAGGTGGTAGGACTTAATTTTTTTTTTATGATTATTAAGTTACATTGCATAAGTGGTAGGTAGTGTTAGGCCTCATTCACACAGCTTATTTTGGGACTGATTTCAGCCGTATTGAGCGCCGTATTTGCACTCTAATACGGCTGAAATCCGTCCCAGGCATTATGGTAATCCACAGTTCTCATAGAGAACTATGGATTACATCTCCGAGCGGGGAGAAAGTGACATGTCAATTATTCACGGCGTGTACGCGCCATGAATAATGAGTGTCTATGGGGCCGGCGAGCTGCCGGGCCCCCGCTGCACGGCAGCCGGCGTAATTGCGGAGCGAAATCCATCCCCGCAATTACGTCGGCAATAAGCCGTATGAACATTGCCTTAACTATACCACCAGACTATGTAATAAAAATGGACCTTAAAATAAAATAGGGGGAGATTAAAATGTGTACAATAGAAGTTGACTACAACAACTAATCATGTTATCGCTTTAATTTTCCAAAAGCCTTTTGAAAAAGAAAAGTTAAAATCTAATTGGTTACTAAAGGCAACTGCACCACTTCTCAGGACTTATCTGTATGATATACTGTACAACATTTATACTCTAGTCACTCTCCCCTATCTGCTAGACTTGAAAACAAGGGACTTAATGGGTCACCATGTGGCAGGTAGAAGAGATGTTTCCTTGTGCCTCACCTGAAGACTAGAGACAGTGAGCCGGCGGGCGTCATCAGACGGAGCGATGATTGGAACCATGAATGGGCTTTGTGGGATATGTTCATCGTTGAACTTGATGATCACTTCATAGTCACCTAAGGTAAGAAAAAAAATTGTATAGTTACTGGTCATAATGGTCATACATATTGCACCAACTAGAATGCATTTGCTATACATAATCAAAATTTTTCTACATGTCCTACACATTTATAACAATGAGGTGCTTATACATTGGGCATCAACTATAAATCGCTGTAGGGAGATGGTGTGATCTCATCCTAAGTACAGTGCATACGTTTGTGACAAATCAGTATTACAGCAGACAGAAGCGGTCACTTTCAACAGATAATATACTGGATATTTATGGAACAGATACATTACTCTTTGAACATGGTACATGTACAGTTTGCATATGATGCTCTCCAATTAAGATAATTCTACAAACTCTGACTACTACAGGGCAGTAGTTAAATTAGGGTGTCCGTTTAGGAATATTGATCTATACTAGTGCAAATTATGTGGATTTATATAGTTCATGCATCTTAACATACCAGGCTCTTGAACAACATAAGAAACACCACAGGATCCATCCTTTCGATCCTCAAAGGAAATCTCTGCTTTACTTGGCCCTTCAACAGCAATGGACAGTCCCCCAGCACCTGCTTCCCGTGTCCATATACTGAATTCAGCTGTAGAGATGCAAGAGAGCAGTGCCCGTGTAAATTATTCATCTCATCAATATGTTCAATGACTCCACTGGAAGAAGCTCCTCTGATTCTATTTCTACCATTAGGATACCCCATGATGTATTTTACCATATTCCGATTTTGCCAATATGGTGGAACACTGGGGATAATATTACCGGTTCAGTTTCCTACCTGGAATACCAGCTTCGCCTCTCTCCAAGCCAGGACCTCCAGCCTTGACTTTCTCAGCTCCTCCTTCTCCCAGTGGTCCCACAGTAAACTGGAAAGGACTTCCTGGCACATGTTCCCTTCTGTATTTTACACTTACTGTGTGCACTCCCATCTCTTGAGGAATAAAGCGCACACAACAAGTATTATGGCCAAGGTCAACTATTTCAGCATCATCTGTCCTTCCTGAAGGGCTGGTGACCTCAGCAGACAGTTCTCGCATATCGATCTCTGAGGAGACAACGTAAAGGTGACTTAATGTAATATCACTGAAACGTATCAAGCATTGCCCAAGCACAGCAAATGGATGTCATCAGCAGACCATAGCATACAGTACTAGGGAAAAAAGAAATTATCCCGAGAGCGGCCAGCATGCTCCATGCTTCAGTGGCCAGGATTTAAAAAGGTCCAATAAAGAAAGTTTACATTTTTACACAGCTGTATAACTAAAACTCATATGGCCACCTTAAAGAGGTATTCCCATCTCAATGATTAGGTTTAAACATGTAGGCAAAGGTAAATGAAGACTTTTACCAAATACATTGCCGTTCTGACTTTGCTTCCTGTTAGAATATTTTTTATCTCCTGCTCGTTTACAGCTTTCCATGGTTACTGACCACCATTCTCTTCTCTACCAGCCCTGGCAGGATAGTAGGATCTTAGCAGCACGGGAGGTTGTGACCTGTTGTTTAGATCTCCATCCCTCTGACAGGCTCCATTAGGAATAGCAGAAATGAAATGTCAGTTGCTGCTGTAGAACCAACCACAGCCTGAACAGGAAGTGGGAACCTAAAGCTGGCTTTGAAGAGGCGCTGTGAAACAGCAAGATGGCAAAACCCCTTTAAGGTGTTATATGGGAGTAGGTAAAAAACAAAAAAAGCCTGCCTTTCCCCAGAACTCTTCTCCATTGCCTGTATCTGGCATTGCACTCACATGAATGGGGCAGAAATGCAATGCCAGACACAGTCCATGGACCAGGATGGAACAGTTTCAGGAGTAAAGAGACCCAAAGATAAACATCGGCTCAGTGATTAGCACTTTTGACTTGCAGCACTAAGGCCGTGGGTTCAAATCCACAAATCCCAACATTTGCAAGGAGTTTGTACGTTCTCCCAATGTTTGGGTGGGTTTCCTTGTGTAGATCATATTTGCTCTTGGGAAGATGTAAAAGTGTACAGAGCAGCCCTTACGCTTTTCTGTAGTATCCAATAGCCTGATGTACTAAGAGGGTTGTCACTTTGGGATAAGCTAACCAACCCTATTTATGTGTCATGAAAATGAAGAATTTAGAGCATGGGCAAAACCAAGTTTATTGGGATAAAAGAATGAATTTAATGTCTTAAAAAAAAAAAAAGATATAAAATGATATTAAGCAAAATGCCCCCAAAATCTCTGCATGCAGTTTGTCAGGCTGATCAACAAGCAGCATTTCTATACATGCATACACACACCCTCCTCCAGCCCAAACGCCTTAGCTGCCCTGGTCAGTGGAGCTGAGGGAGTGGGTTGCAGAATCTGCTTCTGTCCAGAAGGTGGCAGAGCTTTGGAAAGAGCTTCTTGTGACAAAGCCAATAGGAACCAAGTAACTATAGGAGCACAGAACAGATCAGGAGAAAAGAATATACTTGACTATTTAGCAACATTATATAGAGGTAATTAATAAAGCAAACACAAAGGGTATAAAAAGACAAAAGGGTATAAAACAAAATCTGTTCCTTGCCATTTCCTTAATATGGCAGTAACACATACACAAGAGATTGGTTGGAGTAGGCATTTCTATACCATTCCCCAATTTGTCCATCTCACACAACTTAGGTTTTTATATCAGTTTTCCATCTTAGCCTTATACATATGGCGGAATCTGTATGGAGACCTCCTGCAACCCCATCCTACAGAGCCATAGATAGAAGGTGCTGCCTGCCTTGTGCAGTGTTTCTGGGTGAAAATATTTCTTTAAAAGAGGCTTCAGCAAACAGATTTTTTTTTTTTAGAAAAACCTGGGAAATTTTTGTGCACCTGGTGCTGTTTTACTTTAGCAGGTTCCTAAATATATGCCGAGGATTACACTTCTCTTTCTAGATAGATGCATCTCTGACTGTGGCTCAAAAAAACTAGGTAAAAACTGCATTTTCTGCCACTCTGGCAGACTTTTTTTAAGTATGGGTTTTCTTGGTCAGACGGCCCCTATAATCACTGATAACAAGAAGTTAAAACAGGATTGCTATGTTGAAAAATCCTGTAGACTCTGCTTATGTGAACTGGCTGTAGCTAATTAAATTAAAGCATAAATCAGGTAATTTTTTCTTGACTGGTTTGCACTTGTAATGCAGTAAATGAAATTGCTGAAAATACCTGGGATATGTAAAATGAGACCCTACAGATTAACTGATAATCTTACCTGGAATTTTTAAATTAAGCTCACAAATGCCCCCTACTGTAGCAACGGAAGGAGCTTTTCTTCGCCGTGTAATACTCTCCTTCACTCTTCCTTCTCCAGTTACTTTGGCTGTGTAGGGGCTTCCTGCAATCATATAAAAAACAAAAATGAATTACCACCAAATAACTATCCTGATAAATAGAACTTTGACCTTCATAGAGGACACTACATTTTATTAAACTATAACATTAATGGCCTATCCTTGAAAGGGGCTCCCTCCAATGGTCTAACACTTAAAAAAAAAAAAAAAAAAAAAAAAAAAAAAAAAAGAGTATGAGCGCGGGCTGTAGTATAGAGAGGTGTCCCGGTTGGTCCCGGTGTCAGCTAATTATTCAGGTTGGGAAAAAAGCGGGGCGGCTTTTAGCCAATTTTGCTAGGGGATTAACTCTAGTTCCAATATCTATGCATTGAAGGACTCATGCGGCAATATGCAATATTCTGCTACTGCTATTATAATGTTCCTACCGCGAGTTTCTATGACCATTTATATTCACCAGAAACCTCCGATGACAGGGACCCCTCAGACTGGCTTGGCCGTCTGTCTCTCCCCTCCCTTTCTGAGGCAGATAGGGACTACCTTAACCAACCCGTCCAAAATGAAGAAATCTCTAGGGTTATTAAGAACTTGGGTAATAATAAAGCCCCCGGCCCCGATGGCTTCTCAGGAGAATTCTACAAGATTCTTAATCCTGAAGTCACTCCCCTTCTAACCACCGTCTCCAATCTATTCCTGACTAACACTCCCATCCCGCAACATATGAACACGGCGTTTATAAAAGTTTTACCGAAGCCAGGAAAGGACGTGTCTCTCCCCTCCTCGTACCGTCCAATTTCATTTATAAATGTTGACTTAAAAATCATTCTAAGGTGTTGGCGGACAGGCTGGCCACTCTTCTTCCCTGTCTCATTAGCCCTCAACAGACGGGATTCGTTAAGGGCAGAGCAGCCGTCTCTAATATTCATAAAGTCATTACTGTCCTGGATGAGATCAAATGTAATCCGGGGCTTCATCCGTCTCCAGCTGTCCTGTCCATTGATGCAGAAAAAGCGTTCGACAGGGTCAGCTGGAGATGGCTGGGGGCAGTGATGGATGGATTCGGATTCCAGGGAGCCTTCCGTTCTTATATCTCTTCACTATATACCAATCCCTGCGCCCAGATCTATACCCTGTGTATTCTTTCTAGAGCCATTCATTTGGGGAGAGGCACGCGCCAGGGATGCCCATTATCCCCACTACTGTTTAATTTGGCCATAGAGCCGCTCTCCAGAGCCCTGGCCGCTCATCCTGGGCATTAATTTTGGTTCATCCAATATTAAGGTCTCCTTATTTGCTGATGATCTTCTGATTTATCTATCTGACCCACTAGTGGAGGTTCCGATAGCTTTAGATCTGTTACAGGAGTGTGGCCTTTTCTCGGGCTTCAAGGTTAATGTTTCTAAGTCAGAATTGTTGGATCTCTCCCCTGCTCATTCACCTTCCTCACGTCTACTTCGCAATTTACCTATATCCCTGGCGGGTGCCTCCATCAAGTTTCTGGGAATAAATATCGGTAACACCTCAATTACCCCCCTCTGTTCCTCAAAATTGGTAAGGAACTAGAACGATGGATGCATCTTCCGCTCCCCTTACTTGCTAAGGCTCATCTTCTGAAGATGATGACGTTCCCAAAAATACTATATTTGTTACAAACAATCCCCTTATTGCTTAAGCATAAAGATGTCCGCCAACTTTATACCGCTTTCACTTCTTTCCTATGGAATAAAAAACGCCCCCGGAAGCCCTAGCGAAACTGATCCTCCCAAGGGATAGGTAGGGGCTGAATTTGCCGGATCTGAGGTTGTATAATCTAGCCAGCCTCCTGCGTCATGGATCGGGTCAAACAGTCTTCCAGATATTCCCATCTCTCTACTGAGGCGGCCCTGGTTCACCTATGGACGCTTCCAGGCCTTCTTCATACCAAATATTCTGTTCTTCCTAAGGTGGCGAAACATAGCCTCATTGTGAGGGACACGATCGGAGCCTGGAAGGCCTGTAGAACCCTGTTCTATCTGCCCTACCAGACCAGTAGATACCTTCCTATCTATGGACACCCAGAATTCAAACCTGGCCTTGATAACTCCCAATTTAAAGTCTGGAGGAGTAAAGGGATTTTAACTATTTCCCAGCTTATTCACCTTCCCACCAAGGATTTACTCTCTCTCAGAATTCTCTCAAAAATATTCCTTGCCACCATCGCATTTTTTGGCCTACTCCCAAATAGTGAGTTTTTATAGTAAGGACATGAAGCCGTCTCATTTTAGGTTGAATGCTTTTGATAATGTTATCGGCCCTACTTCTTCAACAGACCACTCTCTATCAGCGCTATATGCTGGTCTTCGTAGGGGTTCAGAAGATGAGGGGCCTTGCAGGATTTTTGTTAAGTGGGAGAAGGTCTACCCTAACCAGGAGATCTCTTCTACAATTCTCCAGGGATGGCTGAAGATCCATAAATATATAGTTAATGAGAAGTGGAGGGACACATTCTTTAGAATTGCCCATTCTGCAATTTACGGTTTTAATATCCCCCCCATCCAGCTTGTCCAGACCGTTTGACGTCCTGCCCCAAGTGTGGCACCCCCCGCACGGATTTTGTCCATAGTATATGGACCTGTGTGGAAACCATGAAGTTCTGGGAGACAGTCATACAAACTCTGAATCTTAAGTTTCGATGTCATTTAACTTTAGAGCCAACACAGCTCCTGTTCCATAATTTACCACAACATTTCAGGAACCACTCAGTTCTACACATATTTTTATTAGCGGCTAAAAGAAGCCTCCTGGCCAAATGGTTGGAACCAACTATCCCTACATTGCAAGAAGTGATCCAGGTGGTAAAACATCATCTCGAAATGACAGAATCGACATTATCAGGACTAAGGAAACCCAATGCTCTAAATTTTTCAAGAATGGCAGGAGTTCATAGGTAACTTTTACACCCTCCAGGAGATCAAGGAGATCATGCAACCTTTTGTCTACACCTCCTGGTATCTCTCCTCTCGACTAGCAGGTTCTCTCGGGGCTTTGGATGTCTGTATCCCATAACCTGGGAGCTTTACCTCAGCCATATCCTGACACCGTGCCCTGGATACTCCCTGGGTAACTGTGCGTCAGAGTTGGTGGTGAATTTGTCCTCCGTTTCTCTCCCTCGGGCTTTAGGGGACGAGGGCCGTGTGGCGATCTCGCAGCATTGTATCAGCACAGGATTTGTTTTCACCTTTTATCCCAGACCTTACTTGATTACATAGGTGTATGTGATTATGTCTCTTATACATAACTGCATATGGGTACCACTGTTCTGTGTGGCTTTGTTTTTTTGGGGTTTTTTTTTGGGGGGGGGGGGTGTTACTTTTTTTAATTATTTTTTGTTTTCTCTCTTTAGTGAAGATGGAGACATCTTTTGCTTCATCCTTATTATTATGATGCCAAAGTATGTCATTAGTGCTATTTTGTATTTTCATTGCTTAGTACTTTTCTTATCTGTAGTAATGATGCCTTATATTATTTATTTGTGTATCAAGTGGTATCTCATCTAATGGACAGTTATTATATGTTTTTGTTATTGTAAAATTTTATAAAAAATTATGTTTACAAAAAAAAGAAAGGGGCTATAACCTCAGAGATCCCTAATAATCAGCATAATAAAATTAATGTGGAGAGCGCTGTTCCTGGTATTTCATTTTGTCCCAGTCAGGTGAACAGGACAAGATGCATGTAGGCACAGGGCCATGGGCAGGCACAGGTCATTAACACCATCATCTCCAAGAAACTCTTCAAGGCTATTTTATACTGCATTATAATGGCTTGATTTTCCACCCGTAGAGAAGACAACTTGGAATCCAGGACATACCATGATTTTAAGTCACAACTTTGGGTGGAAATTACTAGGTTGGTCTTACCTGGGACATGTGCATCTGCAAATTTGTTGGACAGGATGTAAATTCCTGGCTCTGTTGGGCAATAGGACTCTTGGCAGGTGCCATCATCCAGGTCTTCTGTCTGAATATCATCTTTGCTGGGTCCTTCGACTGCTAAGGAGAGTCCACCATAACCTGAAAGTAATTCCCCAAAAAAACCCAAACATTATGAAAACACTTTTTTTTTTCTTATAAACAAAAAGCAGCACCACAAGCGAAATTACTAACCAGCTTCCCTTGTGTCCACCACAAAATCTGACATCTCATATGTACGTCCATCTGTTAACCCTGGTCCATACACTTTCACCTTGCTGGCGTCTCCGATTTCAGATTGGTATACCATGATGGATATAGGACTGTTGGGCACATGACGGCCATTTTTTTTTATGCTGACCAAATGTTCTCCTACTTCTCGTGGGATGAAAGAAATACCTATAAACCAGAAAATTATAAAAGGAGCTTAGACAATGTACTTTGCCTCCTCCAGAGGTCCAGAAGCCAACAAAAGACAGCAAAAGACAGCAAAGAAAAAGAAATGGGAAATACAATCATGTGATACAACCATAATTTACTATGTATGTCAAGAACTATAAAAAAAAACACAAGGTTCTTGAAAAATGACAGCCTAACAACAAAACTATAAGGAAAACAGACATCTCTAACAGCAATAAACCTGAAAAACTTTTCATCTGCTTTTCCACTATAGTTTCATGCAGCGTGCCAAATAACATAATTGGTTGCCATGTTTCTAAAGAAACTCAAAGAAAACATTGGTCATTTTTCAAGGGCTGTAGCTCATCACTTAAACTTGAAATAAACATCACATCAATCAATGAACAAGTTAGTTGATGACATCGACAAAACCCCAAGGTAATTTCTCCAAGAATTACAAAGTATGGAGATCATCACCAACAGTAGTGAAAACCTAAGAGAATGCTTCAAATTACTGACCATAAAAGAAGGATGTTGCCTAGAGAAAACACATGGAGCTGATAATCTCCACTCAATATTACTACAAAATGGACTAAATAAATGTAATGTTAATAACTGCATTAACGTAATTAAAGCCTAAAAAGAATACATCACAAAGAACATATAATCTAATAAACTAATTCTTCTAATATTGAATGAATTTCATGCTTACCAATGTGGTTATTGGGAAGTCTCTTCAGGATACAAGGCTCATCGTGACCAGATGGGGCCTTAATGCTGGCGGTCAGAAGGCTGAGATCGGTCTCATTGATATCCAGTAAGAAATCAGCCGTGGACCCAAGTTTGACCTGGGAACGTCGCCTGCTATCATCTAAAAGCATAATATATGACATCACGTCTAATGAAGCACACGAGGCAGAAAGGACATTAGGCACATTACACAGTGCACTCATGTAAATTAGTTGCACAAGTTGAATTATCAGCAATACATGTTCTCAGCTTCTGCTGCCCAAACATTGTCCCTGGAATTAATGGACAATAGAACGATTCCTTGTGTGTTCTGGGAATAATTTGCACATATCTGATGCAATTTTATGTTTGAAGATTAATATAATTACGGTAATGTAAGCTATAGTAGGAATTTGCGACTAAAGTAAAGCACAATCTTCTTTTCTTTTCCCCACGGAATCTCAGAATTCAGCTTGGGATAGTCTGTGGTAACTTAAAGGGGGTCACACTTTAAGGAACCTCATGACAGCTCTGAGCGGCTGCAAAGAATGACCTTTATAGTGCCGGGCACGTTCATGGACAGCACATTGATTTAACAGGGACGTGTAATGATTTCTTTTGATTCCTCCCCCCAGATTACCGTTCATTGCTGGGAATTCTGCTAATTAAAGAAGAATTGTCCACGGCGAACAACCCTTTTAAGTTCAGTATTTAAAAGTTTATCTGGTTTCTTTAACTGTGGGTTGTATGAAGTAGAGCTGAAAACATTAGCACACTGCTATTATTGGATAGGTGGTTATTATGTTCACCAAAATATTTTACTAATTAAAGGGTTTTATCCATCCGATATTGCATATCCCATACTGACCAATAATTAAACTGCTAAAATTGGAACAGTAACGTACCATCCCAGGGAAACCATCTAGAACACCGGGGAATGCCCAAACTTTTTGGGTGGGGTTTGCATAAATCCCATCCTTTAGTTGGCAGGACTGTCTCCTCAAACTTGGGACTGCTTGCTAATATGACATCTGAAGAACCTCTATTCTATTCTTTAAAATTAAATGGAAAGGGGTCACCTCCATTAATTCTGCAACCGGATGCAGTCGCCTCGGCCAGTGGAACACAGGTCCTACGACCTGTTCACCCAATATTTATGAGGTCGGACCCCAACTTATCCTTTAAAGCACATGTCAAAATCATGGCCTGCATCCCACTGTGTAATTTTATTTGGTCCTTCAACACAGCAAGCAAAGATTAACAAGATCAAGACGCAGAAGAACAGGATCTGTATTTTTCCTAGTGAATATCCAGTGGCAGAAGTGGCAGCGCTAACACAAGGACTGGATGACATCCTGGATTTAGAGCTCCAACACACACCTCTACACCACTCTGTTTAGAAACTCAGACCATAGCACCACCCTACCAAGGTACACTAGACACCATCCAATGGCCCATTAAGAGCAACCATAATACTGATGTGGCCATTTCTGAAAACAAGTGCAACACCCCTGCTGTAAAAATCACACTGGAAAATAAAAGAAGATACCTAATTGGTTACCATGGGCAACTACTATACTTTTTTATTACACAGTTTGGCTAAACTCCCTTAATGTTTTCTGCCAAATTACAAACTTTACTTTGTTACATCGAGACCTGTTCAGCGGTGTATAATGCTGTATGGAGATGCACATCTGTGAAACACAGACCATGTACTGTACAGACTACATACACAGGACGTCATTCACCAACTATAAAAACCTTGAGCAACCAAGCTTATGGAAAAATCGGATTTGAATGGCGATTGGTTGCTCTTAACCCCCAAGCCCCAATTTTATGTTGGAGAGTTTGGATAAATAAGGCCTACAGACTTTATTGTCCTCTACGAGGTCATACGAGCCATTATATGAAGGTAGAGGTGTACATACATTAGTACAGATCTTTACTGTTTTCTTGCTAAGAATCCTATATTTCATTCAAATATAAATTTTAACAGTGACAAAGTGATTAAATCTATTTTACCAGTGATTTTAGCAATGAACGGGCTTCCCGCAATGTGAGTATCGTTGTATTTGACCAGGATGCTGTAATCTCCAGGTAAGGTGGGCAGGTAGATACCACTGCAAGTACCATCTTTGTTATCAATGCAGCTAATCTCAGCTTTTGAGGGGCCTTCAATTGCCAGATCGAGACCACCTATTCGAAGCAAACAAAAAAATTCAACCTTTTTAATATCAACATAAGCATGAAATAAATGTTAAAAAATTTAAAACAAGAAGGTTGTATCTGAGGTTTATGGAAAAGCAATGATTACGCCAAAGAAAGAGGACAGATTACATCTTGGGACGCCGTACCTTCACCCGCATCCTCCGTAATAATGGTGAACGTGGCGGGCTTATTTGCTACTCCATAGCTAAGACCAGGTCCGTATGCTGAAACGCTTCCAGTGTTGGGATAGTTAACGTAAAACTGCAAGGGGCTCTCTAAAATCAATGAAGAACAATAGAATAAGTGCTGTAACAATAATAAAAGTACACTCATAATAAAAAATAAAAAAAAAATGGAAAAAACCCAAAAAACAACAATATACCCAGATACAGATGTCAGATTGCTGCAAAACCTGGGATAAAGTTAAGTCTCAGGCAGGTGTGTACATAATTACAGATGTGGTTTGATTAAAACTGCTTGCCACAAAACGATATTAAAGTGCCTCCCCTACTACCCTTTTTTAAAAAAAAAAAAAAAAAAAAAAAAAAAAAAGGCTCTCAGAGGCTACTTTCGCCTTCATGACACATTTGAAGACCTTTTGACCTACTGTGTGGGGACACTACACTGGACCATTTTAACAAATGGCAACATTGAGACCATTGTAAGCAAGTGGTTAGGAGGTGTTTGGATAAAAGGGAAATGTGTCACCAGAAAATAACCTATTGTTTATTTCAGGTTTTTATGTTAAACACATTTTTTTCAAACATTTTTGGTTGCATTTTGTTCTTCAAGTTTTTAATATCACTATCAATATTTTTTAAAATCCTTAAATTCTGCACCTTCTGATCAATATGCCTAATGAGGCCATGTTCACCGGTTATTTTTGGGACGAAATTCATTTTCCGAATTAGGCCGAATGCGCCAATAGGCTGAATCCGTCCGTAATACGGTTTCCCCAGTTCTCATGAGAACAGCATTACGTCTCCTCTCCCGCTCGGCGAATACCCGGGGGGGGATAATTGACATGTCACTTTTTAAAGGGGGTATACCGGCGTAGCAATGACTGTCTATGGGGCCGGGAAGTGCCGCCCCCCGCTCGCTCCCCCTCCCCCCGCCACACGCAATTGCGGGGCGGAATTACCCCCGCAGTTAACCCGGGGAACAAGCCAACATCTGACACTTTAGGGGGCATTAAAAAACCCCTGGTCCCCAAAACTTCTTGTTCCCATAGCAACCAAGTTCCCCCTTTCATTTTTTTAAGCCACTATATGAAATAAAGGGAGTGCTGATTGGGGTTTTATGGGCAACAAAAAAAGTTTAGACCAAACATTTTCTACATATGGCCCCTTGTGTTTTGTAGAAAGGGCTTTTTTACATCTCTTCGTAAACCAACAGGCAATTACCAATTGGCAAAAAATGTTGATAAATACCAGAATTTCCCCCATCACCCAAAAACTCCCTCCTTGCACCCTGACTTTTTCCCCCCAGGGACCAAAAAGCAGCCTACAAAAAATTTTTTCCCGTAGAATCAGCTCCTGTTCACAGGGTCCTATGTCCAAAATTTTAAAAACATCTCCAAGCTGTTAAAAAAAACTCAGAAAGAGGCTGCCTCCATAATCATATACAGAGAACAGAATAAAAAAAAATCTATAATTCAAAAAAAAAAAACGACTAAGAAGAAATGAATATGTATCAGTGTCTTGTTTTACTAAATATAAAAAGGAAAATGGCGATAGATTCCCTTTAATGGTTATATAAGGGCATGTGCACATGGTGTACAGAGCCTGGACAGGCCGGACAGACCCCCAAAAGAGGATTTTTGGGTCTACCCCGCAAGCAAAGAACCCCTTCCCCCCCCTTTCCAAAATCCCACTCCCCAGGCACTTTTTTTTTACAAAAACCTCTGTAAACCCCCGGGCCCAAAATTTTTTTTTAAAGCCCCCAACAAAAAAAAAATTAGGTTTTTTTCTGTGGGCCCCTTTTTGTGTCCCCGCCCCTTACAGGCCCCCCCAAAGGGGGCCCCCTTCCTTAGAAAATTTGGTTGAACAAAAAACCTTGACTGGGCCCAAAAACTGGGACCTTATCAATTTTTCCCGCAACCCTATTCCGGGTTTTGTTTTTTACTGTTGGGTTTTTAGTATGGAAAGGGGTTTCCCTTTAGTGCGTTCCCAACCCTAGTAAACCCAAAACACTACTTTTTTAAAATGATCAGGGGGACCCTGGCATACAAAAATTCCCGGGCACCCCTTTACCCTGGGGTAGGGGGGGAGACCCACACAACTCAGGGAATATAAGGCCCGTGCATCGGCGAAACCCCCACCCGTGGCCCCGCCTGCTCCCCCACACATGGGAAAAGGGTTTCCCCAGGAATTTTCCCCCCCACCAAAACCTTTTTAAAAAAAAAAAAAAAATCATCTTGGGGCCCGCTTAGTTCCCCCAGAAACATCAAGATGAGAATCTATGGAACCAGCTGTGACACCGCCCTCCCTAAAACGAGTGGGGCAAGATCTTTCAAGAAACCAGCTTGCCCCGCAAACAACGGCCAAAAGTTTTCCATAGGATCCCTAGGGGGAAACCCCGTATCTCCCATGCTTCCCACCCCTAATTTTACCTTGTATCCAGGCTAGAGATGGCAGAAAAAGGGCACTAGAGCCCCTTACCAAGTGTACTATTATCCCCAATAAACCTCTCCTGTTCCCGTACTGTTGTATACACTTACATACATCATCATTACACTCACACAAACAAAGTTTCATTCATTTCCCTCATTACCCAAATCCCCCTTCTTGGGCGAATTTTCTTTTTAATGAAAGTAAAAAAAATTTTAAACACTGGGGATAAAATTTATTTAGAACATATGGGGATTTCACAATTTTTCCACTAAAATTTACAAAAAAACCAAAATTTTTTTTCTGTTTGGGGACGGATTAAACCCGGGGAATTTAATAAACAGGTTAAATTTTAGGTTTTGAAAACTGTTCGAAAGACGCCCAACAGGAATTTATTTTAGAATTATTGGGGGTGTGGAAAAACCCCACCCCAAGTACCTTTTCAGTTTTTGTAAAAAAAAAAATGTGGGAAAAATAATAGCTTTTTTTAAAAATTGTTGGGAAACAAATATTTGACCTCCCCTATCAAAAGGAAACATTTTGGGCTCCCCCTAAATACATTTTAAAACCAAACATATTACTTGGGTGAACCCCGAGAGCTACAGATTTGCCCAAAAACCCCGGAAAAATGGGCCCCCATTACAAATTTATATGTTAAAATCGTTGGGATCCCGTTTTTTTGTTTTTTTTCATAACGCCCCCCAAACACTTTTTCCATCTTTTTTGTCAACAATAAACTGCAGGTTTCCCCGGGCCCTTTCCCCCCAGGGGGATGAGGAAATTCCCCCTAGACCAAAAGCCAAAAACCAAAAAGGTTTTGTTTTTTAAAACCCACGCCCTGCCCCAGGTTTTTTTAAATTTTAAATTTTCACCTTTTTTTTACATTTAAAAACCCCCTTTTTCAAAACCCCCTGGTTTTTCTCCCCCTTTTTCCCTTTGGGAAATGGGATAACCAAACAAAAAAATCAAACGGCTTGAATCCCATCCCATTCATAGAGGGCCAAAAAGGGGGGTTTAAAAGCGCAATTTCCCCGGAAAAACTTAAATAAAACAAAAGTTTTAAAAAGAACAAAAACTAAGTCCCCGAAAGGAACCTTTGGGGGGATTCTGCCCCAAATAGACTTGTGTGCTGGTAGAATTGCTTAATGTATATTGTAAATGCTTTAAGAATCACATAAAAGGCTTGTCCCCGGTTTTGGAGAAATGCTTCCTACCCGAAAAAGGGATGTAAAAACTTTTTGCAAAACCCAAAAATTTGCACACTTTTTGGGTTCCCTTTGAGTGCATCTACAAGTACCCAGAAATGCCAAAAAAGTCAATTTCTGTCCCGCCATTGATTTCACCTCTCTTTTTTTCAAAAGGGGGGAAAATCTATTTTTCGTTAAATTTTGGCCCAACCCAAAAACCCCCGCTGGGTTTGTTGAAAAAATTTTTCCCAAAGTGTGCAAAACCCCCCACTAGGCGAGGTTTTCACATAGTTTTAAAAATGGGAACGAATTTTTTTAAAAACCACAGCAAAAATTAAAAAAATTTTGGGCTACCCGATTGAACAAACCCCCGTTAAAACATTGGGTGCAGAAAAAAATTGGGCCCGTGGAAAAGCAAAATATTTCATTTCCCCACCCGTTTGGGTGCGGGGGTTTTCACAGTGGATTTTTCAAAAATTTTTTCCCCTACATCAAAAAAAAAATAGATTTTTTTTAAAAAACAATAAACCCCCGGGATTTTTTTTTTTTATTTTTTTTAGAAAATTTTTTGGGAAAATAATTTTTTTTTTTTTAAAATTTTTGGGAGTCCCCCAAAAGCCCTTTTTAAAATTAAAATTAAAATTTTGCCTTCCTTTTAGCTTTTCCAAAACTTTTTTTTGGCAAGGTTTACTAAACCCAAATTTTTTCCCTTTACCCGTTTTTTTTTCCCTAAAATAGTCCCCCAATACAAATGGGAGGCAATTACATAATAAAATTTCCAAATTTTCCCCCCTCCAAGGGGGTTAGAGGAAAAATTAAAACTGGGCCCCAAGAAAACAAGAAAAAAGGGAAAAAAGAGGTTTTTTTTTGGGGTTTTTTTTTTGCACTCAAAAAGGGGTGGTTTTTTTTCAACAAACCAATAGGGAACTGAAAATTTTTTTTTTTTACTTTTTTCAACCCCAGAGTTTGAAGGAAAGAAGGGCTATTTAACAATTTCCTTTTAACTGTTGTGGGTAACAGACCTCAAAAAAAAGGGAAAGCGAGAAAAGGTTTGTAACATATTTTAAGGAAACTTGAAAAAAAATTTAATTAAAAAACCCAAAAAATTTAAAAGGAAAAAAAACCCTATTTATAAAATCGCATGGTTTTTTTCTTTTTAAAAATTTTTTTAAAGAAAACAATTTTAAGGTAGTTTCCCCTTTTAAGGGTTTAAAAAGGGTGAAAGGGCCCCTTCCCGCAAGGGAAAATCTGGGATGTTACATTTTGGGGTTTTTTGCTTTTGGAAATTTTTTTGGGGTTGGAAAAAAAACCCCCCTATAATTCTGGGAAATTTTAATAAAATGAATAAGGAGGGTTTAGGGTTAAAAAGTTTTCAACCCCAAAAACCTCCCAAATAAAAGTGCTTCCCGAAGGGGATGGAATTGTCCCAAAAACCCCTCAGTCCCCCCGGAAAAAAGCCCCCCTCCCCAAAACTCCCCGCACAACCCTTGTCAAAATTTTCCCCAAAATTTCCCCATTAAAAATTTTGAGCTGGAAAATATCGGAAAACTAAGGGGGGTTTTAAAATATGAATCAAAACTTTTGAACCAAGTAAAATCTGTAAAAGAAAATTTAAACATATTTTTAAACCCAAACCGGGTAGAGAATACCCTAACCGCAGTCCCCCTTTTAAGGGACCATCAAAATTGGGAGTTTTTGAATTTTATGAAATTTTCGGCCAAAATAAAAAAAAAAAAAAAAAAACACAAAATTTTAAAGGAAAGTGAAAAAGGGATTTTGTGGGGAAGGAGAAAAAAACAAGTCTTCAAATCAAAGAGGCTTCTCTTGAGGGTCAATAATAAAATGTGATTGGCTGTGATTTGTTTTTTTACTTTAAAAAGGGAAAACAGGTTCCCTAATTCCCGTAACAAAGAAACAAGGAAACGATCCCCAAAATAGGCCCCCAGATGGCCCCAACAATTCCCCAAGAACAGCAAAAGTCAATTTTTTTGTTTTTGGAAAAAACATGGGAAGGGGGGGTGTAAAAAGGTTTTTTGGAGATGAAAAAATATATACCAAGGTTTTCAATTAGCCTGGGGTAAGGCACTAAAAACCCCTTTTGCTGCTGAGCCACTTCTTCCCACTTTATTTTGTAGCCCGGGGGTGTTTGGGAAAAAGAAGGGCCAAAAACACTTCATTAGCAAAAAAAACAATGAAACCCAAAATCAAATTTCAAAAAACCCCCAGGTTTTGGCCCAAAAAAGCATCCCCCAGAAAACAAATATTCCCCCAAACTTTTTTTTGGGTCTTTAGGCCCCCCATGAAAGGGTTTTAAAAATCGGCCAAAAAACTTTGCATTTAAAACCTTCCACTGAAACCCATCCTGCACCAGCAGAATTTGTTCACCCAACATTATAAATTTTAAAAATATATTTTTTTTTTGTGACCACCAAAAAACAGTGGGGAAAGGGCCTTGTTTTTGGGGAAAGTCCTCCCCCCCCACCCCAAAAACCCCACATTTTAAAACCCCAAAAGGGGCCCCCCGGTTTTTTGGGAGTGGGTGTAAAAAATTTTGGGCATAAAGGTTTTCCCCTCCTCATTTCCCCCCCCCCCCCCCCAAATTGGGGGGGGGGGGGGGGGGGGAAACCCCCCCCCCCCCCAACCCTAAGCTTCTGAAATTTAAGACCACTGGGATCCAATTTTCTACCGGGCACCTTTTTTTCCCTTTTTTCCCGCAGTTTTGGCAAACAACCCCAAAACCCAAACCCCTTCAAACCCCTTTTTTCACCCGCTGGGTTTGGTTTTCCCGGTCCTAAAAAACAGAAAGCCCAAAGGGCAAAACACTTACTTTTTTAAAGGGTTTTCTTTTAAACCCTTCCCTTGGGGGAAAAATAAAGAAACTTGTTTTGCTGGGAAAATCTAATAAAAAATTTTCCTGTTTGGTTTTTTAAAAATTTGGTATAAAAACTTAAATTTTAAGAAAAAGCAATATCATGGGTTTACCCCATTTTCTGGGTTTTAAGGGTGGGGAAAGCAAAACAAAATTTTCATTTTTTAAAAGAAAATGTCCTTTAAAAGGCTTTTTGAAATTGTCAAACCGGAAAAGTTTCCCCTTTTTAAAAAAAGTACTACGTGTAAATTTTGCATTGTGGCACAAAACATAAAACCCCCCGTTTTTTTGCATACAGCATTTTAAAAAATTTTAATTTTAAAATTAACACCACCCTCTGGCCAAATTAAAATAGGGGCAACCCCTTTTAATTTTTTCCGTCCAAAAAAACTGTATAGGGGGTTTTCTTGGGGGCCTTTACATGGGGGCAAAATATGGGTGCAAGGGGTGGGCAAAGGGGGCCCAAAAATTTTTTTATTTGGGAAAAAACAAAGTTTTAAAATTTAGGAAATTTTTTTAAAACCCAAAAGAGGGTGGGGAGGAGGGTTCCAGCAAATTTTTTCCAAAAATGCCCTTGTGGGGTGTGTCAGATTGCTTATATTGGGGTAAAAGGCAATCAAAACAAATACACACCTTAACTGGTTGCCCAAATCCATAAAGGAGAGAAGTTTTCCCCTTCTCCTCACCACTCATTTCCCCACCCAAACCCAACCAGTAAACGCTCCTTTCTCCCCAAATGATGAGGGGCCCAAAAACCCCCGGAAAAGGCGTATGTAGATTAATTTATAAATTTGGTTGGCTAATATTTCCCTTTTTTTTTTCCAAAGATTCATTTAATCAAAATAAATTGAGGATTTGTTAAAAAACCCCCTAAGGGGGGCATTTAGCTTCCCACTCCCTTTCCCCCCTTTTTGCCCCTTTTGATTAAAAAAAAAAATTCCCACCAAAAACCAAAGTGGTTTTGGTTTTAAATGTTTCACTAAAAAAAAATTGGAGGGTTTAAAATTTTTCTGGAAAAAAAGCCCTTTTTGGAAAATTGACAACATTTTTCTCTTCCAAAAATTCCCCCGCTTTTGAAAACTACATTGTTTCAAAACATTTTTCAATTTAGTAATTTTTTACACCCGCCAAATTCATGTTGGGTTTTTGGGGTAAAGTTTTAAAAAGGTTTTATTTTGCCCCCGGGGGGTAAATTACCCCCACAATTTTTCCCCTTGACGGGGGGCGGGGAAGGCCCGGGCCCAGTTTGGGGGGGCCCGGGGGGCCGGGACATCGGGCCCAAACCCCAAAACCCAAACACCGCTAACCGGGGGGTAAAAAACGGCCGCTAGAAAGTGGGCATGGTTCCCCAATTATCCCCCCCCCCCGGGTTTTTCGGCTTCGCCGAGGGGGGGGAGAGGAGACTAAAACCCAAAATTTTCCCCTATGAGAACGTTAATTACCCCTAAAAGAATTGGGGCCTTTTCGGCCCCCCAATTTTAAAAAAGGGGGCCCCTTTTGGCGCTATTTCGGACCGAAAAACCCCCCCTTTTTTAACCGTGTGAACATGGCCCCCTTTGGGTTCACAAGGGTTTTTCAAATCAGAAAAAAAAATCCCCAAATTTAATTTCCCTTTTTGTGGGGTTTTTCAAACCCCCATACAAAAAGTTTTTTTTGGGTTTCGGGTTTTTAAATAGGTTTTTTTTAAACCCTTTTTCCCCCCTTGACATCAATTAGACCCTTTTTTAAAACATTTTTTTGGCAAATTTAAAAATTTTAAAAAAGAATGAAAAATGTTTAAAAGCTTTTTTTTTTTTTTTACTGCCCCGCCCCCCTATTTTTTTATTGGGGGTCAGTGGAAAAAATTAACTTTCGGTTTTTTGACCCAAATATTTCAAGTCTGAAAAACCACAAAGGATTCTGACTTAAATACTTGTTTGTCCCGAAAGAGTTTTCTGTTTTTTTTGTCTGTATTTTCCTGTCTGTGTTTTAAAATTTTGGGGGTATTTGGGATGGCAGCTGCACAGGATATTTACTTTTCCAGGTGAACCTTGGGGCCCGGTAAACCCGGGGGGGCCCTTTTTTAAAAACTCTATAAAGCTCAAAACTGAAAATACAAATCTATTTTCAGTCTTAATATAGACCCTATCGGGCCCCGTTTTTTTTTTTTTTCTGTTTTGTTTGGGTTTTTCTGTCCCTTTCCCCCTTTTCCCCTTTCCCAGGTTTTTATTTGTCCCTAAAGTATCTTTTTTACTTTGGGGCTTTTTTTGGGCCTTTGTTTTTGGGGTTTTTTAAATTTTTTTTTGGGGAAAAAAAAAGGGTTTTGGTGGTTTCTTTTATTTTTTATTGGGGTTTTTGCCTTTTTGGGAAACCCCCTTGGGGCCCTAAAAACAAATTTTCCCGTATTTTGGGTTTTAATTGTTAAACATAAGGGTTTTATTTGAGGGAAAGGCTTTTTGGGTTTAAATTTTCCCCGGGAAAAGGGTTCTGGTGTTTAAAGGCTTTGTCCAAAAGGGCCAGGGTTTTTAGAGATACCCTAGGAAAAAAAGTCCCCTCTACTATCTCCCCTTGTTCTGGTGTCCCCCTTTTATTGCGCCCCGTTCTTCAACCCGTCCCACGTCCCCAAAACATCTAGGCCCGTCCCCCTGATTGGGAAAACTTAAAATTGCTATTTTTATGTGATTTCCCGAAAAGTAATTTTCCCTGTGTTGCTTGTTCCCCAGCGTTTTTTAAAACCCAAAAAAAGAAGAAATGTAGCACAGCTTTTCCCCATAAAAGATTTTCAAAACAAACTTTTTTGGGCCCCAAAAAGGGATAAAGGTGGGTAGAAATGGGCAAACGATAAAAGCCTTTTAATTATTTTTTATTTAAATGCTTTCCAAACCCACCTTAAAGTCATGCCCCAAGCCCCAAAACATTTCCCCCCCCCCCCCCCATAAATTTTCTTTTCCATTATAGAAAACCCCCAAAATTTCTTTTTTTAGAAAAAGTTAAAATTAATTTTTTGGTTTAACCCACTCTTTTAGAAGGCCCAAAAGAAACCCTCCAGAAAAGGAAAACACAAAGGGCCAAAAAAAAACCCGTATATTTTTATTCTCTGAAGCCTTTTTGTTAAAAAAACAGAATTTCTTAAAAACCACTTTGGAAAGCTTTTTTCATTTAGGATAAAAACAGAACCCTTTTTTTTTTCCCCTCAGTTGGGGGCTGGTTTTTTTTAGCTAATTTTTTTAGGAAATTTTCAAATTTTTTGATGGAAATGAAAGCTTCATTTAGACAAATAATGTCCAGGTTTCCCCGTTTTTTTTTCCCTTTACCTATTGGAAATGGGGTGTATGGTTTTACCAAACCCTTTGGGGGAAATGCAAAAACAAGGCACTTTCACGGAAAGGAGCAGGGACCAAACCCCAAATAACCACCCTGTTTAAAAAAGGATAACAAGGGGTTTTTAAGTCAAAAAAAAGGAAAAAGCAAACCACAGTGGGAAAAAAGAACCCGAAAACCCCAAGATTTGAATTGCACTTCCCCCTCAAATGTGAACAAAAAAAAAAGGAAAAATTTTCCCAAATAAAAAGAAAAAACCCCAAATTTTTTAATTATTTTTACCCTCCCCTTTCCCTTTTTCCCGACTGGGGGACCCGGGTTTCCCGTTTTCCCGGAGGCCCAAAAAACTCCCCCAAAATTTTTTCCGCATCCCTCCAAAGTATTTTTTTTAACCAAAAGACTTATTTTCAAAATTTAAATTTTTTAAAAATGGGAAAAATTTTTTTTTTTTTATTGGCCATGAAACTGAATATAAAGTAATTTTTTATTAGTTTTCAAAAAAATTAACTCTTTATTATGTTTGCTGCTCCCTTGAGACATGCACATGGCATCTTTTATCCCAAACTATGGTCTTGTAGTGCCTTCCATACAATAATTCCACAATGCCACATCCATTATCCATATGGCCGCTGTACAGAGCTGTCTGTGTATAGCATTAGGCCTGTTTCACATCTGCGTCTGAGGTTGTGTTCAGTACCTCTGTTACAGTCAGTTACACTATCTCTTTCCATTCAAATGATTAACACCACAACAAAAACCTGATGGATCCCATTGAAGTCAATGAAGTCCATTGGTCGCCATTGGTGTTAGACACGTAACAGATCAGACACTGCCATTATTTTTGGATTTCTCCTCCTATGATAGCACACAAAATGGGAAAAAATATAGGTGCTAACCTAGCATTATCAATATATGCCATACATCAAACTAGAAGATGCTATTACACCCAATAAATCTTTGTTCACACTCGCATCATGGGTTTTCTTTCTAACAATGCCATGATGCGGAGGTGGATGTGCTGTCCAACAAATCAAAACAATCACTGACGCACTGAATTAACTTTAATGGGTTCTATCTTCAGCCAGTATTTTTGTTTTATGGAGTTTTTATTGAAATTTCTTTTTAATTTTATAACATTAAATTAGATCATCATCATCAGGTTGGTATGCATTACACTAGAGAGAACATACAGTATATGCTACTGTAGTGTATCAACAGTTACCATAATATCTAAAAACATTACTTCAAACTCTTCCATATGCCTAAACAATAGTCAGCATGTATAAAGTCAAAAACAAAAGCCATTCAGTATTTTTGAAGGCATTAAAAATGCAGATCCCTTGACTATCTTATCCCTGAATACCAGAATAGTCAGAGGCTCCAAATGCATAGGTGACCAGATCCTAAAATTCTTTTTGTTAACCCCGAGGCATAGTTTCTTTGTCAACTTGCATTGGCAAAGCTTCTCTTATGGAATGTGTTCTAACCACTACAGGATTATTCTCCGACATTCAAGGTGTACCAGTTTAACGGTCAATATAATGATCATTTTTGGCAGTAAGAGTTACACTTGCAGAAGTGCAGATGGTATATTTAGAATTTGAGTTATGTCTATCTATAACACATCAAGTATTGTGTGTTCCATAGAGATGGCAGGAAGGTAAAAATCATCTATGCTTCCTGGCTTTATTGGAGCCAGAGACTGCACCACATCAGCCAATATTGATGGAATACCTGTCACGTCTTAGTATTTTGCTTTACAGGGGGTTGTTTACTACAGGGCTCCAGATAGCACCAGCAACATGGCAGGGAATGCACTGACAAATCTGTAAATCACAACAGAATTTACAGTATTGTTGCTGTTTGTGACTAGGTCCACTTCTATAAAGGAAAAAAATCAATTTCCGTCAGTGCTCAGAAGATGCACCACTGTGGCCTTCCTCCTGAGAGAGAGCAACAGGATGTAGATGGCCCAGGAACATTAGGGAAGGATTGTTACTGGCACTTAGTCGCAGGTTCAGACAAATAAAAAATTACAAGTCCCAATTGTAGGAGCTGAAAAAGCTTTTAGGAAGGTACAAAAATGTAAGTAAGTGATGGGAGGGAGGCAATGGTACTGGTGAGACTTTTGTGACTGGCAACCAGAGCACTTGTGAGGCAAAGCATAGACGAAACACCAGCCAGTTTCTCATTTAGAATCCTAACAGTAGTTTATTGTTTTTTTTTTTGTGACTGTTTCTGGCCTCGGTTTGCGGATTCGGCCATCCCCCTAAATCACTGAACAGTAAAACCGGGCAGAAAAATGTACAAGTGCCAAGTATTTTTATTTATTTTTTTTAAGACCGTTTGCGGATCTGAAATCCGACCGTCAGAGAACCCGAGCTGTGTAGACTACAGTTTGGTATTTCAATTGAAATCTATCTGGATGGTTGACTTTTCAGACGGTTTCAAAATCCGAAACCGACTGAAACACCCTGCCATGTGGACGTACCCTTAGCTGGGAAGTCAAGAGGCACAGGCTGGGGAAGACCAGTCCAGGGAAGAAAGTGAGGGGCATGAGCTGGTGCAACCTAAGCAAGTCCCTAACAGATTGGGGCGAACACCACTGATCTCTACATCAGGATGGCTGTATCATAATAGTTCTATTCATACATAGGAATGCAGTAGTAAATCTTTTTATTCATATGGGACAGTGTAAGCGCATGTCCCCACTGCACGGGTTTTCGGGCCGGTTTTTCAGACGGTTTGCGGTTTTGCACACCGTCTGAAAAACCGTCCGAAAATTAGCACAATGGTGCTCTATGGAAAACAGTGGGGCAGTCCCCACCGCACGGGTTTTCCGTCCAGCGGTTTTGCCACCTGCGGTCCGGACAGAATCTGTGCTTATGAATGTGAAGGGGGAGGGCTTTTCTCCGCTCATCGAGGAGAATCCCCCACCCCCACCCCGCGGCCGTGGGGATGGCCGCAAAGCAGGACAACGGCAAACCGGCCGGTATTTGTCCTGTGCCGTGGGAACGCACCCCAACAGTTACATTCCTTCCAAAGGAACTAGTATTGTAGTAGCTATATTCCTGTCCATAGGAGGTAGTTTCATTGTAGTTATATTCCCGTCCATAGGAGGGAATATAGTAGTTATATTCTTGTACACAGGGGCAGTATTATAGTAGTTTTATTCCTATCCACAGAAGGCAATAGTATAATAGTCATATTCACTTACATGGGGGGTAGTATCATAGTATTATATTCCTGTCCAATAGCAGGTAATATTATAGTCAGTTATACTCCAATCTCATAGAAGGCAGTATTATATAGTTATATTCTTGTACATAGGAGGCAATATTATATTAGTTATTTTCTTGTTACATAGGGGCAGTATTATAGTAGTTAGTATTCCTGTACATATGGGACAGTATTCATATTATTAATATTCCCTGTACATAGGGGCAGTATTAATAGTAGTTATATTCCTGTACATAGGGGCAGTATTATAGTAGTTATATTCTTGTACATAGGGGGCAGTATTAGTCTATGTTCACACGGCTTAATGCCGGCGTAATTGCGGAGACGGACTTCGCCCGCAATTACGGCAGCTGCCATGTAGCGGGGACAGGGCGAGGGGGACGGGTTCTGGCTGCTCGCCGGGCCCATAGACCACCATTATCCACGCCACGTATCCCGCCGGGATAATGTGCATGTCCGAGAAGAGACGGAATCCATAGTTCTCTATGAGAACTAATGCTACTAATGCTACTGCCCAGCGGTTCCAGCGTTTGTCTGTTTTTCACACGATCATATTTCGGTACGCATTTCGCATCGTATTCGCGCGCCATGAGTAATGACAGTCTATGGGGCCGGTGGGCTGCCGGTCCCCCACGTCGCGGGAGTACGCGCCGATCAGTGAGACTCCCAAACACGCGGTGTAATTGTGGGCCGTACTGTACGCCCCGCAATTACACCGTAGGAACATAGCCTTAAGGAGAAATCGAGTGTCTGCCCCCAGCAACTGAGCCAGCAGCAGAAGAAGAATCTATGCCGGCACTTGTCTAGCTGAGTGCTGACTTTCACTTGCTGCTCCTTCCACTGCTCCTGTCACAGCTGCCAGTCCAGCCCTCTAGTTCTGTAGAGGTAAGAGCCCAGCATGTGTAAAACAGCAATAAAATAATGTCAAGCCCAATATGTAGCTTACTATTTTGTGTACTGTGTGTGTCTGTATATGTAGCATCTGAAAATGTGAGTAATACATTTAAGCCTGTGTAGTTTGTGTTGGGTAGAATTCTGTGTGTTTGTATGTTGCATGTGTGCATACATGTTTATATATGTAGTGACTGAGCGATTGGAGGCATTTTTATGTGTGGCGAGTGTGCATGTATGTCTGTATGTGTGGCGAGTGTGCATGTATGTCTGTATGTGTGGCGAGTGTGCATGTATGTCTGTATGTGTGGCGAGTGTGCATGTATGTCTGTATGTGTGGCGAGTGTGCATGTATGTCTGTATGTGTGGCGAGTGTGCATGTATGTCTATATATAGTGAGTATATGTACGTCTATATATGTGGTGAGTGTGCATCTATGTCTATATCTGTAGTGAGTGTGTATTATGGATGTTTGTTGAGCATTGTTGTATGTGGAAAGATGCAGTGCACTAGGCCTGGGGTGGTGCTTGGAAAGGTTTGGCACAGTATTTTTTTACTTTGCCACTGTACAGATATATCGCAGACTAGAGATCTTTATTGATGGCAGTTGGAAAGCAGATGTTATATTCGTATCGGAGCCTCCACCTGTGTAGGCTTTCTTGCTTCCATAGTTGATTTCCTGTGGTTTAATCCGTGTTTCCCCAATTATTTATTAGAGATTTTTTTTTTTTAGTTTTTTTTTTTTAAATATATTTATTACAAAGCAGAGTAATACAAATATGTTTGTTTTCCACTTACAGTTCAAATCTTTCAACACACTAATAATCAATGTTAAACAGTATAAATGTGAAAACAAGTAACAAATACAGATCATTTCCGTCCTTCACCTGCTTTTTGTTATTTTTCTATTTTCTCCCCAAACCCCCCCCCCTCAACCTCCCCAACTTCCCCCCATCCCTAACGATCTCCCTACATTCTATTTATCTCTGTTTATCAATAATCTGGCCGCCCCAAACTTCCCTTAGCTTCTCCGACAATAATATTCCGAGTACTTTAAAAGGTTTCCATAAGTTCTTTTATTTCTGAATCTGTAAATGTTTTAGCTATAAATGATTTCCATTTTCCAAAAAGCACTTTTGCTGATTTATCTTTTTCCCTTTCTGCATCCAACTTTTCTAAATAGAACACCTGCCTAAGGCATTCTAAGTTCTCTTCCCTATCCGGCATTGAGGTTTTGATCCATTGCCGCAGGATACATTTTTTGAAACCGCCAAGAGTAAGCATAGAATACCCGCAGTCATATATTAGCCTCTCTTTTTGTTCCTCCCGTGTTCCTGTCTTTTCAATGTACTGGAAGAAAAAAACATTGTGGCGACAATAGGAATTGTTATGTTCCAGATATCTTTAATCAAGTCTCTGGTGTTCCTCCACACTTCTTCTACCCCTGGGCATGACCATATAGCATGATAAAGATCTGCTTTTTCTGCATGGCACTTTGGACACTTGGTCAAGTATTGAGAGTTGTGTCTATAGGGGATATCGAAGGCATATATCGCTTTGTGTGCAATCCTAAACAAGACTTCCCTCCACTGAATCATTGACCTGTGGCTTTTCTAACCATTCAAAACCTCTCAGTATCTTCCTAGTGAGATCACCATCCTGTAGAGCGGTTTCCCAGCTCTGAAACATGGAGCTTACTGTCTGCTCTGAGTCTTTATTATTTAACCCATAGTACAACCGAGAGAGAAGACCTCTGCACCCCTAATATGCCACTTACTCCTTAAATTCCCTCCCCCGTCTCTTTCTAGCATTCGCAGATTTTAGAGAATGGCAGATCTGCAGTAGTTCCTAATTTCATGTATTGGAATACTCGGCTGATTCCAGGGCATATTCACTCTAAGAATTTGGTTCCATGACATCAGTGCCCCCTCACCTCCACTACTATATCTTTAATTTGTGAATCCTTTATCTTTCCAACCTTGAAACAATTTTTTTTTCCCTACCCGCAGGGAATCCTGGCATTTCCCATATAGGCAACTATGCGACACAAATACATGTGGTTCTTTTATATAATTTTTCTAACATGTCTCCATGTGCCTAGTGTGTCACTCAGTATTACACTTTGTTTCACCTCCGGGGGATGTGTCCCTGTATGGCGTGGCAACAATGCGACTAAAGTATATGGATGTCCAATTGTCCCCGTTCCAAATCCAGGTTGGAGTATGTATCTGTTCAGTCAATCCAGTCCTAAGTGTCCTCCACATCGCTGCCCACATTTAATACATTCTAATATTAGGGAGTTTGTGCACCCCCTTGCTCTCTACTCGACTTAGTTTCTAATCCCTATCCTTGGCTGCTGCCCCTCCATATAAACTTGGTAACGCCATGCTCAGAATGTTTGATGTCCATGTGCCTAATTAATATTGGTATGCTTTTGCATTGGGTAAAGCAACGTGCAAGCTCACCATTTAAATTCACACACACACCACACACACCCTCCACGCCCCTCGTATATCTCTAGTATAGCGAGCACTCACCTATCAAGCCTCTCCTCCTGTAATTTTCGTTATCAATGGCGTCGATCTCCACTATACCATTGACGATCTAAATATCACTAAATTTTTTTTTTTATGCCAAGGATGTTAATGAGATTTCACAACCTCCACTCCTACCCTCTCTTTGTTGGACCTCCCCTTTATTTCCTAGCTGTAATAGCTGGCACTTTTCTCGATTTACTCTAAATCCCGAAAACAATCCAAATTCCTCAAGTATTTTTAAGACTTTTGCCACTTGCTTTCTCGGATCACTCAAGAACAGCAGCATGTCATCTGCAAAACAGACTAATTTCATCTCCTTCTGTCCTACTGATATCCCCTGGAATGTACTAGTCCGGATTAGATGTTGGGCCAAAGGTTCTAATGCTATATTAAACAGCAAGGGCGATAGAGGGCAGCCTTGTCTAGTGCCCTTCTGAAGGAATATGGGCGAGGACAAGAAACCCGGAGTGTTAATCCTAGCTTGGGGCAGACTGTACATAGCATCAATATAATTCCGGAACATACCCCTTATTCCCATATTGTCTAAGACCAAATTGAGCCAATGCCAGTTGACATTATCGAACGCTTTTTCAGCGTCGATCGCCAATAGCGCCGGATTTTTAGTGCCTAACTTTTTTCTTTCCACTGCTTCCAGGGTAGCCAGAACAGCCCTAATATTTTTAACCCCCACCTTCCTGAATAATACGCCATTTGGTGGTCCCAATCAGGTAGGCTAAAATCCCGCCAAGTCTGTTGCCATTATTTTAGAAATATATTATATCTTGATTAATCAATGATATTGTGCGATACGATTCTGCCCCTTGCTTGGGACTTTCCCTTTTGTATAAAACTTTGATGTAGGCTGTATTCCCTGAACTTAACAATGACCTTCCTTTCTATTATGTCTTTAAAGACCTGTTTTTCACAAGGCTGGAACCCACATTTCTCTCACATAAGTTTATACAGCTCCCCCCGGTAGACCGTCAGGCCTGGCCTTTATGGATGGTATTTGGGCTATGACCCTGTTTATCTCTTCTTCTTCTATTTCCGAGTTTAGATGTTCTCTATCCGAATCCGAGAGTTTGGGGAGGGAAATATCTCTCAAGAAGCTCTGGCCTTTTAACGTGTTGAAATCTGATTGGGTATAAAGCTTGTCATAATACTGTCGTAAGATATCATTTATTTCTTTTGGTCCCTTTTTTACCTCTCCTGAGCTATTTTTTAAGCTAACAATATTCGTTACTCCTCTCCTCCCTTTTACCAACCCTGCCAATAGCCTTCCAGCTTTGTTTCCAAATTTAAACAATGACAATCCTTAAACTGATCCCCTCGCATCGTTTCAATCCTTTTTTTGGTGCATTTCCTAGAGCTCTTTAGATTTTATCCATAGTTTTGTTGTCTACAGTAGGATTTGATACAAAGGTCGTATATGCCTTTCTCAGCCGTTCGGTTGCCTCCTTAAAGTCTGTTTTTGCTTTTTTTTTTTTTGGCTGCCATGTAGGCCATGATTCTTCCTCTGAGTACTGCTTTCCCCGCGTCCCAGAACAAATGGGGATCGTTTTTGTGTACCTCGTTATCTTGCTCATATTCCCTCCACCACTGTACTACCAGGTCTTTAAATTGTTCATCCGCTAACAGTGGGGTCGGCAGTCTCCATATTATAAATGTCCGTCCCCTCTCGGACATGGTCTCATGTAGGGTGATTGACACCCGGTAGTTGGTCAGAGATGACCAAATTTCCCAATGTCAACCGACTCCGCAACCTTACTGTCCCTTGATTGGCCAGGAGGTAATCCAGTCTTGACCACGAACCATGTGCGTGGGAGAAGTGGGTATACTCCCTTTCCATGGGATGTGTAGCCCTCCATGTGTCTACCAGACCCAGATTGTTACACATGTTATGTAGCATCGTTACCTTCCTGTCTTCGGGCAACACGAGGTTGTTAGGTCTCTTTCTGTCTTCCAGGTTGTCAATAGTGCAATTGAAATCCCTCCACCAAAATCGCACCCCGTTCCCGTTTCCGTGAATTAGTTTATTTTCTAGTCCGTTGAAGAATTTTTTGTCATGGTTTGTTTGGAGGCATATATGTTAACCACTGTTAGTAACCCTGCCGGTGTCTCTAGTTTTATCTTGAGGAACCTGCCTTCTGTATCTGATTCGGTTGACAAAATTGAATGCGCCACATTTTTATTGATTAGTACCACTACCCCTGCTTTCCCTTTTACTGCTGCCGATCCTTTAACTACCCCCACCCAAAGTTTGTTTAGCCTCGTGAAATCATTTTCTGTCAAGTGCGTCTCTTGTAATAGGGCGATGTCTACTCTCAGCTTCTTTAAGTGCCTCAGAACAAGCATTCTTTTTTGGGGGGAGCGGAGCCCCTTCACGTTCCATGATACAATTTTCATGTTTGGATACCTCCTACAGCCCCTTCCTTTATAGTACACAGAGTAAGAATGTAATTCCCTTAGCCCACTCCCAACAAACCGTCCCTTAGAACTGAAACCCTAAACCAAACTATCGGATTCCTTTGTTATTTCTTGCGGACTTCTCTTTTTTCGTCCACCTTACGGCAAGGCTGAATCCTCATTCCTCACCCAAGCGCAAGAGAGCCAATAGGTTCTATCCCCATTTCCCTTCCCGCCCTACTCCCTTATCTCCTCGTGATTTAGGGCTACAGTAGAAGCCAGAGAATTCCCCTTTTGCTTTTCGCACCTGGTCCTCCCCCCTATTCAGAAACATTTACATATGTGGGCACCCATGTACATACATGTATACCTACATATACACCTAGACATATATATACACCCTCCATTTTTTTTTGTTTTTTGTTTTTTTTTTAGTTTTTTTTTTGTTTTTTGTTGTTATCCCTCCCACTGGATTGTTCTATTAACATTTTCTTTTTTCCTTCTCCCCCCCCCCTTTTCATCTACTCTCCCGCCTCCCACTCTTTTACGACTTATACTCAGGAGAAGTTGGTTTGTACCTACAATTTAGTATACGTTTCTCTCTTCCTATAAGCCCCCACTTCCTACCACCCGCCACTGTTCGAACAATTCACAACATAGTTAAAACACACCCTTCCTCTTAACTGAGCGGCCTCTTAACCCGGTACAACAATCATCTGCCGCCTGCCGGAAAGTGTCCATCTTGATGGTGAACGGATAACATCATCCCCCCTACCCGCTAATTGCTGCTCAGGCATAAGGCCATCATGTAGAGGTAAAAAGGAAAAAGAAACAGTCCAAGTCCATCATCATATATACTCATCTCTTCCTCGGCGTTCGATAACGCCCCGACTGTGCTGTATCCTCGTTGTTCCTGGAACTTTGGCTCCCCCTAGTGAGTCTTCGTAGATCAGTTTGCCTCTTAGCTGCTGTGTCTGTCTCCTTACATCCTGGTTTGATGAGAGTTCTTTAACCAGTCATCCAAGAATTGTTCCGCTTCCTCTGAGGAGTAACAAATCACTGGGTTTCCTTGATCTGGGAAAATTTTTAGAGTCGCAGGAAATTGTAAGTTGAATCGTATCTGCTTCTTTACCAGCGTGGAACATATTGAGGAGAAGCATTTTCTTTTCCTGGAAACCTCCGCTGAATAATCTGCAAATAGTAGTAGTTGTTGGCCTTTGTATGTTAATTTGCTTTTCTTAGACTGGATAAGGAATTGGCATTAACGCAGATTTTCTGCATAGTCTACGTAATTGACTATCACTGCTCCGTTGGCGTAGGTCTTCTCCGTTGTTCCCGCCCCTCCCGCTCTGTGTTCCAAATCTGTGTTCTCTTTCCACTTTTAAGGGGGTGTTTCATGCCTAACATTCTGGGATCTCTTCAGCACATACTTTGGTAGACTATTTTGTTGTATTTCCTCACTTAGACCCACAATTCTCAGATTGTTTCTGTTTTCTTGCGTGGATTCTGTTGTTCCAGATCGTCACTTTATTTTCTAGATAGTCCGTTCGCCTCAGTAAGTTTTCTATGGAGCTTCGCATCCCCGACATGTCATCCTCCACTCCGCTGACCCTCTCTTCAACATCAGAGATCTGGACTTTCTGTTTATCAATGTCTGATCGGATGGTTGCTAAGGAGGCTGCGACTGCCTGTGACACTGAAGAGGACACCGCAATCTCGAGTGATGCCAGAATGTCTGGGGTTAGTAGCTTGGCCACTGCTATTGCCATCGATATTACAGGAAATTGCTAGCCTGGAATTTGTTCTTCATAATCCTCCCCCAACATTGCAGCTGCGGTGGATTCTTTCTGGGTCCCTTGGATTTCTGCTGCTTGCATTTGTGTAATAACATGGCTGAATGGGTCACCCTTCTCATCCTCCCCCAATTCAGCTTCCTTTCTGTCTTGTTCTCTTAGCATGGTGGTTTTATTCATATATAGCATAGCATCAGTGGTATAATCTCCCTGTGAGCTTTGTTGTCTGGGCTGTAAGGAGGGGATTGCTGCTGGTTTGGCAGTTGCTGTTGTTGTCTGGGGGGAATGCAGTCCTGCCAGCCTGCTCTGACCCGTTTTCTTGCCCCAGGGATGGATCCCCTGCATGCTGCGTCAGCTCGATGTTGCCTCCAGTCTCCCGTTCTGCCCCATCCCCAGTGGCTGTTTCTCAGCGGGCCCACATCACTGTTAGCTGCCCTGGGTCGCCTCCTTCTGGGGTTTGTAGAGGGTGCCGTCGTTGCGCTGATATGTCTCCCACACACTTCTAGAGGCCGCGGGGGGTCAGGCGCCATCTTTGGCCTCGCGGCCTGTTATCTGCGGCCGGGGAAACTGCAGCGGTAAAAATCAGCTCACCTCGCCTCGGCTGGAAGCGTCGCAACGCGGGATCCGGGGGCGGACGCGCTGCTTGTCAGGCACCTACTTTGTAGCCGATATTGATGCTGATTTGCAGCGGGGAGCAGCTTCTGGAGTAGGAGCGGAAACGAGCTCTTACCTCCTTGCTGCTCTTCATGGACTCTGCGGGTGCTCCGGAACCGGAATTCAGAGATTGTAATACCAATGAGGTTTAACTTATACACTCTACATACATAGTTTTTAAATGGGGGAAATTTAGACAGCACAGTCTGTGTATATGGGCAGTTTTTAAAATTGGCTTTATGAACATCGGACTTTTTATTGTGGCACACTATTATTATACTATTACATTACGAACAGTTTCACATGTGCGTAATAAGGCTGGAACAGTTGGCAAGTATGAGTTTATGAAGTTAAATGGACGTTGTCTATTAAATGGATGTGGCTTATATAAAACTTACGACTTTTTGGTCCCTGAAGAACAATTTTCAGAGTTTGGCAAGTATGCTAAATAGCACTGTTTGGTGTAATATATAGCCATCATAGCCTGTGTACACTGAATATCTACTACTATATGGTCAACTGTAATGGTGGTAATATGCAGTCTGCAGAGCCTGTGTACACTGGTACCTACCACTATATGGTCACTGTATGTGGGTAATATATAGTCTACAGAGCCTGTGTACACTGGTAATCACCACTATATGGTCACTGTATGAAGGTAATTTACAGTCTGCAGAGTGTGTACACTGGTATCTACAACTATATGGTCACTGTATGGAGGTAATACACAGTCTGCAGAGCCTGTGTACACTGTTGTCTACCACTATATGGTCACTGTATGGGGGTTATATATAGTCTTCAGAGCCTGTGTACACGTATCTACCACTATATTGTTACTATTTAGTGGTATTATTGGTCTTTGTATACTGATCTTTATTCAGTAATAGTATAGGGGTATTATTCAGTCACCATGTGGTGGTAATTTATGGTCATGTTCTGGTGGTATAAAAACGTGTCCTGTAGTATAAGTTTGTGGGATTTGTTTGTATTCAGTAGTTGGTTATACATGGGGAGGTATTTTGCTTCTTGTAATATCTAGTAACTGCATAACTATTTATTAAGAGGTCCTTTATTTTAACAGTTAATATGCCATTCACAAGGGGGTCTAGGGTAATAGTTCTATTCTTTTGCATAGTAGGTAGAATTGAGAGAGTGGTGAATATCCTTGTATAGTAGTAGTATATAATTTTTATCATATGGGCAGTAATGTAGTATATTTTTTTTGCACACAGGGCAGTAATATAGAAGTCCAGTAATTGCGATCTGTAGCAGACAGTATTTTGGACTATTCATTTTAAAGTTGAAAATGTTCAAGTTCAAATTGACTATCACTGTAGGAAGAAAAAAGGAAGAATCAGGAGTCCTTTTTAGTATTACATTATATTGGTTTGTATATATGGATTTAAGTTTAGCTTCCGCTCCTAAATGTATCAGTGTAGGAACCATCGGCTCCTAGTTTTTTTGTTTTTTTTTTAGTCTGCAGTGCAGTGACTGTGACTATACTCATTAGTATGGCGGTCAGGATAAGTAAGGTTTGTAATAGCAATATATTATCTTAAAGAGGAAACTTGAATAGGAATTTTCATCTCCATTACCCTATCCTTATTCCCTTTTTAAGTTTGTCAGATACATTCAATCCATGTAATTCATACATGGACAATCATACCAGTGGCTGCATAGAATACTAAATTCGCCTATAGTGGGTTAATAAGTAGCCAATGACAACTTCCTAAAAAGGCTGTTTACTGAGAAGTGTCAGGAACCAGATGTAGAGCAATTTTTGTATGACCCATCCCCTTTAAAAACAGTACTATAATTCCAAACAGTAACGCAAGAGTTTTTCAGTTATAACTAAGACAATACCTGTGGCTGTACATTTGCTGGCATCTCCTGTTGGCATTGCTCTTATTCTGTATGGAGAATAGGGTATGTCATCGCCACCATATTTTAAAGCAACCTGATAGCGCCCAGTTTTATCAGGAACGTAGGATACGGCATATGTTCCATCCTTGTTGTCCAAGATTTCAGCCTTCTTAGGTTTACCTTCCTGGTCCTAGCAGTAACAAAGAATATAAAAACAGAATTTAAAAAAAAACTAAGTTTTCCAAAGCCAAATAATGTAGACAGCATAGTGAACAGCTAAAGGAACACAACCCAAATCACAATATTGTTATAATAAAACAAACATCGATGAAAAATTACAGCTCCCTTGGAGGCTAAAAAGTGATCATCTTCGGTTACAAAAGCATGTTTTGAGAATTTGCCCAGAGTATATTCTTTGTCTGTCTACACAGATTTCTGAGAATATCCCCTAGGCTGTAGATTTCACATTAATTCCTAAACAAACAAAAATGTTTCTCATTACACATGATTTACACTTTGTAACTAGAAAGAGGGAATAGCATTAAATCCCCAGCATCCTGCAATGGTCGAAACTCCGAACTAGCAGAAACATTCAGCTATCTGAAGACCTCGCTTAATATTCAAAATATGTTTAGTAAAAAAAAAACAAAAAAACAAAACAAAACACTTACATATTGGAATATCCTGTTATTTCAGCATCACACTTGTCTCCCTGATGGTGGATTAAAGAATATAGTCAATATACAGTACTGTGCAGTATTTGATGTGACCACCCTTTGCCTTTAAAACAGCATCACTTCTTCCAGGTACACCTACACATAGTTTTGAAGGACCTCAGCAGGGAGGTTGTTCCAAACATCTTGGAGAAGTAACCACAGATCTTCTGTAGATGTTGGCTTGCTCTGATCCTTCTGTCTCTTTATGTAATCTCGTAGAGATTGGATGATGATATAATCAGAGCTCTACAGGGGTCATCACTTTTAGGGCAAAGGGTGGTCCCACCAAATATCGATTTTAGATTTCTCTTTTGTTCATTCACTTTGCATTTAGGTAATTGATGAAAATAAATGATTAAAGGGGTTGTCTCACTACATCGATTCATCTTACCTCAGTCCTGTTTTCTTGGTTTCATTTTCAATTCAGGGGCGTGTTTACTGGCTTCTACTAGACTCTAGTAGAAGCCAGGTCTGTAGCTATAGCAACCAGTCCTGGCAGCCTATCATGAGAGAGTAAACAGGTCTGTAGCTATAGAGACCTGAGGAGCTGATGCAGCCCATGCAAGAGGGGATATCTCAGAATAGGTAGGACACTGTTAATGGACATATATTGCAAAGTGACTTGTTTTGCAAGATCTTTAACATAAAAAGCAATCCTTGTAGTGAGACAACCCCTTTAACACTATTTTTGAAAGCAGTCTTATTTTGCAGCATTTTTCTCACACCTGCCTAAAACTTATAAAAATATACTGTATGCTTTAATACACCATTAGAGGGACCAGTGTGATGTTGAAATAACAGGATATTCCAATATCTTGGATGTTTTTGTTGTCTGATACAGAACTTCAAAGTCCCTTACATAGACATGGAGTAAAAGCAGATCTGTCTTCAGAATATTTTGCCCTGTGATGGAGCAGCATAACATGTGGGACAGGTCAGCTCTCCTACTAGCCAAAAAGACACCAAAAACATAATAAAAAAAGTGAAAAAAACATGCCATTTGGAGAACATGAATGATTTAAGAATACCCCAAATGCATAGCTCATCAGTCTCATGTAATTATGAGAAAGGCGTTCCCCTTGGATCTCTCAACCAACCTTGCAGTGATTGATAGGCTGCTGTACATGAGGATACTGAGTAACTGTTGTCCATCAATAAAGAGGCTTTCATTACAGGAAAATAAAATGTTACTAAAAGGGCTTTTCTAACCCCCCCAATAAAAAACAAACAAAAAAAAACACAAAACGTACAACTATACAAATAATATAATAGAATAAAAAACACGCAACTGCTGCAGACCATTAGGCCTCGTTCACACGGCTTATTTCGCCACGGATTTGCAAATCAGTCAGAAATAAGTAACAGCCTATTTTCTATTGATTTCAATAGAAAATACGGCTCGTCGTTCACACGACGCGTATTTCCGTGCCGGATTGCCGCTGCGGATTGACGACGGCAATCCGGACGGAAAAACAATGTGCATGTCAATTATTTACGGACTGATTCACCACCTACAATGAATGGAGATGGTGAATCCGTCGGGAAATCAGTTACAAATACGGGCCACACTTAGTGGCACGTATTTGCAACTGATTTTCAACTGATTTCACAACGTATTTACCATCGGCAATCCGATGTAAATACGTTCTGAAATAAGCCGTGTGAACATAGCCTTAGTGGCCTCAGTGGTCACATGCTGTTCCACTGACATCACTGCTCGTTGGACGTTTATATCCTGAGCAATGATGTCAGTTGAATGGCAAGGGACCAATGAGGCCACTGATTGCTTCTGGAAGGCGCATGACTGCTGTATCGGCCACCAGAGCTTTGGCGAAGGATCGTAGATGAGTACTTTTCTTCTGTATGTGTTCTTTTATTCTATTTGGTGCTAGTTCTAGGTTTTTCAGGGGAGTCAGACAACCCCTTTTAGTATGATTTTTACATGGAACAATGGACATCCCATTAGAGCAATATAAGAATTTGGTTTAGCGCGCAGACCTCAGTTTCTTGATACTGAAAAGTGTGGGAATAAAACAAAAATATTACATGCATTAAAAACCCATAAAAATGACTTACAGTTATGTGAACAGAGAGATCTCCTAATCCGGCATCCTTAGCATTCACAGCAAAATCAGCAGGAAAGCTAGCAGGAACTCCCTGGGAGCTGAGACCTGGGCCACTGGCGGTCACTTTGCTGGGATCATATGTGGGAAGAACTTTAACTTTGAAGGGACTGTAAAAAATATGGAACAATTTAATAAATATGAAGTATGGCGGCACAATAAATCAGCAGATTATCTCACAACAGCTGGTGCCTAACAAATATGGAGACAAAGGAAAAAGAAACAGATTTAGTGCTCCGGTTAGGGATCTTACCCGTTTCAATGATGAACTGGAAACTATAATATTATGAGAATGGCATTTTGCTAATCTAGTTATAATGGCATGTAATTAAAGTTAAAAAGGAACTGTAACCATCCCAATATGTCCGTTTTAGTAAATACTTGTGTTCCCTGTGAAACAACAATTCTGGAGCATATACTCCTGTAAGGCTATGTTCACACGGCGTAATTGCGGCGTGTACAGTACGCTCTGCAATTACGCCGGGTGTTTGGGAGTGGCACTGATAAGCGCGTACACCTGCGGCGCGGGGGGGGGCCAGCAGCCCGCCGGCCCCATTGACATGTATTACTCACGGTGCGTACTCGCCGCAAGTAATTGACATGTCACTTATCTCCCTGCGCGTACAATACGATCATATTGTACGAGCGGGGAGAGGAGGCGTAATCCATAGTTCTCACAGAGAACTGTGGATTACCGTAATTTCGGCGTGCATCTCGCTCGTATTAGAGCGCAAATACAATGGGAAATGCTCGCCGAAATTCCCGTGTGAACATAGCCTAACTCTGTGTTGTGATGTTCCTCTGCTATTCCTTCTAAAAATATATCAGTGAATCAGACAGCTGGGTGTTACCGTTTCAGTTTTCAAAGGGGTGTGTCTATGTACACACCGACTGTCAGCACTGATGTGGACACCCCCTAATTGGTAACACCTACCTGACAGATTGGTAATGAATTTCTAAGAGGAATAACTGGGGAACCACATTGCAAATAAATTAAAGGAACGATGTTCCACAATTGTTATTTCACAAGGAACACAAGTTAATAAAACAGACATGTCAGGAATGGCCACATATTCTCTTTAAAGTCTTCTCCTCTTTGGACAGTCCTTAAGAAGATATAGTGTCCTCCTGCTGGGACCTCCAGCAATCAGCTATAATATGTGGAGGTCTTGTTTTTATGATCTTCAGGGCTCGCAATAAAGGATGTGTTATCTGTATTCTACAGGCCAATAAGATTCCAGTGATAGTAAATATGTAGGGTTTTCATTATGTTTTAGTACTTTTAAAAATAAAAACATTCTCTATTTCTGCGACCAATAACTTGTTTTTCCACCAATGGACCTGAGTGAGGACACATTTTTTGTGGACTGAAGTGTAGTTTTTGTTGGTACCATCTTGAGATACATGTGACTTTTTGATCGCCTATTATTCCAATTTTTAGGAGTTGTAAAATGACCAAAAACCTAAAAAAAAAAAATTTATTCTATGCTGTTTAGCATATGGGAAAAATGATGTTATATTTTAATAGATTGGACTTTTACAGACGTGGTGATAATCATTATGTGTAACTTTTTGAATTTATTTGCAAAATGGCAAAAGCAGGGTGATTTGAACTTAATACATATTTTCACACTTTTTAAAACTTTTTTTTTTACTTTAACATTCAGCCCCCCTAGCGTATTAGACCACTAGGAGGCACAATCGCTTGTACACCCTTCTGTATCATATATAGCAGCTCCGACTCCCTGAGATTGCTCCATATAACCTTACAGGCATTGTGCTGTACCAGTTCATTAAATATTGGTAAGGGGTAAAAATATTATATGCCATATATGCTATAACGCTGTTGTAATTTTATAGCACTGTGCAAAAGCTTTAGGCAGTTGTGGAAAAAATGCTACAAAGTAAGAATCCTTTAAAAAATAATTGGTAAAAATGAACTAATTACATTTCTATCAAATTGTTAGTCTATTAACTAATAGGAAACTAAATCTGGTCAATATTTGGTGTAATCACTTTGATATAGTCCTACAGAGCTCTGATCTCATCATCTAGTCTGTCTGGTACTACATGAAGGCACAGAAGAATCTGAGCAAGTTACATCAACAGAAGATTTGTGGTTACTTCCCCAAGATGTTTGGAACAATCTCCTGGCCAAGTTCCTTCAAAAACTATGATATGATAATAGAAATAATTATAATAGTGTGTGTATATATTTTCCTGTTAGTAGGGCCTAATAGGGCGTATTGAGCCTAGGTTCCTGTTGGGACCGTCCTCAGTAGCACGAAAATCCCATAATTATTGGGTAGGTAGCTCTTTAGTTAGGGCGCTACAGGGATAGTTTTGTTTTCCTGCTGTTTGTATTTGGCTATGTCACTTTTAGGGAGACGTAAATTGTCCCCTTTTTAAAATAATTTTCTAATATCTGAATTTTTCTTGACAGTTTTTTCTTGGGTATTACTGGGTTACCGTATCTACCCTTTTGTGTTGTCTTCAAAAACTATTTGCAGAAGAACAGATGCTGTTTTAAAGGCAAAGAGCAGCACTCCAAATATTGATTTCATTCCGATTTGTTCATTCACTTTGCATTAAATTGATAAAACTATTAGCACTTCTATTTCTGAAAGCATTCCTACTTTGTAGCATTTTTTCATATGTACCTAAAATGTTTTCACAGTACTGCATATGGCAGAGAAGCTGTTGGGTCTCCAATTCAAGCATAACCCAGTGTAAGATCTTGCTTGGTCTAGGATTCCATTTTGGACTGTCCGGGGTGGTGGTGGTGGTGTGAGGGGGGAGGGGGGGTGTGTCACGCTTAGCTCCTTTAGTAAGGCGGTTATTGCGCACAGATCACTCTGACACAGTATCGTTCAACACTGGCCAGCTTTATTCCTCCAAAGGTTGCAACAAAACCACAAACAAAATCCATGGCCGTCAGGCTACTGACTAAATACAGAGAGACCCTCTGTAGCGTGGTCTGCACCTATCATCCAGCACCACCAGCACTGTACTCCCACTATACAGTCTATACTTCCCTCAATCCTTGAGGGGTGACAGCCTCCTCCTTGGCTCAAACATTGCTCCTTACTCCAGGCAGATAACCACACCTCTCTGGTATTTGGAGTAAGAGGCTTTTAAGGCCTCTAGAGACTTGCCAAAAGGTGGCCTAAAAAGGTGGGAACAGCCACACACCCAACGCTATAGCCAATACGATAAAGCCTGCCACTACTGAGCCACAAGCAGCTATTCTAGCTGCTACTGCAAGTGTCAGTAACAGAGTCACTGACCCAATATAGCGGTCTTTCCCCACCGAGACTAGTTTCTCAGAGGCACATCTCCTGCTGTAAAATAGTCAGTGGCAGAAACATGACCTCCTGAGGTTGCTCTGCCATACCAGATAAAACCTGTATCCTGCCCCACCCAAGTACTTATGCCGCCGTTAAAGGAGTAGCCTGGTTGGGATAAACTCTTTTCAGTTTGCAGGTCTTCTAGGGTCATAGACAACTATTATCACCTATTAAACTGATGGCCAGAGTTTAGTAATTATGCTTCCCTCACTTGAAGGGTCAGTAGAAACCAGAAATGCAGCTGGTGAAGGTGAAGAATAATTGGAGAAGTGACTGTGCAAAGCTTTTTCCTTTCACTGCTATGGCAGATCTGTTAACAACATGAGCATTTACAAATATATTTAAGGCTTGAAGTGGTCACACACGTGAATATCTCACTCCACTCATTGCTTGTTTCCAGAACGTTCACTGCATTGAATAGCGAGAACCATGAAAAATCATGGGCACCTGATAAGGCAGGGCAGGCCTTGGGTGACACCTTTCTAAACAAGGCTACCTTTCCTACAGGTGGGAGCCACAGCTATAAGACATTTTTTGTTTACCCTGTGGACATGCCATGGGAATATCCTTTAAAGTGACAACTAATATGTCCACTTCTTCAAAGGAAAAATCAGTAAGTAAATAAAATACTATGCTCTAATTTTAGGTTACGAGTGGAAAGCCTCTTGAAGTACGTGATATAAACACAACAAACACTTACCTCCTAGGAATCTCTTCATCTGCATACTGGACAGCCACAGTATATGGACCTTCAACACTAGGCGTGTAGGCCACAGTATGTGTCCCATCTCCATTATCTGTTATATCTACCGGCTCCACAACCCCTAAGAATTAAAAGAAGCTATAAATATCCAAACCTTACTCCACAATTGTCCAGAGGTTTACAGCAATTGACTACTGAAGTATCATACATACATAATAATAAAGGGAACCAGTCAGGTGGTTTATAACACCCTATCTGAGAGCAGGATGTGATAGAGAAAGAGAAGCTGAGCACTATGATATATAGATTTGGAGCAAAATTCCTGACTAAAAAGCATAGAAACTAACAAGGTCAAACTACTGCTGACCTCACCCACAGAGTGATTGACAGTTTGCTTTGCACACACACTGATACAGGGAAAGCTGTCAATCACAGTGGGGTAATCAGGACTCTCACTGTCTCTTAAGGAATCCTATCACTATTTGCTCTGGTCTCAGAAAGGACAGCAGAAACCATCTGACATGTGCCCTTTAAGCTACTAAATATTAAGCAAGTAAAATAAGCATGGAAAAGTTATTGTTGTTTGCTACAGATATTCCAAATTCTAAAGGATAGCTGATCTTTTTCAGCATGGTGTAATAAACTGAGCTCATGTAGTACTCTGAACGATTATTGAACTATTAATTAATGTATTCTGTCATATAAGCCAGTCCCCAAGAACTAACCAAAGCGGGGCTTTATGGGTTACTTACATATGTTTCACACACACATATGTACCTGATGTAGATGGATTACAGAAAAGATTAGGGTTTTTAGATTTACCGGGGACATAAGGGACAGCAGCATGCTCAAGATGTTTTGCATGTTTGTATGGGAACAAACAAAAAAATTAAAAGGCTCTGCCAGAGCTATGGTTCCCTCTTGGTATTAGGGTTTAGAATCGGTGGTTTACAGAAATAAGCAAATTCAAGTGCTACATGGGCTCAGCTATTTTATCCATATCTAAAGGGAAACCATATCCAGTGAAACCTCTTGAGACAACCACCAAAAATTGCATCGAGAGGTTAGTCCTCTCAAAGAAGATGGCAGTAGGTGGTGAAATCTGCGAACGTGAATTCTGATCTGAGTAGAGGGGTGGTCTTATAACAGAAGTGGCCTTATAGAGAGGTTTCACTGCATATTAAACTATATAGTTAACCTTCATGGGATCATTGTAATGCTCCAGGATATTTGTAAAAAAGAATATATTTTCCAACCTTTTCTATAAAAAAACCCTGTATTTTGCGTATTGTAGAAGATGATTGGTTGCCATGGAATTTGTGAAAATTCATGAAGCTGCACATAGAAACCAGTGACATTTTATTTAGAAAGAAAAAAATACATATAATTATTTTTTGCAGGGATCTGAATGGTTTCTATGGACAAAACCTCCACCTTTGGGCTGTACTAGTTTTTATTAGAGAGTCTTCTCACCTTATGGGCAGTTTTTATTAATTAGATATTTGATTTTTACATTTTGTTGGAAATAATAAAAAGTGGTCTTCCATAGCATTATAAGCACCATGAGCCATGGATCATAAAGCCAGATGCTTGTGAAGGTCAAACTGCTTGCAATACGTTTTTTTTTTTTTTCTAGAAAAGGTTAAGAAATTGAAACCTATTTAAAGATTACAGATGTAACAGGCCGAGTTCATCGTTTTGCACAAGCTATTACATAATGTTATTTGTGGCTTGGAGTCATTATGATGCATGTATTGTAGCCCAAAGACAACTAAATATCAGAAAATTCAGCTCTGCTACATCTGTAAATACAAACAGAATAGTCAGAACATGGCTAATGCAGAACTGTGTAGTCTGTGTCTTCATAATAATAAAGACAACATCTTTGTAATAATACCAGGAAACCTTCCAAATAATGGGTCTTCTAAACCCAGTGAATGTAGTCCTTTGTATTATTAGAAAGCATTTACAGTATTTTACAATTAAAATGTATTAAAAATCACCAAAGGATCAAGCTCATTGGTGGATAGAGAGCCGGTGAAGCCCAACAGCCAAATAATAAATGATTGGGAAAGTAGCAGCAAGCTATCCAAAAAGGACACCACATATAAAGGAATCCAACACCAAGACTTGAAAAGGTTGCTGCGCGCATCTCCATCACAATAAGGAATGATCTGTATACACCTCAATGATACATATATAATCTTCTGTCCAATCAACCACTACACTGATGCTTCTAACCCTGGGCCAGTCACATTAGTTGCCCATTCACTTTAGAATTCAGCTTAAAGGTAACCTGTCAGGTGTTTTTTGCAACCCTGAGATCATGTTGTGACAAAGGTTCAAAAGCTGAATTCTGTGATAAGACGACATAATAATATTCTTTATTTCTATAGCGCCAACATATTCCGCAGCACTTTACAATGTAGAGGGTCTAATTACAGACAGAAGACAGACATTACACAGTGAGAGCTACTTACAGATGAGACACAAGGTGTGAGGGCCCTGCTCCCAAGAGCTTACAATCTATTACGGTGCTTGGGGGAGATGAAGGGTGAGAAGTGCTCAGTTTACAATGGTCCAGCCATGTTACATAAGTATTAGGTGGTTTACATAAAAGTTGGGTGCCCTGCCACCCTGACCGTATATCTATATACAGAGAAGTGCCTGTGAGTGCCCTAGTGTAGGGAGTGACAGATAAGTGTGAAAGCAGGTGGGGTTAGCAATTAGGGATCTCGATATGCCAGACTGAAGATTTAAAGCAAGATTTTAGCATAAAAAGCAGAGTAATGACTGAAAAAGTACTGCTGGCCTTGCCCATATACAGTGATTGACAGTTTGCTCTGTATACACAATGGAAAGGCTGTCAATCACTGTACGTGTGTGAGGTAACCTGGACGGTCTCTAGGGAGATCTTTCAGTATTTTTCTCTGCTTTTTACCAGAAATCCCGCTTCTAATCATATAAACCTATAGATCAAAGAGCTCAGCTTCTCTCCCTCCTTCATAGCCTGATGGGGCGAGGTGGTTTATATTGGTTTCCTTTAAAATAATCCTTTGGTTAGAAATTGGTATTATTGTTAAAATCAATATTCCTGGAAAACAATTTTTTTTTTGTTTAAAATTTTTGTTACTATTTTTTCTTTTATTTCAGCAGTCTGACACAATTATAAATTATTATAAATTATATATAAAATCTTGCTTTTCTCTGTGATAATAAAGAGATAAAACTCCTGAATTGTAGTGCAGACTAATCTCTGCAGCAGGAAATGCTTATCTGCATGTAGTTTTCTTACAAATAGTAGTATAAATTTATCACAGTGGAAGAGAAATAAATATTATAAAATATAACTTTTATTAATATATATATATAAAAAACTTACATGCCCAACAAGAGGGCATGTATATCTAGATTAATATATCTAGATTAATAAAAGTTATATTTTATCATTTATTTCTAGTAAGCTCTTCCCCTGTGATAAATTTATAGTACTGTTTCGGGACGGGGGGGATGGCCTCTAGTCAGAGTACCATAGAGGTTTTTGTATTTAACTTACAAATAGTAGGTAATGACAGAATAATTGCTCTATTGTTCTCTGAACAAGGCTAGATAAAAATTAGACTAGATCGCAGGCAAATAAGAGCAATACATGAAAGGGTTAAATCTTTTTCTGCACTGGGGGAGGGGGTAACTGCTTTCTTCACACCGGTTCTGCCGATAAAACTTACACCTCTCAGGCCCTTTATGGACCTATAAGAGAACAGTCAAGCAATCCTTACTGTGCAATCAGAGCATGCAATGTGGAGTCAGACAGACCAGCCAGAAAGTACTGCATATAGGGAAATCCTTTTTAAATACATACAATAGTCTCATACTGCTTGTCAGTAGTACTAAAGTGTGGTGACCATGCAAACTGAGGTTAGGTTTATACTTCGGTCAGAGGTTCCATTCACAACCTCCATTGCAAGTTCCATGGGGAATGACGGTCCAAATAGCACAGCAAGTTGCGCTATTTTTTAAATTAAAATTGTGGACACTTCAACAGAAACCTGACGGAGCCATTGTGCTCAATGCGGTCAGTCATCCACCGTAAAACACCTGCTGGTAAACGGGTCCACTTACACCTCCAATGTAGATGTGAACCCAGCCTAACAGGAGAAGAGAAGTTTTATCACAAGCAGTACCGTCTTCAAATGATTGTTCTTGTCTGCAAGTTTTGTACAGCTATGCAGCAGTTTTACTTATCAAAAAAAAAGCATGCAGCCATTTTTACAAATTGTGCCAGTTTGTTGTAAATCTGCTTGTCAGCTCAGTGTGTATGTCTGCATCACTATATTTACTATTTTGTCATAGGCAAACAAACTCTATCAGTTCTCTATCTATTAAACACTAAAACGTAACTTTTATTATATCTAACTCTTAACCTCTATCACATTTTAAAAACCTGAATCTCTATCCTCATCATTTAACCCTTTTTTCTTTGAAAGAGGGAATAACTCCTTTTTTATCATCAAGTCTGTGGAACCCCACCCATTAACAGGAGAGCCTTTATCTATAGCAAGTACTAGCTCAGTAAAGGGGTCCCAAGCCAATACTTGGGCAGTGTCCTAATCTCATAGACACAGAACAAATAAGGCCGCCTTGTGACACGTCTGCAGCAGGTGACACTTGTAGACAGAGGTGAGAGATCACAATTTAAAACGTCATGCCTGACCTCGCCGACATGTTTCGCCAGCTAACCTGGCATGACGTTTTAAATTGTGCTTGGGATCCCTTCTGAAACTAGTTACTTGCTTAGGGTATTAAGGCTCTCCTGGGTTAAAAGGTTGGGGTTCTACCAGATTGATGATAGAAAGGGAGTTTTCCCCTTTTAAAAGAAAAAAGGGTTAAATGTGGGGTAGGTAAATTTTAAAATGTGTGTTAGGGGTTTAAAGGTTTAGAATATAAAAGTTCGTTTTAGGTTTAATAAAAAGGAACTGTGGTTTAAGTTTCCCTATGGCAAAATAGAAAATTAGTGATAAAAGTATCTTTGTTCCTTGCGAGTTTTCCAATTTTTTGGGGGAAATGTGTATGCTGCATCCCCTTTTAATAATGCCATCAGGATTGGGGGGATTATTATAAATTATTTAACTTTTCCCTTTTACATAGGAAGGGGGGGTTTTTATCAGTCATCCAAATTTTTTCCCTATTTTTTCACCCCTTTCACATTTTACCTTCAAAGCCAACAACCTAACACTACCCACTGGTGGCATGGGGTCAAAAAAATTTAAAAACCAAAAAAACCAAAATAACAAAAAAAAAAAAAAAAAAATACAAAAAAAACTTTAGAGTTAGCATGGACCCCAGAGATTGAGGGGGCCACTTGGATTAAATTATTTTTGGAATTTTTTTTTTGGTTTTGTATAATAAATTGCTGGCTTTCATTTTTAGCACTATTGGGGGTTTTGTTAACATATGGAGCCAATGTATGAAAATGGTCTGGTCTAAAACTCACTTTTTTCCCCATGCCCCCAAATTGGGAGCCCCTCTCATTTTTCCGTTATGAATGAAAAGGGGGACTTGTTTTGGTTTTTATGGGCAACAAAGTGAGTTTTAGACCTAGACCCTTTTTATACAGTGGCCCCTGGGGTCTGATCCAAACCTTCAATTACTGAGGAGCTGTCTTAGTTTCCGGCCATTACTTTTTAGGGGCTCATCTATAAAGATGAGCCCCTAAAAAGTTATGCCCCTACCTTTTAAAGGTGAACTCTGGAAATGATAGTGTTACAATATACCAAGTCTTGCAGAAAGATAGTTATTTGGCTGACTCAAAGTAAATTGTTTTAATGCTTTCCCTTCCAGATTATTAAGTGTATAGGCACCAAAGCTATATTGTTGGAAGCTGGGACTGAACGCAGTAAAAACAGGTGTTAGAACAAAATAGGTGTGGGGAATTGGTCTTGGATGTTTTTAGGCCTAAAAAGACCCCGGGGGTTTCCTATGTAACTGTGGGTGACCAGAAATTTGGGGGAAGAAACCCTGTGTGTCGTTTGGGATGACCCAATTGGTGGTGCCCTAAAGTAGTTTTTGAAAACCCGCTAAAGGGCAAACAAAGGTTTGTGAGAAGATTCATTCTGGGTCCTGTCCCGAAAAGTTTTCAGCCAATGTTTGTCAGCATGATTCTCCGATGAAGCAGAGGATATACTGACGGCAAGAACAGAACCAAACGGTGGATTTCAAAACTGACCAGAAAAAAATCTGTTCTGTGTAGACTAGAGCACAGATTTTTTTATTGCCATCTATGCAGCACTGGATTTTCGACTAAAAACCTGTGCTGTGTAGACATAGCCGTAAATTGACATCCGACTGACCAAATAGCCTTCAAAATTACTAGGAGTTTAAAGGCCATGCTAATAATCCATCTGGAACAGGGTTGTGGCTGGCTACGCGAGCAGCTTACCCCTTGTATAAAGCCCTGAGCGGATTTGAATATAATTATGACAAATGTAATTCTAGTTTAGGGATAAAAATGCTCTAATAATGCAATAACTAGAGTGTGCAATTTAATGTTTTGCTATAGATGTGACTGTTGCTGAGCACTCCAGTCATCACCTAATACTACACGAAGGCTACAGGCACACAGCAGAGGACAAAGTACTCGTTGGATTCTAATAAGAATCCGAGTAGTATTTTACACTCCGTTTTCGTTCTTTGGACCAGTTTTTGCCCTGTTTTTTTCGGCTGTCCAATTAAATGGAGCCATAATATAATCCGCTGTTTTCAAGCGAAACATGGCGGAGTACAGAACACGGTCTAAGTTTTTTTTTTTACCTGGTTTTTCGGATTTCAAATCCGATCTTGGAAAATTTGAGCCGTGTTGACTACATCACGGATTTTCTATTGAGGTCTAGGGGGCGATTACAGTCACATTCTAAACGCTGAATCTGCTTAAAATTCCAACAGTAAATCACTGTGGTGTAGACGTAGCCTTAGGCATAGACCAGTTGACACTAAGAACAGGAACCTATAAACATTTAATCACCAATAGAAAATTTAATTTCACTGTATTAATACTTTATATATTAATCTACTCATTTAAACAGAACCTATAAAATGTATCAAAAAAGCACAGTTAATTTATATAGGGAGCTTGCAGCAGATTTCCATGACTTCCACTGCGCTTAGCCCATATTCCCCAGTGACACTGGAAGTGTCTTTTCACTTTCCAATCTTGTAGTCTAGTTAAATCTTGTGCACAAGAACCCGATTGTTTCATGTTCAGTCCAGCAATCATCAGTATAGTACTCGTTAGCTGACACCATTCAGTGGAACAGCCTGCTGCATCTCAGGTGCGTTCCCACGGGGTCTGTAACACAAGCTAAACTGCCCTATACACAGTAGTAGCTATAGATGTTGTTGGGGAAGAATAGCTAACAGTCAGTAAGACTTGTGCATATCTGTTCAAATAATAGAGTAAACTATAAACTATTAACAAGCTCTCTGTCACGTATACTATGGCAGGGCCTGTATGATACCCCAAATGATCCCAGAAAGTACAAAGGAAATCAAAGCAAAGCAAAAGTGTGAGCTATAGATGCCCTATATCTAGACTGTATGGATGTTAAAGGGAGTATTGTATTAAAGGGAATCTATCACCAATCTATTTATTTTTTATGAATTATAACAAGATACTGAGACATATTTTCTTCTTAGCTGTTTTTATTTTCTGACTGCATATATTTTTATTCCGTTGTCTATAAGTGACAAAGCGAGCGGTCATCTTGCATGAGCTGCTTTTAACAGCATTTAGAGAGATGTTTTATAGCAGCTACATGGACATAGGAGCCTGTGAACAGGAGCAGACCCCTTGACTTCTATGGAACAGTTTTCTAGGCATGATCTGTGACTCAGGATGATGTAAGTATGCAGGGATGGGAAGAGGGGGAGTTATGACTATCTCCTATTGTGATGGTGGGTCCTGTAATATCTATACATATTGTTGTCTCCTTTTAGTATAATCTTTCCTGTACGATAATGGGGAGACTACTGAAGCTTGGTGTGTAGGTTAAATGGAAGCCAAAGATGTGGTGTGTACCTAACCTTACCAATAATATTAATGGGGGGGCCTCCAAACTCAGGGCTTGCACTTGCCTGAAACGCGTTGGAGCGTCAGTGTACCCCCTGCTATGGAATAATGGAATAAAGCAGTTTGAAAATGAAGTTTGGAAGTTCGCTGTATCTTGTTTTTTTTCTTATCCATAAACAAGCCACGTGTGCTTTTTTAGAGCTTAGCCCCATTCAGGTAAATTAAGCCTAGTCACAAAGCCACATACTGCCCAAAGAGTGGTAATGGCAGTAAGAAAGAGAGAAAAAGTCAATTTTATTGGTAAATTATGAAACTTACTGTGCTAATGGTAAAAATCGACCACTTAGGCCTAGTTTTGTCCAACAGAGACAAGATACATAGGGAATACACAGAATTTTGGCCAGCCCAACATTTGATTATTACAGACCCAGGAATGCACCACCAAATTTATCATAAATCATGTTTTCCACCAGTGAATATTGGAAGATTTAAAATGACACAAAGCCATAATCATTGCGAGTCTAATGAGAAGTAGTCAGAGACAGACCATTAATCAGCACTGATTAATATTCCACTCGTTCCTGGAGCAGATGACAAAAATCCAAACCTGGCTCGTTTGCACTTCGCTTGAAGTCACCTTTAAAGAAATTTGAAATGGCTTTCAAAGGGCTCCGTTTCGATAAGGAGTCTGCCTCATCAACTAAAAATAAATACTGTTATTATCGCCACCTATTAGAACAACATTAGTATTTATAGTGGGCATGGACACACAACAACTCAGGGCCAAAAATCCATGATACAACATAGAAAAGAGAACTTGATTCGCTGTGGCTGACCCCTACAACTGGGCTTGTAAAGTCACGCTAATAGATTGCTAGACATTAGAATGGACAGGTTGCAGTACCTTTCATCTCCATAAGTGGTGGGGGTGCTATAGAGCTACTACTATCTCTGGAGCAGAAACCCAACTCCTCATTAAATGGAATATTCATTCATAGGTGTATTGATTTGTAAATTATTTACTTGCTTAATTCCTGAACTTCACAGTCATATGTTTATGCTACAACGCTCCATCACAGACCAAAAAAATAGGGAAATGGGTTTTTGGCTCCAAAAACAATTTACAACTTCTAAATATAAAATGGCCAGACAATTGCAACTTTTCAACACAGATTATTATTCTAAGCCTATGTGCAGAGCATATTTTAAGCAACCAATCTAAAAGGGATTCGGTATGTTGCAGTGTTGGATACAAGTAAGCAGCAGGAGTCAAAAATTGCACAGGATAGAGATGGATCTCATTTAGATCTACTGTGGGAATTCAAGTTGTTAAACTAAAAATTAGAATTCTCCAAAATAAGAAGGGGTTTATATGTTAGATTCTATGGCCAATATGCTGAAAGAAAGGCCTAAAGTAGAATGGTTCCCTAGTACAAATTAAGCATAAAAGATCCATCACAGAGAGGGTGATGCTGAAGGTATTTTAACACGTGGTTTTTTTTGTTTTTTTTTTTACTTCAAATCCGCTGTAGATTTTTCCATGAATCCTTAGGAAAATCTGCACGTATATCAGTCACTGGATTCACTGCAAATTGCCATCCTGTTAATTTGAAAGTGGTAAAATCTGTGGTGCAAAACCCACAAATTGAAATGGACATGCTGTGGATTTAAAAAATGTAAATAAAAAAAAAAAGTCTGCTACTGTCATTTCTACTATATTGTAATCTGATCTGCAAATCTGCAGGTAAAATCAGTGATATGAGAACATAGCCTAAGAGATTGTCTTACCTCTTGGTCCGGTTACTGCAACACTAAGAGGCGCAATTCCAGCTTTGCTGGTATCTACTGTAAACTGCTGTGGAATTTTAGCACGAACTGCATTTCCGAGTCCGATGCCAGATACTTTCACCTTGCTGGAGTCTACGACATCTTTTACACCAACCTTGAATGGACTGCCTGTAAAGAAAGAAGGTATAGAAACTCAGAAAGCAAAACCCATACCACAGCTACAACTTTCCCCCTCGCAGTGACCTATATAATCTGCCTGACTAAAGTCCAAAGGACATAGGGCGACATTTTTTTGCATGCATTAGTAGCGTAGAATGCGCCTGAATCTATGAACCTGTTCTACTGTGGGTCATAGATTTAGCGCTTTCTAGCTACAAAGCGACACATCTGGCTCAGGTAAACCACTTTTAAAGTTCTCTACCTGTTCCAGCATTAATGCGCCCGGATTTGCCGTACTAAAGACATAAATGTGTAGAATCATACAGTTGTAGTGCGACACGCCTCCAGAACGCCCCCCCCGCATCTTAGGCGCATTATAAAAGTTCCGCGGGAGCTTTATAATGCACCTAATTATGAAGTTTGCCTGCTCATACATCGAGCGCACAAGGCTGCACCAGTTTTCGGGCTGAAAAGACACCAGGCTACTGTGCAGCCCCATACATACATGTCGCCTATAGTGCCACTCCCCAATGAGATGCATTATCCTTCCTAAAGTACAAGGAGTGATAATATATTATGAAGTCTAGATAAAATCCAAATTAAAACAAGCCGAGATTAAACAGATATTAATGGGTGTGTTTCCACCAACTAAATGACACCTAACTTTTAGGATCTTATATGCTATTTTACTAGACTAAGCCCTTCAGGCCACAAACTAAGAGGGTGGGCAACAACTTTGTTCCATGTAGACTCAAATGCATCAAACTCACCCCTTAGCACATCATTTTATACACAGCTTTAGATCGCAATGTAAAGGCTTTGAAGGGTTATGTAAACATGAAGACATAGGTAAGTTAAGATTATCAAATACACTGCTGTTCTGATTTTGCTTCCTTTTGGAGCCTGAGGAGTTCTCATCTCCTGCTTGTCTGCACAAGCTTCTCTAGGTTTCTCACCACCTATCTCTGCTCTAGCAGCCCTGACCAGGATGGTGATGTCAATCCGTGCGGTGTCTTAGCGGCAACACATAAGCTTGTCTATGTTTCATACAGATCAACTTTAACTCTTTACAGCTCTGTAGCCTTGTGCCTGCCTGTTAAAATCCCTTCATCACCAAAATTCCAATCCCACCAACAGCAAGGACTAGCAAAAACGATATATGCCAGTTACTACTGTAGAGCCAATCACAACAGGAAGAGGGAGCCTAAAATGGACTTTAAAGAGGTTTTCTCATTAGGCTGTTTCACAGAGCCTTTTATTTATTTTTTTTTCTTAAAGTAAATGTAAAATTTTTTGTCTGTTATCAGCCACCACCAGAGGGCACTATTTAAGGTAGTTTGCTGCAGACAGTCAAAAGTTTAGTATTTAATTGTATTGTCTTTGGCTAGGATTTGGAGCTTCAGAACCTCAAAAACAGTGCTCAAGACCCTGTAGAGGCATATAATGAAATGAGTCAGTCCTGTGTTATGGTCCTAAATACAACATGGCATTATCAACATTAATTGCTAGCTAGCATGTAGCTAAAACCCAGGGACTTGCATACATGTGGAAGTATTAAAGTGTAACTTCACTCTCTCCATACCAATAATGCATCCTTTCTGAATTACTATAAAACCAATAAAAGGCATAATAACACTGTAAAAGGAAAACCACAGACAGGACATAAAGTTAGCTCATGCCGTCACTGGTCCATTTATAAAAGGAGCAGACTGGATACAAAATTACAGCAATAAATATATGTATCCCATAAAATGTAAGAGCAACATGGACCACAGACAGCGCTGTTTATTAGCTTACTAAAGCAATTGTCGTAACTCAGACATGGAAATAACCCTCTCCTCTTCATTACAAGAAACAGCAAGCCAAACAAAGCAAAAGCGCAGACTCGCTGTACCTGGAATGTGTTCACCATCATATGAAATATTAACGTCGTATTCTCCTGGAGCATAAGGAATATATTCTACACTGCAGCTTCCATCCTTATTGTCCTTACAAGACATTTTGGATTCCGAGGGACCCTCGACCGTTATTCCCAGACCACCAATTCCAGCACCACTGCAACAAAATATTGAGCACTTATTACAGGCCAATAGGTTAACCTCAGTATGTATTGCCTGATGCAGCATAAAGCACCAAGTTCATGCACAGTTCAGTGGCTTATTGCTTTATTAGAACAAGATTACCATGATGTAAATTATAATGATTAAAATATATTGAATAAGACATTACTTGACATTTCTGCAATTAGTTTAATATTCTTAATGTAGACAAGACACAAATATATAAGTAACAATATGGGCAAGGAAAGTTTCTTTTTAAGCTCAATTTGGTTAACAGAACTTAAAATGACTGTCTAGTCAGGGGTTTTAAAATTATATGTAAATCAGAACCTCTAAGGGATAATTATCTGCTGTTTCACTACCTCAGATTAGCTGGGCTGTTTTTGTTTTTTTTAGCTATACCCTATTAGGGCAGAGCTGTGATTTGTGAGTACAATTTGAGCTACAGGGCCTACAAGAGTCTGGGTAGTTTGGGACTTGGCTTCTAGTTCAGGCTGGCCTCCCTCCCCCTGCAGCTTAGCCTCAGGATTGGCTGGAAATTAGTGCATGGACAGCCAACAGCCAATAAAATACAGAAGAAATGGTTATAAAATACAGAGTACTAAACCACCAATGAGAAAAAGATGACTATCGGGTAATTGCCAGACATACATTGAGGGAAACGTGCCTTAGTAAGGGAGAGCCTGGAAGGTCACTTCACAGCACGTGTCAAACTCGAGGTCCACAGGCTGAATCCAGCCCACCAAGTCAACTTAAATGTGTTTTGCCAAGAAGTAAGTTCCTTACCGCACATGCTGATACTCCCCTCTTGTAGCTTTAAAAAAAAAAAAGGGGGGGGGGGGCGTTGTGTTTCAGTGTTTAAAAAAACAAGAACCGCCGCGGTGATGTCATCACTCCACCTCCCATGCACGCTCCTGATACTCAGTCTCTGTACTTGAGTAAACATTGTTTGGCTAATCCACAGGGAATACCTGTACTGTGCACAGGAGAGAAGATGAGCTCCGAGCAGGCAGTATTCTTTCATTTGTTCACAAACTGATGCGGGGAGGGGAGAGTGGGGGGTTGGGGTTGAGCATGTGTACTCAGATAATTACATTACAACCAGTGGATTCTCTATACAAAAGACAATGGATCTTTTCTCCCCAGTCCCTTCAAAGCTCCTTCATGTTCCCTGTCATCAGATGATTAGAGAAAACAATGCAAGTGTGGCCAGATCAGCTCCTGGTCATGTCTAATGTAAACTGTCAGGAAACTAAGGGCATGTAAGGAAGGCTGTAGATCTCACAAGCTTCACTTTTTTTTTAATGACATATATTTAGAAAAGTGATTAAATACCCATTTTGGAGGATCCCATGTCAACATTCGATCGTGACAAAACCCCTTTAAGTGACCTTGACCGCTTGGACAAAGAAATCAGGGATAGACCAGGTCTGCAGAAGGACCAGCTTTCCACAGCGAATGCAGCCAGTGACCACAATGTGAGCAGTCACCATCCCGAATTCAATGTCAAGGCACAAACCTCCACACACCTCAGCAACTCACATCTCTGACAGCCCTACCCAGGCAGGGTTGAGGCCAACCATAATATTTATATGGCTCTTAGTGAAAATGAGCTTGACTTCGCTGCCTTAAAGAAACTAGAGAATCTTATAAAAAGTAAAAATGTTCATGCCTCTACCCCAGGATGACAACTCATTATCCTGTGGTCTAAATATTTCCTGGAAGTTTGTCTATGCCTTCTCCTTTGCTGAATGTCTTTTTGGCTACAATTGAATAAATTAAACTGGAATGGCAACAGACCTTAACAGGGTTGTCACTTAAAGACATATACTTCTATTATGTTCTGTGGATGTCCTTGGGACCTTGACCCTATAGGTCAGAGCAGAAAGCCACTAGCAAACAGTCTACCCTGCATGCCCACGGTCCATGTATTTCCGGATTGGCCTTTCAATTTCAATGGCGAGCATGTGATACTATATGCAAATACGGCCAGCTTCCATTGTCCACTGTTGATTGTTAAAGTCTTTTCTACTTTGAAAAGGGATGACTTAATCATACATAAACACAGGTATATGCTAACATTTGGCTTTTTTTTTTTTAAAAAGTTCAGAAAGTAAGAAGTGTACACAATCTCACACACATTAGAGCACTTACTATAGCTAAGCCTATGTTTAGTATGTATGCGAGGATAGTTCCCGACAAACATGTTCTTGGGTTAAATATCCTGACAAAGGGTGGAGGGGGTGGGGAGATTCCATTTAGCATTTACGTCCTAGTGAGTGCGTGAAGTAGAGGCCATAAAGATGGCTAAACCACATCCTCTGGCAGTCCAGTGCTTTGTGAACTCACCTAGCTGTATAAGACTTTCACCACATATCAGAATAAAATATCTGTTAACAGAAACAATGTATCCTGATTTTGCTTTAGCATAGGGTTTCTTGAGACCGCCACAGAAAAAAAGTCCTTCCCCCACGTATACAAGACATTAGCATGATCAACTATTTATAGTGTCGCAAACTTTATTATTGCACACACAAGACATATCATTTATAAGGTCGTACTGGATTATTGGAAAATCAACCCATAATAATAGACCCTAGTGCCATGCTATTGACTCCAGTGTTGTGGATGGTAACAAAGGTTATGTATGTGTGATCCTTTGTGTCTCTATTTTTATGTATTAATTAGTATATCACCTCACATACCTATATATTATGGCACGTAAAGTTGCCTGTATATGTCGTCACTAATGTGTTAACAAAATGGCCGCACATGTTATGTTTGTAGAGACGTTCACCGTGTAATCCAAGATGGCACTTCTTCTGAAGTTATACCCTGTGTTCAGACATTCCTGAGTTGTTCTCGGTGCACCTTTATCATTTTAAGCTAATTTGGAGACCCCACAAGGATGTAGAGCCCTTTTGAGGTTCCATCTATTTCACCAGTGTCAGCACTGAATAGCGTCATATTCTGCTGAACTTTTAAGGCCCACTTCTGTGCCAGAGCTTGGGCTCACCAGAGGTTGTCAAACTTTGGCAATCCAGTCCAACCCTGCTTGGCTGTTCCACAATGCAGTCATAACCTACAGCTCATCACTCCTATTACTAGGTTTCGGGTCAGGTCATTTTTCTCTCTTACCGTGTTATAACAGAAAAGGGATTTGGTTTGTTTGTGATACCCCCCAGGAGCCCTGGACCCTCGGCCTTTACACGTGAAGGGTAACATCCATCTGTCACTCCAACTTTAAATGGACTTCTAGGGACAGGTTCATCATCATAGGTCACCTTCACTGTGTGGGGACCTAGAAAACAAAATATAAAACATATCAAAATTTAACTTTTATAGATCACCCCCAGACCAGCAATAAATAGATTCAAATGCTTGTCCTGCAGTCTGCGGCTCCACATCCTAATTATTTTCCTGTTTTGGTTTCCTATTTCACAGACTTATTACTTCAGTAACCGCAAAACAGAAATGGGAGTAAAACACTGCGGTCTGGGGTTACTGCACCAGCAGTAAAACAAACAGAAACTACTTTTTTCTATTTGTTCAGTCCTTAAGCAGCTGGTGAGTAATCAGATACGGTGTGTGTATATATACGTATCACATATTTTCTTCATGATGTTAGTTGTCATTGCCAATCCTAGAGGTGGTTTTGTTCCAAATCCATATTTGACCTTTTCAATTCAGTACCTGATATAACCTCAGGGCTGACCTTAGATTTGTTGGTGTCCTGTAAAGTTTCAGATGCCAGGCTTTCTAACTTACCCTAATGTGCCCAAACTACAGTGCCAAATCAGCAAACAGGTCCAATTCTCAGTCTAAAGTTCCTTTTGGAGCCTGCGTTGCCGATTCCATCAAAGATGAACGAAAAAAAATAGCGCAACATGCTGTGCTATTTTTCCCTTACATTAATGGACACCACAACGGAAACCCAATTGACCCCTTTGTAGCCAATGGGGTCCGTCAGTCGGCGTTGGTGTCCATCATGTAACCGATCTGGCTTTTTTTTTTCAGACTGAAAATAGGAATTAAACCTCTGACGAAAAAGTGAACCTGTCCTAAAAGACGTTGCAGTGTTTTGTGCAAAAGGATATCAATGGGTTTGGACACCAGAGTCCAAGGGGACAAACTCTGGATGTCTCAGATTCAAAATTCCTCTCATTCCTTTAGTAGTGAACAGTGATGCACTATGTGCAACTGCACAGCCTTGAATATAGTACATCAATGTACAAGTAATGATATAAAATGAGAACTAGATTATCAAACTGTTTGAATAAATTAAAGCACTTGGGCTCAGATTCAAAGAAATTAGCTCGTCTGCCACCTAATCATCACATGCTGAAGTATACAATATGCTTGTGCTAGGATTTATATACAATACAAAAAGCATTATAGCTGTAACTAGTTGGCACTGCACCTCTACAAACATATATGCCTCTTTTTCTAGGCAATGCACCCCTAAATCTGTTCTGTGAAACCAAAACACAATAATGTCCAATTACACAGGTCTATATATCTAATGCACCTATTATCCTTCTAAGGATTGATCGTAATCGTACTATACTGCCTTAAAATGGTGCCATGAAATGACAGTACTCATGCCACATCTCACCTTTTTCAAAAGGTGTGTACTCCACTTCGTAAGTCCCATCGCCATTATCTTTGACCTGGCAATCTGTGGATGCTCCGGATGGATTTGAGACTTTGGTTTTGACGTGATTCCCACCGCTTTGAGTCAGAGATCTGGCATCCACAGTAAAATTAGTTGTAGCTTCCCGAAATACACCTGTGCAATGAGATAGATTTATAGAATCTGGTTAAGTCTTCCAAATTTGAACCAAACGTAAACGATGAAACACATATGGCATGGTCTTACCATCCCCTTCAACTCCTGGTCCAAACACTTTGATTTTGCTGGTATCCACTGAAGGGTCAACTTTAACTCTAGCTGGAAACTTTGGCACTTGCTCTCCTCCATATTTCATAGCCAATGTATACATGCCAGCAAACATCGGTACATAAGTAACAGAATGCGTTCCATCACCATTATCTTGAATGTAGACCTCAGCTTTGGAGCCAGAATCAGACACTGCCTCCATTGTGAGTACTCCAGGACCTGCTTGTGAACAGTCCACATGTATTAAGCCGGCCTCCCCTACTTTGCCATGGTCCAGGCCTGGACCAGTAACAACAACTTGAGTATGGTCAAAGGGCATTTCAATGTCAGCTTTGAAGGGAGACCCTGGAATATGAGTCTCTTCAAAGAGAATGTTAACAAAATACTCTCCAGGTGTAGTCGGCAGATATGAAACAGAGCAGGTGCCATCCCCATTATCAGAACATTCAATTTTGGCTTCACAAGGTCCTTCAACAGTCAAGCCCAAACCTCCAGTGCCTGCTCCTTTTGTGTCAATTGTGAACTCAGCCGGCTTTCCAACAAGGCCACCTTCCAATCCAGGTCCATAAGCTTTAACCTTGGGGATTAAAAATTCATGACCATTTTTTTTTTTGCCAACTAGCATGTGTTATGTTTGGTGCATATATAGAAACTTTATATGATAAATAAAATGTTAGTACAAAATTATGAAAAGAAAGACCAGTATATAACTCTGTTACCTTTGTGGGATCAGGAGGTAAGGTGGCTTCCACATTGTATGGACTTCCAGGTATTGGGTTTCCATCATAGTTTACCTCCACATTGTACACACCTTCTTCCTTAGGAATATATTTAACCGAGCTGCATTCTTTGCCAGTAATGGGCTCCACCAAGCAGGGAACAGATTTCCTACTGGGGGTAGTAATTTTTACATCCACTTTACCTTGGCCACCAGCACCCTTAGTGTCCACAGTAAATTCCTGGTCTTTACCAACTTCTACTCCTGCAGGAAGAAAGCCACAGCACGTATATCAGGATATTAACCCAAAGTCTGCAAATAACATTAAATGGGAACCTAGTCCATATTTCTGACAACTTCGAAATGACTCAACAGTCTGGCCAGAAAGTAGAGTAAGCAAGCTGAAGGTTTGGCTGCATACTTAGAGGTACAGTGATGGAAATAATTATTTGATCCCTTACTGATTGTGTAAGTTTGCCCACTGACAAAGACCTGAACAGTCTATAATTTTAAGGGCAGGTTAATTTTAACATTGAGAGATAGAATATCCAAAATAAAATCCAGAAAATCACATTGTAGAAATTAGATACATTTATCTGCATTTTGCAGTGTGAACAAGACTTAATACATAGTGGCAAAACCCTTGTTGGCAAGCACACCAGACGTTTTTTGTAGTTGATGATGAGGTTCGCACACGTCAGGAGGAATTTTGGACCACTCCTCTTTGCAGATCATCTCTAAATCATAAAGATAAGAGGCTGTCGCTTGGCAACTCGGTGCTTCAACTCCCTCCATACGTTTTCTATGGGATTAAGGTCTGGAGACTGGCTAAGTGGAGGGAAGGAGGTTGTCACTCAAGATTTTATGATGCATGGCTCCATCCATTCTCCCACTGATGCAGTGAAGTAGTCCTGTGCCCTTAGCAGAGAAACACCACCAAAACATAATGTTTCCACTTTCATGTTTGACAGTGGGGACGGTGTTCTTTGGGTCATAGGCAGCATTTCTCTTCCTCCAAACATGGCAATTTAAGTTAATGCCAGAGAGCTTAATTTTTGTCTCATCTGACCACAGCACCTTCTCCAAATCACTCACAGAATCGTCCAGGTGTTCATTGGCAAGCTTCAGACAGACCTGCACATGTGCCTTCTTGAGCAGGGGGACCTTGCGGGCACTGCAGGATTTTAAACCATTATGGCGTAATGTGTTACCAATGGTTTTCTTGGTGACTGTGGTCCCAGCTGCCTTGAGATCATTAACAAGTTCCCCCTGTGTAGTTTTAGGCTGATCTCTCACCTTCCTCATGATCAAGGATACCCCACGAGGTCAAATTTTGCATGGTGCCTCAAATCGATGTCGATTGACAGTTATTTTGTATTTCTTCCATTATCTTACTATTGCACCAATCGTATACTTATGGTTTTGTAGCCCATTCCAGCTTTGTGCAGGTCTATGATCTTTTCCCTGACCTTCTTAGAAAGCTCTTTGGTCTTGCCCATGTTGTAGAGGTTAGAGTCTGACTGATTGAGTCTGTGGAAAGGAGTCTTTTATAAAGGTGACTATTTAAGACTGTAAGATCGTATTGTACGCGCGGGGGGAGAATTGACATGTCAACTGTTAGCGGCGCTTATGGCCGACCCGGGCCGGTCCCCCTGTACTTTGGAATTACGCGCTGATCAGTGCGTGGTTCCAAAACACACGGCGTATTGCGGTGCGTACTTTAAGCCGTGTGAACATACCCTTCATGGTTGGTAGGGGATCAAATACTTATTTCTCTCAGAAAAATGCAAAATTTATATCAAATTTATAAAATGTGATTTTCTGGAGTTTATTTTGGATATTCTATCTCTCAATGTTAAAATTAACCCACCCTCAAAATAATAAACAGTTCATGTCTTTGTCAGTGGGCAAACTTACAAAATCAGAAAGGGATTAGACAAAAAACCTCACTGAAAGCCAAATCCTAAAACCGTTCATAAAACTAAGCTTTTTGTCCTTTGCATGTCAAAAACCGCTCAAAAAATGACTTTTAAATTGCTGTGGATTTCTGCAAAAAATGCACCAAAAAACTTCCGGCACTTTGACCTAGAGCAGAAATGAGCTCAGAAAAAAAAAAAAAAAACGTTCTGTGGAGACTACAGAATGTTTTTACTATTAAAGTCTATGGGATCTGCTTTCAGTCATTTTTTCAGCAGTTTCAGAATACTAAATGCCCAAAAAAAGTGTGCAGTGGAGACAAAGCCAAACTAGCAAAAAAAAGAGAGGGAGATTGTGACCAGACAGTGAGACCACTTCCACAATACTGGCGAATATTTAGTCAGTATAAACATATTGTTTGATAGATTTAGCACATATTCAGACTTGTCAAGCTTTTTGGACCAACTATTCGTTGTCTTCCTTTCTATGCCAGAATTATGGCACATTTTTGGCAGAGCATGTTTTGCTGTGGCCATGCCCCAATTCCGTTGAAGCCATGCCCACTTTCTGGAAAGAAATGCCCCCATGATGCAGAGACATCAAATAGGTTTGAAGCTCACACTGAAATTTTGCGCCAAAATTTGCCACTTTTTGTCACAATTTACAACAAGAATGGGAGAAGGTCTCAAGTACAAAACACATCAGGAAAGATTTAAACTCCACTTGTATAGTCTAAGTGACAGAAAGGAAAGGTGAGGACATGACCTCTAGAGATGTTACATGTTTAAAAGAGGAAGATTTTTAATAAGAAGCTAAACTTAAAGGGGTTGTCTCATTCCATTGTTTCATCTTACCTCAGTCCTGTTTCTTGGTTTCACATTGAATTCAGGGGCGTGTTTACTGGCTTCCACTAGGCTGCAGTAGAAGCCAGGTCTGTAGCTATAGCAACCAGTGCTAGCAGCCTATCAGGAGAGATCAAACAGTTCTGTAGCAATAGCAACCAGTGCTGGCAGCCTATCAGCAGAGATCAAACAGGTCTGTAGCTATAGCGACCTGAGGAGCTGATCCAGCCCATACAAGAGGGGATATCTCAGAATAGGTAGGACACGGTTAATGGACACGTATTGCAAAGTGACTTGTTTTTGCAAGATCTTTAACATAAAAATCAATCCTTGTAGTGAGACAACCCCTTTAAGAATGAGTGGGCACAATCTGATGCATGCAATACAAAAGTTAAAAACACCTGAAAACTAACCCTATTGTAAGGTATCGGTCATACCCATATACGATAAACAGCATACCCTTCCTACAACTCCCTTCAGTAATGATGCAAGCTGCTCTCAAATATCCCACACCAAAAGATCACAAAGAGGAAACAGAAAAATGGTAAGGCTCCACTAAGATAAATCCATCAAAATATTAACAATCCAATATTAAAGCATACAAATAATTGCTATATCCTATACCAAGGATGGAGGTGTCTTTTGCCATCAATGTTCTATGCTTCCACACAAATTTTTATTATATTAAGATTTACTTACTACTATCTAGTCCATTGATCTTAATCTTGCTCAGGTCCAAAGGAGCCGCAACTCCCACAGAAAACGGGCTTTTAGGAATAGGATCCCCTCCATAATTGACGTTTACTCTCATCCTGCCCTGGAAAATCAAGTTTTTAAACATTAGTTTGTGTTAAAACAAATCATAGTTTTTCTTGCAAAAAATAAATTTTGTGTAAACTCAAGAAAGTTGGGACGTTCGACAACCTGTAATAAGGAGCCTTACCGATTCTGTGATATATTTATCTTCACTACAATTCTCACACACATTACAAGTTGCTCAAGAACATGCAGATAAAAAAAAAATAGTGAAATGATAAACTATAGATTAATTAAGGTTAAAGGTAATTAAGGTTAATAGTGGGGGAATAAAAGCACAAATTTCCTTGACACCTTAGTCTTTATAAGTAGTATTTGGAAGAAACATTTAAAAGGTAACCGGTAATATTCAACATGCTATCTGATCTGCCAGTCTCATGTTATAGAGCAGGAGAAGCTGAGCATTTGGATGTACAGTTTTAGGGTATGTTCACACGGTCAAATTTCGGCACGCATTTTGCGTCATATTTGCGCTCTAATACGAGCGAGATGCGCACCGAAATTACGGTAATCCGCAGTTCTCATAGAGAACTATGGATTACGCCTCCTCTCCACGCTCATACAATATGATCGTATTGTACGCCCTGGAAGATAAGTGACGTCACATATTCAAGGCGCTTACACGCCGTGAGTAATAACAGTCTATGGGGCCGGCGGGCTGCAACAACCCACCCCCGGCGTCTCGTCGCGGGAGTAGGCACGTATTCACGCGACTCCCGAACACCTGGCATAATTCACCGTGTGAACAAAGCCTTATGGGAAATGATGTAGCAGAACTTGTAATCTGCTCATTTAAATTTCTGTTTATTCTTTTTTATGGCATCCAATAGGTGGTCTCATCACTGATTGACAGCTATCTTCACACACACACTCATATAGAGAAGACTGTCGATCACTGATAAGACTGCATATTGGACTCCTTAACCCAGAATAAGGCCCCATTTATATCCCATTTTTGATCTCCGTTCAACATATCCATATATAATGTAAAACATAGTTGCCAACTTTTGAAAATGGAAAAGCAGGAGATCGAAGAGGGCAGCGCGCGTAGCGGCAAAAAAATTGCATGGACAAGCCCATCTTTTTTGTGTGCCACGCCCCTTCAAAAAGCCACACCCACTCCGCCTAACTGCATAATGGCTTTGGAAGAAAGCCAGGTAGATGCCCCCCATAACCAGGTAGTGCCCCTTGTAGCCAGGTAGTTACCCCCATTGACAGCCAGGTAGCTGCCCCCATTGATAGCCAGGTAGCTGACCCCATAACTAATAAAAATAAAATAATAAAAGCCACTTACCTCACCAGGCTCCCTGCAGCTCCGGACATCTCACGGCCGACCGACTCAGCGTCGCAGGGGAAGTGAGTGCAGCCGCGCGTCACTCCCCCTGCGCCGCTGACCTGTATGTACAGCGCACACCGGCCGGCGCTGTACATACAGGGTGAGAAGGGAGGAGGGAAACGATCCCTCCTTCCTGCTCCCTGTACAGCGAGACTCCGGGCGGGTGAAGCGGCCGCAGCGGCCGCTTCACCCGCCTGTAGGAGCGGCCCGGCGGCGCAAGAGTAGCGCACCAGCGCTACTCTGTCGCCGCGGCCATTTAAAGAACCCCGCTGCCTGCTGGCGGCGGGAGGAATGCCAACTCTGCCGGGAGAGCGGAGGGGGGGGGGACCCCAAATAGCGGGACCCCCCGCCAAAAGCGGGAGAGTTGGCATGTATGTGTAAAAACATGTTCATTAAATGTATACAAATTTAAAGCTTTACATTTTTATACGTTTCTTATTGGCTCTTTTTAAAGAACTTATATATATATTTTAAGGGAAAAAAAAATCTCCTTAAAGTTGTTCAGAATTTTTCCCCACCAAACCACCTATTAATCTGTTCAGCTACTCCTGCTCAGATCACAAAACCAAATCATAGCTGTGAAAAGCCAATTTTCTCTCTCAATCAACATGCAATAAAAATATCAATAAAACATAACATTTAATAAATACTATTAAAATTCAAATAATGCAATGGTCACCAAAAGATTCATTATATATAACACAAAAACACAACAAAGGATATGCATCCAACGTAATAAAGAAGTCAAACCACCATAGATAAAGGGAACATCTTACCATTGACAAAAAAAACCCTATCTTAGTCAGAGACATCTACTTAGAGTGAGGTTCCTGATGGGGGTTGCCCTTATTGGGGCGGTCAGGCCTATAAGGCGCTACAGGTACGCTAGGGATGTATAGTTCTTTTTGTCTTGGTACAGCACCTTCCCACCCTGAAGATATCAATGGTAAGAAGTTCCCTTTTTCTACTTTATCTATGGCTGTTTAACCTTATTACATTGGATGCATATCTATTGTTATGTTTTTGTGATATATATTTCCAGTCTTTTGATGACCATTGCATTATTTGAATTTCAATAATATTCATTAAAAAGGTTATATTTTATTGATTCTCCAATTTTGACTGCAAATCTTTTCCCATGTTTGGTAAAATATTTGGTAAATAAAAGAGCACAGTTAGCAATATATACAGTACGTTCACAAAAAGGGGAAATCAAATGCAAAAGTTAGCAAGAGAATTCAAAGAGGTCCTTTAGCGCTCAGCAGGAATGAAGAAAACCAACTATTTGATTTAAAGTTGGTTTATTATAGCATAAAAGGTGCAGGGCAACGCGTTTCTCGGGAATACTTTCCTGCTTCTTCAGGCATACATAACTTAAAATCACCTTGGTTTAAATATGGTGACAAAATTGGAAATGAGGCTCAATCATTAACTCTTAAGTGGACAGATAAAAATAAACGACATACAAAGTCAGAAGTCTACATACACAAACAACCAAATTAAAATCTAAATATTTAAATAATTAAAAGACATTCTTAAAAATCATACAAAGGCTGTGTTCACACGGCTTAATTGCGGGAGCGGGGCTGGCACCTCGCCGACCCATAGACATTCATTACCAGCGGCGCGTATACGCCGCTGGTAATTCACATGTCACTTATCTCTCCCCGCGGTGTATTCGCCGAGCAGGGAGAGGAGACGTAATCCATAGTTCTCTACGAGAACTGTGGATTACCATAATGACTTGGACGTTTTCAGCCCGTAATTTGCGCACTCCGGCATGTAATTACGGACTGAAATACGTCCAGTTTTAAGCCGTGTGAACATGGCCAAACAGTGTCTACATAAATAAATATGGCATATTTAACAATAAGACTTCTTTTTCAAAATAATTACTAAAAACTTGTATTCTAAGTGGGAATCGAACACAAAACCTATTGTCTCCTAGCTCTCTTAGTTAACCACTACTCTATAACTCATCTATTCAGTTTATAGTATCCTGAACCTCATTAAGACCATGAGGTACAATAGTATTGAGCTTGTAAATCCAGAATATTTCTCTGTTTGCTAACTTTCTATGATAGTCTGGATCTTCACTGTTAACAAGCTCAATGGGTTGAACCATAAACTCCGGTCCAATTCCAGGATGTCTATCAATAAAATGCCGAGGCAAACTATGAATTAATTTTGTGTCCTTAAAAAATGGTGCTTATTAATTCTTCTAGATAATTTAAGAGTGGTTTTCCCCACATATTGTATACCGCACATACAAGTATCAAATAAATTAAAAATGTTGATGTGCATGTAAATTTAAATATTTGATATTAAAACTTCCCCAGTGCTGAGGATGAAATTTATTTAGAGCCTAATAAGATTCTACAACACTTACATAAATTATGTTCACAAGGAAATGAACCTAATTGAGTTTTTTCACCATCTCTTTATTACCTTTATTTTTATTTCTGTCTTAATTTCGAAGGAGCAATTTTATTTTTAATGGTGGGCGCTTTTCGGAAAATAATTTGGGATTCTTAGGTAAAATCGGACACAACACCGGGTCTAGTCTAAGGATGTCCCAGTGTTTATTCACCCTTTTTTCTGATTTCGCCATGTTGCGAGCTGTAAGTTGTAATAAAATTAAACTGATCCTCCCCCACTCCCCCATTCATTCTCCTTTATTTTTAGTTCTGTCTAAATACTGGCTCTGGGTAAGACAACCCGCTTTATTTTTAGCCTCTTGAATTAAAGAATTAGGATAACGTTTTTGTTGAAACTTCTTAGTTAGTAGTTCAGATTGTAAATTATAATCATCATCCAAAGTACAATTTTTTCTGATTCTGCGATATTGGCCGTAGGGAATATTTCTAATCCAGCTACGATAATGGTTTGATTCAAAAGCAATGTAGCTATTTGAGTCTGTAATTTTAAAATGCGTTTTAGAAGCTATCTTACCATTCTGAATAAATAATTCAAGATCTAAAAAAACTATTTTAGTTTTACTAAAATTAGCTGTAAAAGAAATACCCCACGTATTTTCTATTTAAAAAACCAATAAAATTTTTAAAACTTTTTCGGTGCCACTCCAAATAAATAAAAGGTCATCTATAAAAACGCTTATCATAGCAGATATTCTTAAAATAAGGGTTAGACCCAGAGTCAATAAAAGCAGATTCAAAAACTCCCATAAAAAGGTTGGCAAAGGAAGGGGCCACATGGGTCCCCATCGCAGTGCCAACCTGCTGATAGTAGTGGGAGGAGTTATATTGGGGAAAAAATTATTTTTTAAAAAAATCTAAAAGCCCTTCAATTAAAAATTGTCTAAAAGGGGGAGGAAGTCCATTATATGTATCTAAAAAAGTTATAACAGCTCTTAATCCTAATGCATGGTCGATGTTCGAATATAAAAATGTGACATCACACTTAAAAATTTTAAAATCAGAACCCCAAATTTAAAAATTCACCAACTCCCTCAAGACAGCATCCGAGTCCTTAATATAACTGTTTAAAACTTATAACAAAAGGCTGTAAATATAAATCAATGAAGGGGGAAAAAGATTTGATAACAAAGAACCCACTCCAGAGATTATAGGCCTCCCTGGTGGATTAATAGGGTCTTTATGTACTTTCGGGAGGTGATAAAGTGTGGAACTGTGGGACTTTTAGTCATGAGAAATAATTTTTCATTTTTGTCAATGGTGCCTCGATCAGGGCCGCCGATAGGAGGGTACAACCAGTACTCCCGTACCGGGCCCGGCCAGACTGTGAGGCAAGGGGGGGCCCGCCACCGGCGCCAGGCTCCGCCCCCTTGTTCCACGCTAATGGAAGGGAGAGCAGACCACACGCCTGCCCTCCCTACCATATCAATCAGCTAGAGTGTCAGAGCCCGGGGGGAGGGAGGTCCACTCTGCTGTGCACTTACAGTGTCACTTACTTCAGCTTGCAGGCAGCCTCCTGTGCACAGAACAGTCTGCCCCTCCCCCTGCTCCCTCTGGCTGCCAGCAGATCAGTGATGTCACGCCCACGGCCAGAGGGAACAGGGGGAAGGACCGACTGCTCCATGCACAGGAGGCTGCCTGCAAGCTGAAGTAAGTGACACTGAACAGATGTAAAGTTATTATGTGCATCTCAACCTGCAGCACAGCCCCCTATTTCCACCACAGAGATGAAAGGGCCCACTTGCCTGTCCTGTGGGGTCCCACTCGGGGCCCCTGGCATTCGTGGGGCCCCACTCGGGGCCCCTGGCATTCATGGGGCCCCACTCGGGGCCCCTAAGATTTGTGGGATGTTGAGCAGGGCCCCACAAATCTTAGGAGCCTTGATTGGAGCCCCACAAATCCCAAGGGCCTTGAGCGGGGGGACCCCAAAACTTAGGGGTCTTGATCAGGCCCTGCGCGGGCCGCTCAAGCCCCCTGGGATTTGTGGGGCCCTCACCAGACCTGTGGGGAGAGGAGGCCCTTGAAGGGGGCCCCACACAGTGTGGGGAGGTAGGGAAACTTGAGGGGGCCCTACTCAATTTCTTCCATGTGGGGCCCCACTAGTTCTCCTCTACCAAAGGTGGGCTAATACCTGGCTACCTACCTCGCGGGGCCCACTATGTAGCTACCTACAGGGACCCATAAAATTAACGACCAGTCACCAAGGAGTATTATTACATTTTGGGACTATGGATGGGAGTTTGACATGGGGGGCACCGGGGATTTTTATAAAGTGACGAGTGTCAGGTGTTTGTATTGTAAGTCCTCATGGTGGCCAGGACCGGATGGAGAAAAGGGGAGGGAAAAAAAAGCGACTTATCAGATTTCACTTGTGAGTCACTAAATGTAACTGCACTGTATTAACTTATATCTGCCACATGTATGAAAACTGTCTAGATGTAGGACTTTCCTTGTTGCCCACAGCAACCAATCAGGGCTCATAACAACCAATCAGGGGCGCCCCTTTCATTTTTATATGGTGCTCTGAAAAAATGAAAGGGGCACTTGATTGGTTTTCTATGGGCAACAAAGTGAGATTTAGACCCATGTTTTCATGCATTTCCCCCTATATGGTCACTGTATGGTGGTAATATTGGTGTTATTGTATTGGATTATATTCAGAAACAGTATTGTGGCATTATTCTGCATCTTTATGGTGGAGTTATGTGGTGAAGTTGCGGTATTACTTCATCTTTGTATATAGGTGTTATTTGTAATTGGTAGGGGGCCCTGAAATTTCTGATGGCGGCCCTGGCCTCGATCGACCATTGACAAAAATGAAAAATTATTTCTCATGACAAAGTCCGGACCTCTAAGCCCTGATGAAGCCAGGTTAGCTGGCGAAACATGTCGGGGAGTTTAGATATGACGTTTTAAATTGTGATTTCTCACCTCTATCTACAAGTGTCACCTGCTGCAGGGGTGTCACAAGGCAGCCTTGGGGTCCATGAAAATTAGGACGACTGCCCAAGTAGTAGCTTGGGATGCTTACTGGAGCTAGTAATTTGCTATAGATATAAGGCTCTCCTGCTAATAGGTGGTGTTCCACCAGACGATAATAGAAAAGGAGCTATTCCTTCTTTCAGAAGCAGAAAGGGTTAAATGGTGAGGTTAGAAATCAGGTTTTTAAATAGTGTGTATAGAGGTTAAGAGTTATATATAATAAAAGTTACGTTTTAGTGTTTAACAGATAGAGAAATGATAGAGTTTAAGTTTGCCTACGGCAAAATAGTAAATATAGTCATTTCCAATTTGGCACCATATTTAAACCAAGGTGATTTTAAGTTATGTATGCCTGAAGAAGTGGGATAGTATTCCCGAGAAACGCGTTGCCCTGCACCTTTTATGCTACAATAAACCAGCTTTAAATCAAATAGTTGGTTTTCTTCATTCCTGCTGAGCGCTAAGGGACCTCTTTGAATTCTCTTGCTAACTTTTGCATATGATTTCCCCTGTTTGTGAATATTTGACCGGAGTCCGGAGTGACTGCGTGAACAGAGGACCTTCGGCTGGCTGATGCAGGTTGTGGAAAGAGCCGTGGGATTATTCTTCCATACGTGTATATGAGCTGTACCATTTGTGCAGCTCAATAAGGTGAGCTTCGCTCTATACAGCAAATAGCTCTGTTGTTTTAAAAGTTACGCGCACTGCGCCTTTTGTCTGCTTTTTTCTCCGAGGATCATATTGTGACGAGAACCGGGGGATCATTGAAAATACAGTACATAAGAGTAGAATTTTTTATTTTACTACGAGAAATATGTTCTGACTTTATTTCAAAGGAGTAGGCCTAAAAAATATATTGTAAATATACTTTTTCCAAGTGGTGCACACTGTAAGCTCTGTACTTTTCAGCAACTGTTACCAGCACAACGAAGCCAGAAAAAATTGTATTAAAATTCCTTATTGCCAGTGGCTTCTTGTTGAATCTTAAGAAGGGAATCTTGTTTTTGGTTTAACAAACAAACATTTTAAGAACAGCCATAACGTTTATTTTCAGAATCCCATCAGCCAGGCTCGTAGACAACGGCAGCCCACAAACTGGATTTCTTAGAGTCCTCTTACAAATTGTTGGCACTCGCACAACACAGCGAGCTTGTTTTGTACGCTTTGGCGCACGTGCTACATGTTCTATGAATGTCCTTATGGCTGCCAAGTAGCTGGAATATACACACAGCTCAAACAACTCAATTGTAACTTGCCAGATACATTTTCCAGTCATCAGTCTCCAGCTAAATGTGCTATGTATAAAAGAGAAAAGGAGCAGACACCTCTCTGAGTGATAATTAAAATCAACAATGCACGGCGATATCAAATTACTTCTGAGTCAAGGGTTATTAAAAATATTCAGAAACTTAACTTGACCAGGATATCTGTATGAACATTGATATTTTTTAGTAGTTTAAATAAAGGTGATTTAAGCCATTATTCTCACAGTTTCACTGATCATGTTGCCTGAAAACAATTATTTTTTTTTTTAATTCATGGGGTTTGTAGTTTACGAATGAATTTGCTGGGGATCTAATTTGTCATTTTAAATATCCAAAACCACCCATGCTTAGTTGAACTTTTTCTAGCCAAGATCTACTGAACTATAGCTTGAAGAGCAAATTATCTAGCACGTATAGATTTTAAAAACCAAGAGTCAGTTCTTGGTCAACAACCACATATTTCTAAACCAAGAATTTACAGTCAACTAGAAAGATTTAAGATTTTTTTTCATATTCAAAGAATTTTATTAATAAATGCAATCAGCAGTACAAGAGAAAATGGAAATAATGCAACAGTCCTTTCTGTAATTCACATCTAGCAGAATAGACATAGAAATGTCTATTAACTTTTTTAAATCGCTTAATATAACCTCATGAAATAACACAATGCTACTAGATTGGTAACCTAACAGCAAAAAGTTATACCAAAAATGTACTATTATTGTGATAGTAGTCTACAGATGAGCAATAAGATTAGTTTGAACTGAAACATATCATCAGATCCAAACTTACATTAAAACAGAAAAAGAAAGAAAACTAAGTGCTGCCAATTATGCACGTCCCGCGGAGGACCACCAGGCCCAACAACTTTATTCTATATCTAAATCAGAGAAAAAAAGATCCCAAAAGATACAAAGACAGTCTTATATAAGGTTGGAGTATTCAGGGGAAGATGTGAAGGAGACCCAATCCCTCCATGTCCTATTGTGCTTGTCGAGGAGGTGAGAATTATCTGCTCTGAGTTCCTCCATTCTCTGTAGATGGAAAATCTCCCTAAACCAGGATGTGATCGATGGAGTTATGGTGGATCTCCAAAGTCTTGGGATCAGAATCCTTGCTGCTACTAAAAGAAAGAGCATGAGGCTTCCCTTTAGGGCATAAATGCTTTGTGGGAACATAAAAAGAAGGAGCACAGAGGGATCATTCTGCAAGATTATTCCCATGATTAATATAATTATGTCAATCACTCTGGTCCAGAAAGACTGGATCTCCACACACCCCCACCAGATATGGGTCATTGATCCCTGTGTTTCCCCACATCTCTAGCAACAAGATGGGACTGAGGGATATAGATTATTAAGGAGGGTTGGTACCCTATACCAGGAGTCCCTAACCGCCGGTCCGCGGACCGGCACCGGGCCTTAGTGCATCCCCTGCCGGTCCGCGGCCATGGCGACACCTGATGCCGGCCGCCCGGTGACTTTAGTCCAGGCGGTCGGCATCTGCTCTGCACGGCCGCTGTATTCCGGCGGTGCCGAGATACCGTGTTTCCCCGATAGTAAGACAGCGTCTTACATTCTTTTACCCCCAAAAGTCCCACTATGTCTTACTTTCGGGGTATGTCTTATAGGGCAGGTATAGGGCCGGCTGTAGGCAGGTATAGGGCTGGCTGTAGGCAGGTATAGGGCCGGCTGTAGGCTGGTATAGGGCCGGCTGTAGGCAGGTATAGGGCCGGCTGTAGGCAGGTATTAGGGCCGGCTGTAGGCAGGTATGGGCCGGCTGTAGGCAGGTATAGGGCCGGCTGTAGGCAGGTATAGGGCCGGCTGTAGGCAGGTATATAGGGCCGCTGTAGAGCAGGTATAGGGCCAGCTGTAGACAGGTATAGGGCCAGCTGTAGACAGGTATAGGGCCAGCTGTAGACAGGTATAGGGCCAGCTGTAGACGGTATAGGGCCAGCTGTAGACAGGTATAGGGCCAGCTGTAGACAGGTATAGGGCCAGCTGTAGACAGGTTATAGGGCCAGCTGTAGACAGGTTATAGGGCCAGCTTGTAGAAAAAAGTATAGGGCCAGCTGTCGACAGGTATTGGGGCCCAGTGTAGACAGGTATAGAGCCACGTAGACAGGTATAGAGCCACTGTAACAGGTATAGAGCCAGCTGTAGACGGTAAGAGCCAGCTGTAGACGGTTGGGGCCCACTGTGGGCAGAAAAAAACTTAATATTCTTATCTGTCCGCTATAATATTTAGCAACAAAACGCTCATAGGCCCCACTTGGGAAAATCCCCCCTTGATCCCATATATTTCAGCATTTCACAATGAATTCGTGGACCCATATTTCTTGAAATATCACTTTTCTTTATTGTAAACAATAGCTTTCTAAAACGTTTCCGTTAAAAGCATTGCATGTAGTACAGTCATGGCAGACTAGTAGCGTATGTTGCACAAACAAATAGGTAAATACCTTCCATAGAGCTTAGAAGCGATCATTAGATGAGGAGCAGCATGGACAACCGGCCTGGTGAACGCCGCAAGATGCAACGGATCTGTAGATCAGATTAAGATTCAGCTACTAAAAAGGGAAACATACTGGATAGTGTCTCTTGATTCCAAAAGCCCGAATGGACTCAATGAAGAATTGAGTTTCAAAGTGTTTTTAAAATAATTTCTTTTTGTTTAACCAAGGGTTAACCAGAAAGGGTTAACATGCATATAAAGGGAAGGCAAACCTAGAACACGCATGCTTGAGAAAGAGGGCGTTGATCCCTTGAAACGTTGCATCTTGCGGCGTTCACCAGGCCGGTTGTCCATGCTGCTCCTCATCTAATGATCGCTTCTAAGCTCTATGGAAGGTATTTACCTATTTGTTTGTGCAACATACGCTACTAGTCTGCCATGACTGTACTACATGCAATGCTTTTAACTGAAACGTTTTAGAAAGCTATTGTTTACAATAAAGAAAAGTGATATTTCAAGAAATACGGGTCCACGAATTCATTGTGAAAGGCAGAAAAACACTTACCTGGCTCCCCGCTGCTCCGTCTCCCGCGCCGCCTCCTCGCTGCTCCGGCCTCCCGCGCGCTCACCCCAGCACAGGCAGTGACGTCATCAGGCCGCGCTACGTCTTACTTTCGGGGTACGTCTTACATTAGGCGACCTCCCTAAGACACCGCTACGTCTTACTATCGGGGGTGTCTGACTATCGGGGAAACACGCGAGCAGCTGCACACATCGTGCGGCTGCTTCACTATAGGGAATGCAGGAGCGGTGCATTACCGCCCCTGCTCTCCCTATCATTGTAGATGCGGCGCTCACTGAGCGCCGCATCTACAACGATAAGCGGCGCAGGGAGTGTGATGCAGCAGTGACGTCACACACCCCCGCCGCTGGGTCTCGTCGGACGCTGGGAGGCGGAGCTCTGCAGGGAACGGGATATGGTGAGTAACGTTCTCGCTTTTTTTTTTTTTTATATTACTATGGGGGGCATATTACCATGGGGGGCATATTCCCTATGGAGGCCATATTACCCCATGGGGGGGCCATATTACCGTGTTGGAGGGCCCAGGGGATTACCATGGAGGGCCATATTACCATGGAGGGCCATATTACTATGGAGGGCCATATTACTATGGAGGGCCATATTACTATGGAGGGCCATATTTCTATGGAGGGCCATATTACTATGGAGGGCCATATTACTATGGAGGGCCATATTACTATGGAGGGCATATTACTATGGGGCATATTACTAAGGGGGGTATTTTCTATAATGGGGCATATTACTAAGGGTTTGTGTATTTTATACTAAGGGGGCTTGATTTTACTAAGGGGGTCATTTTACTAAAGGGGGTACTGGGATGTATTTATCTATCATTACTGGAGGGGGCATGTATTTATATATCATTACTACAGGGGGCATATATCTCTATAATGACAGAGCTGATTACATATTTATATTATATATGTATAATGCTCATCAATATTACTGCATATTATATATATATGTATAATGCTCATCAATATTACTGCAGACTGACTGTCAGCTCTGTGGATCAGCATTAATATAATACTGACCCACAGAGCTGACAATCAGTCTGCTGTTTATAAAATACTGGTTACCCCATACTATACCTACAAATGACACAGTATACACTTTATTGGGGGGTTTTTCTTTGCGTGTGATTCTAAACATCCAACCCCGTTCATAACCCCGCCCCTAATAACTCCGCCCCCCAACGGGCCGTGTAAAAATTGCCTGGTATAAAACCGGTCCCTGGTGGAAAAAAGGTTGAGGACCGCTGCCCTATACCATCTAGACAGAACTTTGAAATTTGTTTCTTGGATTCGGCAAGATACCGAATCCCTATGTGTTAAAATACACGCTTTCTCCCATTCGTCATCAGTAAATGAGCGTTTAAGTTCTATCTCCAATCTATTTTGATAAGTGGGTTTGTATGGGGTTAAGGTAGTAATTATGTTATATATCTGAGAGATGAGAAAGATTTTAGATTTTAACATGACGTAGAAACAAACAACACTACATGTAGCTCATGGCAGTAGGAATGTTGTCTAGGTCTTTGGATTCCTAATTCTAGCAAAGTAAAAATTGTGGCTAGACCCAATGGAGCCAACATCCCTGACAACGAAGAAGCCCTAACAGGGCATTTTCTAACAATGAGCAATTTTTAAGGTACTTATCACATCACTCCAGTCCCACTAAAAAACACCAGTGACTGTCTGTCCGCTGTCTCTGACATAATGTCCTCTCTCCATCTGAAACTAAACCTCACTAAAACCGAACTTCTTGTCTTTGTCATCTTCAAACCAACCCTACCCCGCTATTTCTGTCTCAGTGTGTGGCACCACCATAACTCCTAGGCAACAGGCCCGCTGTCTTGGGGTTATACTAGATTCTGATCTGACCTTCACCCCTTATATCCAATCCCTTGCCCGATCCTGTCACCTGCACCTCAAGAACATCTCCGTAATCTGTCCTTTTCCCACTGTGGAAACAGCTCAAACTCTCATTGTTGCTCTTATTCATTCTCGCCTTGACTACTGTAACTCCCTACTTATTGGTCTCCCTCTCTGCAAACTCTCCCCTCTTCATTCTGTCCTGAATGCAGCAGCCAGACTTGTCTTTCTTTCCAGCCGCTATACTGATGCCTCTACCCTGTGTCAGTCACTGCAATGGTTGCCCATCCAGTACAGAAAACAACATAAACTCATCACTCTCACCCATAAAGCTCTTCACAGCACTGCACCCCCCTACATTTCCTCCCTCATCTCTGTCTACGACCCTACCCGTTCTCTCCGCTGAGGACATCAGATTACATTCCTCAATCATTCAAACCTCCCATGCCCGTCTCAAAGATTTCACATGTGCTGCACCGGTTCTCTGGAACATGCTACCGCAGACGATCAGGCACACTCACAACCCTGACAGTTTTAAGAAGGCCCTAAGAACACATCATCTCAGTCTGGCATATCAAGATCCCTAATTGTTAACCCCCACCTGCTATCACACACCTCTGTCACTCCCAACACTAGGGCACTCACAGGCACTTCTCTGTATATAGATGTACTGTCAGGGTGGCAGGGTCACCCAACTTTTACGTAAACCACCTCCTATTTATGTAACATGGCTGGACCATTCTAAACTGAGCACTTCTTAACCCTTCGTCTCACCCATACACCCTTATAGATTGTAAGCTCTCGCGAGCAGGGCCCTCACACCTTGTGTCTCATCTGTAAGTTCTTTTTATGTGCAATGTCTGTGCGTTTACCCTCTATATTATAAAGTGCTGCGGAATATGGTGGCGCTATATAAATAAAGATTATTATTAGAGATGGGCGAATTTCTCAAAAATTCGATTCGGTCACTTCGCCGAATTTTCCGACAAAAATAAATTCGGTCCGAATTACTTCGGCACGAATCGCGTTAAAAAGCAGCTATTTCCAGGCTGCACAGAGCCTGCAGGGTGCAGTAGAACGTTGTGCCATGCTTAAATATGCAGAGGGAGCTTGGTTTGGTCTTCATACAATGTTGTGTTTTAGTATGACACGCAGATGACTGCCGCCGCTCTTAGAATCGCTTCACTATAAAATTCCCTGGCACTTAAGAGGGCAAAACTGACCAAAAAACTCAAGCGGGAATGTAGCCTGATAAAGTCATGCCAGCGAAAGCTGGAAAAAAAACAAGCTGAGAGCTCAGGTGGCAACATTAGTGACAGAGTGTGGAGGTGACGGCGGCAGCCACAGCAGCATGAGGTCAGGCAGTGGCACAATGACATTCTGGAGGTGGCAAAACACGAGGAAGCCACAGAGTGGCACAATGACTGAGAGCGGAGGTCACGGCGGCAGCAGTATGAGGTCAGGCAGTGGCACAATGACATTCTGGAGGCGGCAAAACAGTATTAGGCCACAGAGTGGCACAATCACACAGTGTGGAGGTCCCGGCGGCAGCAGTATGAGATCAGGCAGTGGCACAATGACATTCTGGAGGTGGCAAAACAGGAGGAAGCCACAGAGTGGCACAATGACTGAGAGCGGAGGTCACGGCGGCAGCAGCATGAGGTCAGGCAGTGGCACAATGACACAGTGTGGAGGACATGGCAGCAGCCACAGCAGCAGCATGAGGTCATAGAGTGGCACAATGACAGTGTTGAGGTGAGTGGCAATACCAGTCCCTGGTAAAGATGGTTGGTGGCAGATGGAGAAACTGTCAGCAGATGTGTGGCATCAGGTGGGTGGCGGTATCAGAATAGTGGCTGAGGCAGGTAGTTTGAACCCAGACTGACGCCTAAGGCATTGGTGTGTGGAAATCCTGGCCGATACACGCCTGATTCATCTTGACAAAGGTCAGTCGTTCCACATTTCCCGTGGACAAGCGGGTTCTCCTTGGGGTAACGATGGCCCCCGCCGCACTGAACACCCGCTCTGATGCCACACTACTGGCCAGGCAGGACAGCTTCTCCACTGCAAACTCGGCAAGTTGCGGCCACACATCCAGTTTGGCTGCCCAGTAGTCCAGCGGATCTTCTAACTGAGGTGGCAGAGTGCTGTCCAAGTAGGCCACAACCTGTTGGTTCAGGGACTGCTCCAGGTCCTGCTGCTGCTGGCGACTGTCCTCCTCACTAGGCGGGTGAAGGAAGCTGCTCATCAGTGACTCCAGACTTAGGTTACTATGATGGAGCTGGTACTGCTCTACCCCCCCACCTTCCACCAGCAGCCGCGGCAGTAGTACCGTGAGGCTGAGGAACCCCCCGGTCAGACCAGTCAGAGGAGGGACGATGCCACACATAGACAGCAGCCAACTGATTACGGAGGATTTCCCTATAGTCTTTGAGTTTGTCTTCCCTCTCAATAGCTGGGAAAAAGGCTCCCATTTTGGACCGGTAGCGAGGATCCAAAAGGGTGGAGAGCCAGAAGTCATCCCTCTGCCGAATGCTGACTATTCGGCTGTCACTAGCCAGGCAAATAAGCATGCTGCGGGCCATCTGCACAAGTGACTCCGGGGGCTCCCTGCCTCCATTTCCACTGTATACTGCCACGGTGCTGGGGGTCATCTGCCTCGTCTTCCTCATCTCCATCCACCTCCTCCAGCTGCTCCTGCTCCTCCTCTCTTGTCACCTGGGTAGAAAATCCATTCATTTCACCAGACAATGCTTCTGCTCCAATGTCGTCCTCCTCCTCCATTTCAGTCCCCACTGGACTCATGTGGCCACGAGATGTAGTCGCCACGTCTCCAGTCCCCTGCCCAGACAGATTTTTCAGCATCTGTTCCAGAACATGAAGCAGTGGAATGATGTTATTCATCCCGTAGTCCTGGCGACTGACAAATAACGTCGCCTCCTCGAATGGCCTCAACAAACGGCAGGTGTCACGCATGAGCTGCCACTGGCTGACATCAAAGTTACACAGGGGAGTACTTCCGTCTGCCTGGATCATCAAAAAATCATTAATGGCCTTTCTCTGTTCATACAGTCGGTCCAACATGTGCAGGCTGGAATTCCAGCGGGTGGAAACATCGCATATCAGAGTGTGTTGGGGGAGGCCGTTCTGCCGCTGCAACTCGAGGAGGGTGTTCCTGGCTTTGTACGAATGGATAAAGTGCATGCACAGTTTCCTGGCCATTTTCAGAATGTTCTGAAGATCGGTGGAAGACTTCAGGAACCTTTTCACAACCAGATTGAACACATGCGCCATGCAGGGCGCATGTACCATCCCTCCTCGGTGCAGCGCGGACACCATGTTCCTCCCATTGTCCGTCACCATGGTTCCGATTTGCAGTTGGCGCGGAGAAAGCCACACATCGATTTCTTGCTGCATGACGCGGAGCAGTTCCTCCCCTGTGTGACTTCGTTCGCCGAGGCAAGCCAGGTGTAGAACTGCGTGACACCGCTGTGCCCTACACATGTGGTATGATGGAGCAGTACTTGTGGAGGCTGAGATGGTGGTGGTGGTGGAGGAGGAGGAGACGGACATTGGCGCAGGTGCAGCAGTTTGACAACGTGGAGGAGAAAGCAGCGTCTCCTGTCCAAGTTGTTGGTGTGCCTGGGCTGGAAGCACATTCACCCAGTGGGCCGTAAAGGACATGTACTGGCCCTGACCGTAGTTACAGCTCCAGACGTCCGCGCTGCCGTGCACCTTGGAACAAACCGATAAGCTCAAGGACTGACCCACCTTCTGTTCTACATATTTATGAAGTGCTGGTACTGCCTTTTTGGAAAAGAAATTACGGCTTGGAACTCTCCATCTCGGCTCGGCACAAGCCATTAGTTCTCTGAACGGTGCAGAGTCCACCATTTGGAAAGGGAGGGACTGCAGGACCAACAACTTGGACAGGAGCACGGTCAGCTGCTGCACCTTAGGATGGTTGGACGCATACTGTTGTCTCTTTGCAATCGCCTCGCTGAACGACTGCTGGCGCCATGAGTAGCGAGGAGCAGGAGCATCTGGAACGGGAGATGATGTCAAAGAGAAACAGCTCCCTTCTGCAGAGGTGGTGGAGCCTTGACTGGCTGCAATGGCATGCATGCCACTGGGCGCTGCTGCTGCTGTTGTTGCGGCGACAGGATGGACCACCACATCTGAGCCACGTTTCTCCCAGGCCACCGGATGGTGACGCTGCATGTGTGACGCAGGGCCGTGGTGCCAACGTTAGCTCCCAGGCCACGCTTCACTTTCTGCCCACAGATTCTACATATACCCATATTCGGCTCCTCCGGTGTCTTAGCAAAGAACTGCCACACTGCCGAGTATCGGATTTTACCGCCAACTGCCGCCGCTGCCTCGCTGAGCCCCTGTGCCGCTACTTTCTTGGACCTGCGAAGCGGGTTTTTTACCCCGTGGCCGCTTGGCTCCCGACCTCACACTGCCGCTATCCTGCTGACTCACGGCCACACGACCCACTTGCTGGCTGCGCTGCTGCCTGACGCGCAAGCTGACGCCCTCTTCTCCTGACGATGATGAAGCCCTTGCCTCACCCGGCTCCCAAGTGCGGTCGGCTACATCATCATCTATTTGTGTTTCATCGTCACTGCTGTCCTCATCACCGGTCTTTGTATGCCGAGGCTGACCTCTCACAACATGACCTCCCATGCCACTCTCCACATCGATACTTTGCCGCCTACTGCAAGAAGCAGGCGATATTGGCCCCATTTCTTCGCTGCCAAGTAGCTGCTGACTGCCCTCCTCAAATTAGTCATCCTCGCTATATAGTGGCGCTGAGCCCAGACCACATAGTAGATCTCTGGCTGAGGGAACCGGATGGGACAGAGGCGGGCTGAGGACAGGTGAGGGCCGCTGACAGCTCCCCGGCCATGCCAACTAATGGTTGTGTCTGAGGTTCCCACCGATCTGGGGTTGTCAGATGTCATCTGGAGGAAGAGGATGACCTAGTCAACCAATCAAGAACCCTTGGGTTCTGAACAACACACGGCCGCTAGATGACAGCGGCAGTTTTTGGCCTCACCGAGTGACCCCTGCTGCGACGTCCCTTGCTGTGCTGCGACCTGGGCCTGTTCCAGGAATGTTTGTGCCACTGCCACTCGCAGGTGCAGAGCCTGCCACCTCTCTGTCTGACATACTGTTTGTTCTAAAATGTACAGACACTGTTTGATGATGATATCTGTATATGATAAATATACACCCTGTTTTTGACTCCAAATGAACCCAGTAACAAGCTTGGGTAACCCTTGGATATAAATTGCGCTCCACAAATGGCCAGGAAAAATTTACTTGTATGTGTCGTTTAAAAACACTGTGTGTTTTACTAAATGTAAAAGCACAAACAGGCTTAATTAACCTTCAGACATGAATTAGGCTACAGGAAAAATGTATATATTTTGGCGTTGAAAAAGACGGTTTATTTTTGTCAGCACACCAGCAAAACAACGCTTAATTAAGCCCTGGATGTAAATTGCGCCAAAGAATTGAGCCGCACAAACTAGTAGCTTTGTAGCGTGTTACAATTGCGTGTTTTCTACGCCACACAACAAGAGATACAGTTATAATTAACCTTTGCTTGTGAATTAGGCTACAGGAAAAATTTATATATTTTGGCGTTGAAAAAGACGGTTTCTTGGGGTCAGCACACCAGCAAAACAACGCTTAATTAACCCCTGGATGTAAATTGCGCAATAGAATTGAGCAGCCAAAAATGAAGTGGTATTTGTATTGTAAAAACGCTGTTTCTTTAAATGAATACAACAGGAACTGGCTTAGATCCCACTTGGATATTGAATGTATATGCAGCTGCAGTGGACGCACACTGGATTTCAGATCCAATACCCCAAAAAATTAGAAATAGAACATTAAGAGAACAGTCTCTGAGACAAGCTGAGCACACCCACAGAAATCAGATATATAAAAATCAATTTCTTCAGTAAGAGTTATCAGCCGCGGCAGCACACTATCCCTGATGAGCACAGTGAGAGGAGTGTGAGCTCCCGCGTCGCGCCTGGACTTATATAGTGCGGTGACGTCACAGATCCGCTGGTTCTCTGATTGGCTTCACCCCTGCACATGTCATGCATGGCTATGCCCTTTCTTCCTCCCAGAGTGCTTTGCCCCATGTAGCGCCATGTGCTCGCAGCCATTTTATCAATCAAAAGCACACTTCGTTCACCCAAAGTACCCCAAAGTTCGACTTCGTTCCGAACCGAAGTTTTCCTGAAATTCTAAACGAATTCCACTTCGTTAGAATCGATTCGCCCATCTCTAATTATTATTATTATTATAATTGAGCTTAAGATAAAATTCAACCATAATTTATGTACCAATTTCGCAGCAATCTATAAATGGTTTCACAACAGTACAGAAGATGGTTGTTTACTTAAAATTAGATACTCCACCCCAATTCAGGGATAGAAAGGGTTACTCAATGTTCTTTTACAGACAAGCATGATTACATGTGATACACAGGAGTTCATCTTACAGAACAGTCAGTGACTTGTCCAATGTACTGTCACATACGTTTCTCATCAAGACAAATCCCTACATGCAGCAAGCAGTATACAGTGCTCAATTTATTCTAGTGTGTTAAAAAAAACAAAAAAAAAAACAGTCTACAAAAATTAAGTACAGAAATAATAAAAAATAAAATGGAGTATTGCTTATAGGAATGTTCTCATACTATCATGGCATATAGACAGAATATGCTATAAATGTATTTTAGGTACTGGTCCCATCTCTGCACCTTTTGTGAGTGCAGTACACCAAAAGTCTCAATTCAAAACGGAGAGCCGGTTACGCTTGCGTGCAACTCTGCACTCTGTTCTGTGGGAATTCGGACTACAACGGAACACACTGCTTGGATGTACTCAAAACTCCCATACAAAAGAATGGAGATTAGTGCGCAAGCTCAAATTACACTTCATTCTGCAGACAGGTTTTCAGTGACCTGTACTCCTGATACGTGCAGGACCTTGAGCTGCAGACATTTATAGCCATAAATGTTTAAGATGGGAACACCCCTTTACAGGGTTTGTCACCTGAAGACAATCCTGTCCTTTAAGAGCATATGGACTTCATAGGAGAAAGGGGAGGGACTTGTGCTTGGGACAACCCATATATAACCCAGTATTAAAACCCTTTCCACGTGATAGAGAATGACCTTCAGTGATAACCTCTGATAACTGTGATAAAGAGAAGCTTGGCCATGGTTGATCAGCTGATCACCAAGTTAGTTGCTATATACAGTACAGACCAAAAGTTTGTACACACCTTCTCATTCCAACCGTTTTCTGTATTTTCAGGACTATAAAAATGGTAGATTCACACTGAAGGCATCAAAACTATGAATTAACACATGTGGAATTATATACTTAATAAAAAAGTGTGAAGCAACTGAAAATATGTCTTATATTCTAGGTTCTTCAAAGTAGCCACCTTTTGGTTTGATTACTGCTTTGCACACTCTTGGCATTCTCTTGATGAGCTTCAAGAGGTAGTCACCTGAAATGGTTTTCACTTCACAGGTGTGCCCTGTCAGATTTAATAAGTGGGATTTCTTGCCTTATAAATGGGGTTGGGACCATCAGTTGTGTTGTTCAGAAGTCAGGTGGATACACAGCTGATAGTCCTACTGAATGGACTGTTAGAATTTCTATTATGGCAAGGAAAAAGCAGCTAAGTAAAGAAAAACGAGTGGCCATTATTACTTCAAGAAATGAAGGTCAGTCAGTCCGAAAAATTGGGGAAACTTTGAAAGTGTCCCCAAGTGCAGTGGCAAAAACCCATCAAGCGCTACAAAGAAACTGGCTCACATGAGGACCGCCCCAAGAGTCACCTCTGCAGCAGAGGATAAGTTCATCCGAGTCACCAGCCTCAGAAATCGCAGGTTAACAGCAGCTCAGATTAGAGACCAGGTCAATGCCACACACAGTTCTAGCAGCAGACATCTCTACAACAATTGTTAAGAGGAGACTATGTGCAGCAGGCCTTCATGGTAAAATAGCAGCTAGAAAACCACTGCTAAGGACAGGCAACAAGCAGAAGAGACTTGTTTGGGCTAAAGAACACAAGGAATGGACATTAGACCAGTGGAAATATGTGCTTTGATCTGATGAGTCCAAATTTGAGATCTTTGGTTCCGACCACCGTGTCTTTGTGCGACGCAGAAAAGGTGAACGAATGGACTCTACATGCCTAGTTCCCACCGTGAAGCATGGAGGAGGAGGTGTGATGGTGTGGGGGTGCTTTGCTGGTGACACTGTTGGGGGATTTATTCAAAATTGAAGGAATACTGAACCAGCATGGTTACCACAGCATCTTGCAGCGGCATGCTATTCCATCCCGTTTGGTTTAGTTGGACCATCATTTATTTTTCAACAGGACAATGACCCCAAACACACCTCCCCAGATTGTGTAAGGGCTTTTGCCAATAAGGGGAATGATTGGGGGGTACACCCGATGACCTGGCCTCCCCCATCACCAGACCTAAAAAAACCAATCGAGATGGTTTGGGGCGGCCGGACCGCAGAGTGAAGGTAAAAGGGCCAACAAGTTAAGCATCTCGGGGAAAAAATTCAAGATGTTGGGGAAACCATTTCAGGTGATACCTCTTAAGCTCATAACAAATCCAAGAGTGTGCAAAACAGTAACAAAGCAAAAAGGTGGGTACTTTGAAGAACCTAGAATATAAACATATTTTCAGTTGTTTCAAACTTTTTTGTTAAGTTATAATTTCACATGTGTTAATTGAGCCCTTTGGGGTGAAACCTACAATTTTTATAGTCATGAAAATACGAAAATGTTTGAAAGAGAAGTTGTCCACTTTTTGTTGTTACCAACTAGGTTGCCCTTCATGAGAGAAAAAAATAAAATCGGTAGCTTAAAAGAGGTATCCTGCCTGTACTAACTGAAGTGAACCAAGTTTTGGAAACCTTCATGTTTTGGATCATTCACTACTAAAACCATTACTGTGGGGGGCAGGTAGAGTGTACAATCAAGGAAAGTACATCCATTTTGTGCTTTCTTATTGATAATTTACTTTTAAATACCAAATATAACAACATAGACACACATGAAATGAACACCATGCTCAGTGCATGGCTCATTTTATGAATACCTGTTGGATTGGAGTGTATCGGACCGTGTGCGAGTAATCATAGTTATCAATGATTTCAAAATCCTTTACGGCTTCTTCTGCAGTGGGTCCATTAAATGTGACCTCAACAGGGGCTTTTCCGGCTCCTTTGGTAAAGACGGTGACGTGTGTGGGCTTTCCATTCTCAACACCTTAAGAAATAAAATAATATTTGTCAATATCTGATAATCTTAAACAATATATAAGAGCTTTGGTATGAGAAAATCATGAGTATAAGACTTAATTGTTATACCAGATCCAGTCCAAGGACAAGCATGGCTCTGATTCTGTAAGAAAGACCCCTTTCTGTAATCTATATAATCTTAAATCTAATCTGTATCTAATCCTAATCCGGTGATCTGACCCTTAGGCCTCGTTCACACGGCTTATTTCGCCGACTGATTGACGATCGTCAATCCGTCGGCAAATCAGTCAGAAATAAGTAACAGCCTATTTTCTATTGATTTCAATAGAAAATACGGCTCGTCGTTCACACGACGCGTATTTCCGTGCCGGATTGCCGCCGCGGATTGACGACGGCAATCCGGACGGAAAAACAATGTGCATGTCAATTATTTATGGACGGATTCACCACCTACAATGAATGGAGATGGTGAATCCATCGGGAAATCAGTTACAAATATGTGCCACACTTAGTGGCACTTATTTGCAACTGATTTTCAACTGATTTCAGAACGTATTTACGATCGGCAATCCGATGTAAATACGTTCTGAAATAAGCCACGTGAACGAGGCCTTACTGATTAACAGCTAAACAACAAGATTATACTGATATTATTACTGATATTAATGAACAGTTATATTTTGCGTCCTATATACATACCAGATTTATTAAGACCAGGACCTTCAGCCTTCACTTTGCTGGCATCATGTGAGGGGTCAACCTTAATTCTAAATGGACTATATGGGATTTCCTGTGGAAAAAGAAAAAAAAATCATATTACTATTTCTCCGCTACTGAAGCGCAAAATATAAAATATAATGAATGCTAAAGAGCAATCTCTGGTTTGAAAAACAAAAAACAACATTCTAATAGTCTAGGTCATCCTTTTCCATCCAATGTTAAGTCTACTTCATTTTCTTAGTTATAGAATATTTTTGGGAAAACAAGACAATGTACTAAATCACAAGTCATAGGAGTATGGCGATGTCCCATCAGGAGATCAGTTGTTTAGGTCTTTAAAGAGGACCTAGGAAAAGTAAGGACGAGTTCAAACGATGGGTTTTCGTTGCGGACAGGGTCAGAACTAAAAATGCATGGTTTCCTTGCTAGTGTGGAATTTTAATGAGGAAATAACGTGTACTGTCTGAGGTTATATAGCTGAATCCGTTAGTCATGCAATCTTGAAGAGGGTGCGGTAATTTTGGATCTATTATCTGGCACGTTGAAGTATGGTTCAGAGTCCAATATCTTCACTCTCAATTGGATGTGCAGTAAAATGATATTCTAGAGTTCGGCCTAGAGACTCATGGTATGAGAGGGTGCTGGAACTTTCAGGAATCAAGTAGCGTAGTGTAGGTGCCCTGCTTCGAGTGCCCCTTGATGGCGACCAGTGTGAACAATGATGTCACAGGCAAAGTTTCTGTGCCTTCAGAGTGTGACACTCCGCTCACTTGATAAAGGCTAGGGAGGCATCGAAATGTCGTGTATATCACATCACTGACTGTTCACACCGGTCACCATTCACTGGACACTTGAAGCAGGGCACCTACACTACCCTACTTGGATTCCTGTTTGTTCCAGCACAGTCTCAGTCTGGACTTCTGCCTAGAGACCTGGCTAAATGCCAGCGTAATGGAGCGCACACTGTGTACGCCGCTATATGCTAGGTGTTTTAGAAGTGTGCGCTGACCAGCATGTACTTCTAAAGTACTCTGTGCTGGCTCCCATACACTATCGTTTTCCAAAGTTCAAAAGCACATGAAAGGACATGTCACCTCTTTCTCCTGGCACACAGTATGCGGTTGGGAATAAGCTGTAAAATCTTAGAAATCAATGAGTGCTATGTAACGGTAGTTTACTGTAACTGCGGTCTGTACTTCGGGCGTATTGCAGTGCAATTACGCTGTGTGAACGTACTTTTATGATATACCCTTTTACTGCACATCCAATTAAGGGTATGTTAACAAGAAGTACTGCAGAACATCTCGCACTAATCCGCGCGTACTCCGGCGGCACGGTGGTCCGGCAGCTCGTCTGCCCCATTGACATTAATTACTCGCGACGCGTATTCACTGCCATTAATTGACATGTCGCTTATCTCCCCGCAAGTACAATACGATCGTATTGTACAAGCGGGGAGAAGAGGCGTAATCCATAGTTCTGTATTAGAACTATGGATTACCGTTATTTCGCCGCACATCTCACCCATATTAGAGCGCAAATACGCAGAGAAATGCGCGCCGAAGTTACCATGTGTGAACATACCCTAAGGGTGAAGATACTGGTTCCCATACTTCCACACTCCGGATGATGGATCAAGAATTACCACACCCTCTTCAAGATTTCAGGACTAACTGATTCAACTATATAACCCAAAGGCCAAGTACCAGGCAGACTTCTATGCAACAACTCTTTATGGAATCACTTTATTATCTTACTATTATTTTTTGAGCTTGACATTAATAACACTTTTTTCACTATTTCCTACTCAACCTATTTTGTGTGCCGTGGATTTACTTTTCCTTCCTATGCTGGGCCACTTTAAGGTAGACCCTATCCACTGAGCACGAATTTATTTTAGGTGTGCGTTCCTAACCACTTTACCTTTAAAGAGGACCTGTGACTTGAGTTCTTTGTGATATAACAATTTGGGAGCATCTTATCTTAGAACAGTTTTAAAAGGGCTGTGTGTCTGCACACACATTGACTCTGTTAGAACGGATTGGACAATGTCTGACTGTACAGTGAACCTCCCTTCCCCCCAACTGGTAACACTCAATTGACAGATTTAGTAATTCATTTCTAGAAGGAATATCGGAGAAACACCAAAACACAGATCTGTAAAAAAATACTCCAGAGTTGTAATGTTACATGAAACACGTATATATTTGCCATATGTCACAGGTCTTCTTTAACAACCAGAAAGAAAATAACTCAAGGACTTGAGGTTAATTGAATGTTGAAATTTAGAAGTTTAAATCACCATTGCTCTACACAGGGCCACCGTAAAGGCAGTACAGGGGGTACTCCTCTATGGGGCCTGGTGAAATAAGGGGGCCCGCTGCAGGCAGGCCCCCTTACATCTCAATATAGGCTGGCACTCAGGGGGGGGGGCCCAGACGCTCCAGCTGTATGGGGCCCCAAAATTTCTGATGGCGGCCCTGGCCCTACAGTATAGCTTTCTCACATTAAAAGGTAGGGCTACACAGAGACTTTTGGTTGCCAGTGTGCTGCAGGGAAAGTGAGCACCCTTTCCCTTTGAAAAAAAAAGGTTGTGTTGGCCTTGTGACTAAGAAGTCCAACCTATTTATTTTTTTTTTTTGCTATGGTCAGAAGGTTGCTCTCAACCATGTTTCTCATAATGAAATACAGAGGTAACGCTGTGATTTTACCACAACCAAAAGCCACCATGCTGCTCTAGCATTATAAAAGATTTTTACTTGCAGCTTGCTAATGCTTCACTATGTATGTCATCAGCTGTATGTCTATTACAACCTGCCCTTGTCAAGGTATAAAAGAATACTAACATGGGTATTAGACCACCAGCTGCCATATCAACTGCTCAGCACCCAGCAAGAGTGACAAAGGGAGTAGTGGTCATTGAGTGAATAAGACAGGCCTACTCCCATGTCCGACTGCTTAGATGTCATGGCTGTAGAGCTTGTGTTATCTAAGGGGTCCCAACCATTGATGGTGTTTGAGCTGTAATTTACAGCTGCTTGGCACCTGCAGTGTATGGTGAAGGCTCAGCTCCTGAGCTCACACCATAATTCTTCGCCAGACATTATGACATACAGAGGTTAGATCAGAAATAATGCCACACTTGTTTATTGGCAATTTCAATTCAATACCAGAAATTCAATACCAGACACAGGCAGCTATTGACAAAGGCAGCAACCTGTGGGATACATTTATCAAGAAAGGTGTGCCAGAATTCTGGCACAATTTGCACCAAAAATGGAGGTCGTACATGATCTACATCACATTTAATGATGTATTTTAGACATTTTCTAGACAATGACCAGCACGTACTTCTAATAACAGCAGGCATACAGCAGCACACACAGAATGTGCTGCTATATGCCGTGTGAGCCCGGCCTAAGACTGTCTAGTCTAAGTTTGCACTAAGACTAGGCTTATTCACGCCGTAATTGCGGGACGAATTTCACCCGCAATTACGCCGTGTGCTCGGCAGCGGGGACTTGACGGGGGGGCGGCAGCTCACCAGCCCCATAGACATTGAATAAATCGACATGTCACTTTCTCTCCACGCGTCGTATTGTGCGAGCGGGGAGAGGAGACTGAATCCATAGTTCTCTATGAGAACTGTGGATTACCGTAATGACTGGGACAGATTTCACCCGTAATTCGCGCAGTACGGTGCAAATTACGGGCTGAAACCCGTCCCAAAATAAGCCATGTGAACATAGCCTTAGACAGAATTGATAAATCTGCCCCACACAATGCAGATTATTTTTTTCCATTTTTTAATCCTGGAAAATCTATTTCCACACAAGAAAAAGCCCAGATGTCAGTTTAGCATTGTACACTAAAAAAAAAAAAAAAAGAAAAACAAAACCCAAACTGACTCCCGGAAAACTATTTCCCCACAGAAAACACCTTCATTTCCGTTCCCAATAAATAGGAGAACAAATACTATACACAGCATTTCATCCTAAGAAACAGTCAAACACACTACAATATTGTTCTTGGCATTTGAGGAACTGAAATTATATATATAACTCTACATTGCATAACATTTTTGATACAAACTTGTGGCACTCACCTCTCCTGCAAAGAGAACTTTAATGGTGTACCGCCCAGCGCCGGGGGGCATATATTTGACAGTAAATGTGTCATTAGCATTGGGGATGATATCAAAATCAATGTCCTCTTCTTCATCACTTATCACACGAGCATCACATTTAATTCCAACACTAACGTCACCTGGAAAACATCACGAATGTCCATGTAAAATTTGTGCAAATGAACAGTAGATGCCAATTTTTTTTTTTTAACTGCATTACTATGCATTATAAAAGGGAATGAAATCAATACATATTAAATGGAAGCTGCCATGTTGATTGTTCTTTGGAGGTAAAAAGAAACCTTTACAGGGAAACAACAGTGTCACCCACTGGTGCAATGATCAAATGACCCATTGCGTGAGTAACATTTATCCATATACTGTAACCTATGAATATTGGCCTCTTATTTGAGAGCAACAACCCTCTAGAAGATCATTGGAGGTTTAGGAAATCATCTCAGAGATTTCACTGTAAATGAACACATACATGGAAAGGTTTCTCAAGCTCTATAGTAGTGGCTTTGATGCTGCAGGTCTCCAAACTACAACCCCTAGCATCCTCTGCCATAGTATGTTGAAAGTTGTAAAAAGCTTGGTCAATACAATTGCAAACAATGATCTCATGGAAAACATTCTTGACAAAAAAGCGGGAATACACAATAATAAAAAATGCATTATAATATTTCCATAAGAGGAAAACCACAGGTTGTGCCTTAGGGTACAAGCAATTTAAATTACCTTCTCCTGCCTCTGTGCAGTCCACTGTAAAGTGAGTCGGCTCATTTGCCTTCAGTCCGGTCTTCTCCACCCCAGGGCCAAAAACTTTTACATTCTGCGGGTGACTACCTTGTCCAATATTCACCTTATACAAATAGAGGATAAAGTTTTTTTGTCGTGCACGGAGAGGATTAAAGACACAATTCTACCAAATATAAAATTCTGAATTTCCAGTTAGGCCCCATTCTGATCAGGTTTTTGGCTATCCATTGAATGTATAAGTTTGATTAGCCTAAAGAGATATTCAAACCCATAGCACAATGGAATCAGACTGTAAAAGGGAAACAGTTCAGAAGTGTATACTTTACCATGTTTGCTTAAATCTGTATACTTTTTTGTGAAATGAAAAAGATTATTTGTCCTTTTTCAAGGACGTACACATAACGTACAACTTTTTTTTTTTTTTAAACACGAGAGTCAATGGGGAAAAATGAGGTGAGATTACACCAGAGTTCTGGGTGAAATAAAGTTATCAGCCACCAGTCTACACAGAGTTTTGTATGGATCATGTACTACCAGGACCTCCTGATCCAGGATCATAGAGATGATAAAGGCCAGTTCTGGATTTGCATTTAGGAATTCTAGCTTCAGTTTATTAGTCATAATTTTGTAGGAGCTGTGATTTGTCTTTTGCCGCACCAGCACAACTTCTGCAGAAGCAGATTGACATGTAGTATTATAGCCAGGGCCATCTTAATGATTGAGCACGACAGACAGCTGCCCGGGGGCATAAGAGGCACACCGGGGAACGAGTAATAACCTAAGCTCTAGTTCATTTTTATTGTGTGCCCAATTATTAAGATGGCTTTCTATTGCCTTGTTTCAGATGCTTGGGAGTAAGAACAGGACAGAGCCGTCTTAACAGCATTATGCCCCACTCGGCAGATCACTGCAGTGGGCCCAGTCCAAATACAACAAACACAAATATCAGTGGCACACTAAAGACTAAGTAAAACCTCAAGGTATATAGGAATATTGGAAATGCATTACTGCTAAGGAAAATATGAAAAACCTGGGACTCTTAGTTTACAGTATTTGATCAAAGATTGTATTAAGCTCACCTCCCAGGGTCTAATTTTCCTAAATGGAATGTCTACCTATCTGCCTGTCTAATTTGGGGGGCCTACCTACTACATGGAACGTATCTACTCTTTTGGGAGTCTACCTACTTACCTACTGGTAGCACATATGGGGCCCTATTACCATCTAGGGGCATTTTCACTGTGCGAGCATACAATTACTGAGTGTGGCACCAATGGAGTTATTACTACCACCATTTGGGGCATTATTCAAGGAGAGTTTGCACAGAGTTGGGGAACAGGTAGGGAACTGATAGAAAAGTGAGGATGTTTACCTGGTAAAACCTGCAGAGACTAGTTGTGGCCAGGAAAAGAAGTCATGATCTTCTGGATCGGATAGAATTTAAAAGGGAAAGAGAGAGACTCTGAGAAGATATCACCTGAGAGTCTCTGTATGTAACAGCACTGTAAATCACTTATATTTCTGCAGAGCACCTCTGTACAACTGGTATCTACCACTGTATGGTGGTAATATTGGTTTATATTTAGCAACATTAGGATGGTATTACGCTATTTCCCCAAAAATAAGACAGCGTCTTATATTGATTTTTGCTCCTAAAGACGAGCTAAGACTTATTTGTAGGGGATGGTTTTTTTTCTATGAACAATAATTCACATTTATTGTTGAACAAAACATCAACATGTATTAATATACTGTAGTGATCTTATCACAAACATTAGCATAAGCCAAACAAGCACACTTCAGGGAGTGAAGATAGCTGCTTCAAAGCACACTGCACTGATTTAAAACCTGAGAAGGTGGGTGGGGTGCAAAAGCCAAAATGGATGCTTTTTCCAAAATTCTTATGTCCCTTTTGATAGTTTCTTTAGTCCATAGTGTGCCACTGTTTTTTGAATTTGAATATATGTATATATTGCTGCCACACCAGTGTGCATTTGTGTTTTTTTTAAACAAAGTTTTTTTGATGTGCAAAACCAAATGTTGCTTTTGATTATATGTAGGGAGGAGTGGCTGCCTCCATTTTGGTTTTTGCACCCCACCCACCTTCTCAGGTTTTAAATCAGTGCAGTGTGCTTTGAAGCAGGTATCTTCGCTCCCTGAAGTGTGCTGGTCTGAACAGGACCCAATAGAGAGGTAACAATAGCGTAGGACCCACCTGCATTTGAGGTCCCCTTGAAGATTGGGAGGTGGGATTAAGCAGTTTTGGCCAAAAGTGTGAACTAAGAACCTCAAAAAATGTTTCCATGTATCCTAGTTAGCAGTAATGCTTTTTCCAAAGTGCCTATGTCCCTTTTGATAGTTTCTTTAGTCCATAGTGTGCCACTGGTTTTTTAATTTTTTTTTCAGGGAAACAGGGTATGCAGTCACTTTATGGTGGTGATATGTGAAAATGATGTGGGGTATTATTTGGTCCTTGTATATTGTTATTAGTAAGAATGGTCTTGATATATTGATCTGGCGAGTAACAGAATGGTGGTATTAGTCACTATAGGGTAGTGGTATTATTTTGTCTTTGTATATTGTTATTGGTAATTTTGGTCCTGGTATACCAGTTTATTTAGTAACAGTATGGTGGTATTAATCACTATATAGTGGTGACATACTTTGATGATGTTGCAGTATTTTTTGGCACTTGTATACACAATGACCCACAGGATAAAGATGTCAATTTAAACTTTATGGGTTAAACTCCAACAAAAACTAAACCCAAAAAACAATGGCACAATTGAATTTTTTACCCTGTTCCACCTACAAATTTTTTTAAATCGTTTTTTTCTTCAGGGCAGACGCATTTGCTGTATGGGGCCTTGTAAGTTACATGTTTTTCAATATCATGACCACACCACCAATAACAAAAGTGAGCAATGCACTAAAGTAAGAGTGCCGGGAAAAACTACAAAACAAAATATATCCTGCACCTACCGCAAGGCTGATACAGAATTATGTACATATTGCGTAAATAAACATAATGTTATTGATAATGTACACTTATTTTTGTGTGGAATTGTAATAGCTCAGGGCCCATAATGCTGTTAAGGCAGCCCTAGTTATAGCATACACTAACAGGAGGCTGTAAAATGAGACAAATACACAATTAACCCAATAACACTTTACATCTGCAAAATATAACTAATAAATACTTACCCTGAATGGGCTGTTGGGTACACTGACACCACCCCATGTAACAGCAATAGTGTGTTTAATGGGCTTAACAGGATTGTATGAGCAGACATACGTTCCATCTGGTTTCGACTTTGTGTTGATATCCACAGGACTGCCTTCAACATCCTGTTAAAAATAAATAATAAAACCCTGTGTATAAGTGGAAATGAGTCAGAACATATGTTTTTGTTTGCCTCAGTCGGGTCCATGTACGCCTCAGCCGTCATCTATGTTCTGATGCTTGCTAAGTCTACAGTTTTATAGTTTCATCACTTTATTTTTCTTAGAAAAGGGACAGGGTCAGCATATATTGTGATGGTGTGTAATGTGCAGCTATTCCGGGCAAGAGCTGCCAAGTGGAGTCATTTCGTTTGATGGAAAGTAGTTCACCCTGTCTGGAATTGTGTGGTCGCCAGAAGCAGCTCAGCGAGACTTCAAGCCGAGACCTCACAGCCAGTGGAGCACAGTGAGCCATTATACCAAGGAGGTCTCCACCAGAGGTCAATTCATCTGCCTGGCATTCATAAAAATCCAGGCTTTATCCCCTTTCCCAGACCTTCTATTTTCATTGTGCTTGTCCTATTTTTAGATTTACCTGGGCAAAAATGTTTAAAGGTGCAGTTCCAGCATCTTTTGGATCAACATAAAACTCTGCTGGATTGTTAACAATGCATCCAGTTTTCTCTAGGCCGGGACCATATGCTTTAACCTGGAAAATAAAAATGAACAGTATTTTACAGAAATTATGCTAAACGTATTCCCTTGTACAGACTGCTTTTTTTTTACTTTTAAGAGTCATTTCCTTCCATTGAAACAGTCCGATTTAGAAATCCAATATTACGGTACTCTGAGTAGCTAGAATGAAGCTGAGTGGTTAGCACTTCTGCCTTTCAGCACAGGGGTCCTAGACTCCCTAGAATCCCTGCAGGAACCAAATGTGGATTTTAGTGGTCCTCTGAGTGGATAAACTCTCTAAGCTGTAAAAAAAAAAAATCCTTTTCAGCTTTTTTTCATTATTTTTATTTTTTCTGATAAAACTGCGAGACCTCTCCTATAGGAACCATACTGTGAAAATATTAACTGAAAGTGGTGTGCCAGTTTTTTTTTTTCTTTAATTACTCTTTAATGGAGCCAGGATGAAGGGGAAAAAAAGGCATAATTACCTCTCGGTCTCCCTCCGCTGCCGTTACACAGAGCCGTGGGATCAGCTCCTTTTCACTTCCTGCGTCACCTACCATCCAACAGCAAAGGCACTCCTTTCACTCACTATGGAGCCCGAGCCTCTGCTGGTGGACCACACATGACACATCAAGTGAAGAGGAGTGGATTGTGGGTGCTATAGAACCGCGGCAGCAGGTGACCAGTAGTTAACTATGCCTTTTTTCTATTTTCTACCCCCCTAGTCCCATCTAACATCAATTTTAAAACACTGAAACATCCCTTTTACATGGCTTTTCAGTTTAGAAGACTCCTTTTCATATTCCATCAAAGGTAATCTGAGTCCAAGGAAATGTGTCATCAGAAGAGGACCTAGGGTTAAAAGAGGTGATCCAACAAAGCAAACTCTACTGCACAGATAGGCTCTCAGCTAGCTGCGAGTCAACCATGAATGAGAATGAGGGTGGCTCTTGCGGCCGCCATCCTCATTTACTTCTATGGGTGCTCTCCAATATAGCCCATTCCACACGCCGGCCATATTCGGCACTCCTACAGCAGTGAACGATTAGGATGGCCAAAAGCGCCACCTTCCTCATTCTCATGCACGGTCGTCTCACATCTAGCTCCTTCAGGATTTTTTGGGCAGAATGAAACAAAGAACATCTCTTGCTCTCAATGGCCTGTGATGCATTACATAGACAACCCAGTGATTTCACAGTTTCTCCTGTGGTTGCAATGGGAAAAGCAACTGTGTAAACACATGAGACTATGCCATTGTTTGATGGTGACACCATTTGTTTTAAAGGGCTAAACTGGTTTAGAAAACCCACTTTTAGATTCCCCCCAAAAATTCTCTTGTTAGGAGGACCTGTCCTGTATTACATTGCAACCCATTAATTTGAAGAGGCATTAAATGTAATACTCAATTTCTCCTGTGGGAGTGCTGTAGAGAAAAGTAACACAAAGCAAGATTACCCAGAGATTACAGTTTATGGTTGTGGTTCAAGCAGGGGATACTATGTTAGAAGAGATCAGAAGCTGATCATAAATCGGGATTGTCAAATATAGACAACCATTGCAAAGGTCACTGCAAAGAATTAGAATTGTTTGATTTTATAGAGAAATGGCCTTTGTCCTCTAAAATGGTTTCAGATATCTTTCTCAATATAAGGAATCTCCACCACTTATATTTCAATAAGATTATCCATAGATTGCAAGGTAGTTGACAATTTAATGCTTCACTGGAAACCTGTTTTTTTGGTAAAAGTATCCATTTTGCAGACAGAGCAGTCAGTGAGTCAGGATTTTTCCCAAAAACATTTCCTGTCTCGGAGGTGAGTTAGCAGCGTGTTGCACACTTAGCTTCACGTTAAGATTTGCAATATAAAGATTTTATGAAAAAAAAAAAAATAATTCCGTGCCCCAAAGGCTCAGGTGACATCACACACAGAAAACCTGAACAAAACCTACAGCTTCATTAGAAATTCATAGACCTTGGCTTACAAGTGAGACAACTCCACAGATGTTACTTGTAGAGGGGCTTTGCTCAAGGATAAATTAATATTTAGGTCAATAAAATCTCATATGAGGCTTTACTAATCTCTCTAAAAGGAAATGTAATTTCCCTGTCCTCTTAAAGCCAATTAAATATATTGGCCACTGCTAGGAGAAAAACTCTGTTCTAGAACTTAAAAATGTGCAAGGCACCAAATATGGAAACGATTATCAAGTCCCTAATGGTTTATAGCAGTGATAGTAATTTTATAAAATAGCATTGTGATCTTTCCGAATTTTTATCTGTATTTCCTAATGAGAAATGACTGCTATAAATATTGGATAGAGACTCCGCCCTCACAGAATACATAATTAAGCAGCTTAATCTACAAGCTAATGTCTATGTGATTTGCATGATATATTAAGCTTTTAGTACGAATAGGCACAGTGAATGTCCAACTCTTGAACACCATTTTATATTTTTTTAATCTAAAAGGGTCTAAAAGTTTTACTGTTTAATTTGGAGTCTCCATGGTAAGAGAAAAACCCTTTTATAATATTTTAAACAGATGGATGAAAATGACTGCAGGATACTGTATGCAAAAGGTATGTTCACACGGCTTAATTGCGTACACCGCGCAATTACGGCGGGTGTTCGGGGAGACGCGCTGATCGGCGCGTACTTCCGCGGCAGGGGGGGAGGGTTTGTCGGCAGCCTGCCGGCCCCATAGACATGTCACTTATCTCCCCGCGCGTACAATACGATCGTATTGTGCGAGCAGGGGGGAGAGGAGGCTTTAATCCAGGGCAGTTCCTAGGCTAAATTTAACTCAGGGCGAGGTGAAGAAATGTCGCCCCCCCCCCCCTCCCTCCGTAACATAGGCGCCACATTGCATCCCCATAACCCAAAATATACAAAAAGCTTTACCACAATCTGCTACATATAAAGCTACCAAATAATAGTCATACAGTTACCAAATAACACTGCTACACCAACCAGAATCCCAAGACCACTAAGACCACATATCACCAGTACACAGTGACCAAATAATAAAACCACACCATGACCACATATCACCACCATATAGTGACCGGATAATACAAACTGACCATTTATGAGTTAAACCATTATACTACAACCAATATTTCCGGCATACAGTGACCATACAGTGGAGGAAACCAGCTGTAAAACAGGCTCTGCAGACATATAAGCGATTACAGTAAAGTTATATTTAGTGACTCACAGGTGACGTCTCTGAAGAGTTGTTCGCTTTCTCTTCTTCTTCTCCATCTTTCCCAGACGCCATGACGACTACTCCCGACTCTTCACTGTAAAATTTACAAAACAAACATTTTAGACTCCTCAATTTATCAGCACTACTCTACCAATTCCCATCTCGATACAAATGCCCCATCTATAGCACCTCATATGGTAGCCACGTAGTAGCCCCCTGTAGCCAGTGATGCCCCTGTAGACAGAAAGATGCCCCATTGTAGCCAGTGATGCCCCCATTGTAGCCAGTACATGCCCCCATTGTAGCCAGTACATGCCCCCCTTGTAGTAAGTGATGCCCCCATTGTAGTAAGTGATGCCCCAATTGTAGCCGGTAGATCCCCTGTAGTAATTATAAAATAAAAAAAAATTTAAACTCACCTGACCACGGTCCCGCGCGTCCAGCTCCGGGAGCTGCTAAAGCCTGTGTGTAAGCGGCGTGAGTCATCACGCTGAAACGCAGCTCCCAGGGATCTCTCGGCGGCAGAGTTGCCACCCGAGGAGCGAGCGTCGCAGGGGGCGCGGTGAAAGCTGTGCGCCCCTGCAAACGCTGTGTTTTGTATCGGCGCTCAGTGAGCGCTGATACATAGAGGGGAGGAGGCGGGACGGTAACGATCCGTCCTGCCTCCTCCCTGCAGGAGCAGCTGCTGGCTCTGCGCGACTGTTATAAAACAGTCGCGCAGAGTCAGGGGCGATCCTCCGGGCGGGCGAGGTAGGCGGCGCCCCCCTCGGGTGAACGGAGCCTCGGCGCCCCGGGGTAATTGCCCGCTCGCCCGCCCCTGGGAACGGCCCTGGCGTAACCCCATAGTTCTCTATGAGAACTATGGATTATAGTAATGATTGGGTCGCATCTCGCCCATATTAGAGCGCAGTACGCTCCAAAATAAGTGGCGAAATCCCGGCCCAAAATAAGCTGTGTGAACATAGCCTAACTTTAAAACTCAGGCTACCAAGAAGTAGCAGAATGGTGGGCTCAGTGGTTAAAAACGGTTTTTCTTTCAGCACTGGGGTCCTGGGTTTAAAAATCCCACTAAGGGAACACATCTGTAAAACGTTTGAATATTCTCCTGGGTTTTGGGGGGTTTTTCCCTTTGGGTATTCCGATTACCCCACAACCCAAAGTATACTGAAAAATTATTCTGGATTTAAAAATTGAGATTGTGAGCCCCAATGGGGACAGAGACCAAGGTGAAAAATCACAAATCTATGTACAGCGCCGTGAAATACAATGGCGCTATATGAATGAATAAAATAAAGTAGGGAACTCTTGGAGAAAAAAATTACTCCCAGAATCAGACTGCGGGACTATGGTTTGTTCCCCAATACCAATGAGACAGTTCTGCAAAAGACCTGTGGGAAAACAAAACAATATGGAATTTTTAATCAAGACCTTTTGCCAATTTACTTCAGATCTATTGGCACAATAAAAGAATTGAACACAAAAGGGGACATTTACACTATATTATGGCTTTCTTCAGACCCCACTATGAAGAGCGTACAGTATACAATTGATATATTTAAGACACCGCACTTCACATTTTTGAATAAGAGGAGCACCATGCAGCAGCAGTACTAGAGCAGTGCAGGCTGAGAGATCGAAAAACCACAAATCTCTGTATACAGCTCAGCACTAGAAGGAATAACTGGAAGAACTGGTTTTGGGGGTGGGGGGGGGATAAAAATCTCAAGCACCTATTAGATAAAATAATTTATCATAATAACCCTTTACTATACAGCCAATTGTACGTGTTTAAAAGTTTATTGATATTTTAAGGGTTTTTTTTCTGGTTAAGCACGGGAAAGATAATACTTAGTTGTTACATAACCAAAAACAGTGCAGAGGCTTTTAAAGTAATAACCAAATTAATTTACTGTTTTATAGTCTAAAGAACATTTACTTGTGCCAAAAAATGCAGAAAGGAAGCAGGAAAAGACGAAGAGTACATTTTAACGGAGGTAACCTCCTTAAAACAAAACATTATATAAGAGACGTCAGGGAAATGGCTTTGAGCCACAACAAATATATCTGCATTTGATGCACCATATTAGCCAAAAATTACTTAGTACAAAAATTACATTAAAACAGCTTACCTTATCAGCGTTAAAGTCTCCAGATGCAGGCTGAATATAGGCCATGTAAGGACTATTCTTGATGTCTTCATCATCACACATGATGTGAACAGCATATTCACCTGGTTCCTTTGGCCAATACTTGACATCACAAGATCCATCGCTCTGATCATCACATTCTATCTTTGCCTGGGATGGACCTTCAATAGCAAAACCTGCAGTATTTCAAGAAGAACCATCAGGACTGGAGATTTACTAGCAGTGATTACTCAAGAACAATCTTTAGAGGTTTATAAGCACCACAAATTGATGTGTACTGTCCCACAAAAACAAAACTTTTCAAAACTTTAAAGGGAATTTGCCATCAAAAAATTATATTGTTTAACTCATTTTTTTTATTTTAAAAGACTTTTTTGGAATATTTTTTTTTTTTTTTTTTTTCCATATCACTTTCAATATTTTTTAATAATTCTTAAGTTTTGCAGTTTTCACTTTGGCCACAGGGCCTAATAATAGTCTGACACTTCCTATTCTGTAGAGAAAGATTTTCAGTAGTCTGCTTATCAGTACAAGCAGGATTAAACTGGAAGGTGACACCAATTTATATATATAACACAGGATTCACCAGTCACAATAGGACATAGTCACAGCTCCTCCTCCTCTCTGCCCTGCACAAGGACTTCTTCCCAGGTCACAGAGCATGCCTAGAAAACTGTCCTATAGAAATCAATGTGACTGATCCAGTTCACAGCCTCCTATGTGTATAAAGCTGCTGTAAAGCATCTCTCTTATGCTGTTTTAAAGCAGTGCAGGCAAGAATGCTGTCCCCACAATCTTATATAGCCGACTGAATTGAGAAATCTACAATTAGAAAATAAAAGCGGCTAAGAAGAAAAGAATATGGGGGGGCGTGGCCTGGTCCTGCATGCTGTCGGACGCTTAGTGTGGAAGCTCCGTGAGAAGTTTAACTAACTCGGCGCAAATAAGCCCAAACCTGCCTAATAGTCCTGGACCATCGGATCTCTTATTCTGCTGGGGACCTGACGACCCGTTTTTTGGGTTGAAACCTAAAGAATTACCTGTGCAGTAAGCCCCATCTTCTTCCCGGAGCGCGGGAGCGGGTGCGGGCGCCATCTTCAAGCGGCTCAGCAGGAAGCACGAACACGAACGGAGCTCGCCGGAGGAGAGCCCTTCCACAGGTGCTCGTCACCAGATTAGCCCTGCACAGTGGAGGATCCCCCGAGTGTTCCCCGACTCCTGAAGGTGCGAGGAGCAGCGGCGCGGATCAGCAGCGGTGAGCTCGGTGATCCCCAAGGCTTCCCCATCAGTAAGCCCCATCTTCTTCCCGGAGCGCGGGAGCGGGTGCGGGCGCCATCTTCAAGCGGCTCAGCAGGAAGCACGAACACGAACGGAGCTCGCCGGAGGAGAGCCCTTCCACAGGTGCTCGTCACCAGATTAGCCCTGCACAGTGGAGGATCCCCCGAGTGTTCCCCGACTCCTGAAGGTGCGAGGAGCAGCGGCGCGGATCAGCAGCGGTGAGCTCGGTGATCCCCAAGGCTTCCTCCCGGCGATCTGCTGGCCGACTCCGCTCACGCTCTAGCCAGGACTACGGAGTCCCTGACATCTACCTAACAAGCTGCTTGTTTGGTAAGACTCTGCTGCCACCATACATACGCCTGTAGTCCAGGCGCCCTCTTCTTTGCTTGCCCCGTCTTTGCATGCGGGAATCGCTTCCCCCTCGTGGGCTGACGGCGGCCATCTTTTGCTGGTCTCTCTCCCACCTCAGCTCAGTGCGCTCAGCACCAGCAGTCATAATTTCCTGGCCCCAGCAGTTATAATGCTCTGTCACCAGCAGTCATAAGCCCCTGACACCAACAGCCTGAATTTCCTGGCACCAGCAATCAGAACCTCCTGGCACCAGCAGTTAGAACTTCCTGGCACCAGCAGTCATAAGCCCCTGGCACCAGTAGTCAGAACCTCCTGGCACCAGCAGTCATATTTCCCCGACACCAGCAGTCATAAGCCCCTGGCACCAACAGTCAGAACCTTCTGACACCAGCAATCAGAACCTCCTGGCACCAGCAGTCAGAATTTCCTGGCACCAGCAGTCATAAGCCCCTGGCACCAGTAGTCAGAACCTCCTGGCACCAGCAGTCAGAATTTCCGGGCACCAGCAGTCATAAGCCCCTGGCACCAGTAGTCAGAACCTCCTGGCACCAGCAGTCATAATTCCCCGACGCCAGCAGTCATAAGCCCCTGGCACCAACAGTCAGAACTTCCTGGCACCAACAATCAGAACCTCCTGGCACCAGCAGTCATAAGCCCCTGGCACCAGTAGTCAGAACCTCCTGGCGCCGGTGGTCAGAACCTCCTGGCGCCGGTGGTCAGAACCTCCTGGCACCAGCAGACAGAACCTCCTGGCACCATCAGACATAACCTCCTGGCACCAGCAGTCAGAACCTCCTGGCAATAGCAGTCAACCTCCTGGCACCAGCAGTCATAATTCCCTGGCACCAGCAGTATAACCTTCTACTGAGCTAGAGTTTGTTTCTGAGGTATTGCTCAGTGTCTGTACCTCTTACACCCTTTAGCACCTCTCCTCTATATACCACATTCCACTCTGCTCCATCAGCAACATCTGCCACCCTTAACCAATAGGGTGCTAAATACTTCTAGGGAACAAAAATTTAAGGCGCCAATACCAACACGTCTTATCATCTGATCCAGATGGGGGGCAACTCAAAAAAAGGTGGTAATTCCCACCCTACCAAGCTTACCGAATTCTTCCATACTCCGTCCACCCGCTCACAAAGCAGGGATAGACGCAACACATCCCCACCCCTCTCTCAGGCTTCTTCTAGACAAGACTCTGAGGACATGGAACACCGGCACCACGCGGACTCTCTCTGCACCTCGGAGCTTACACTCCAGCGTCTATTCTCGTCATTCAGGGAGTCCCTCCAAGCAGATTTCAAACAAATGATGGGAGAATTCAGGTTGGATATCCAGTCACTTGTTTCCAGAACAGAACATATCGAAAACAAAATGGCAGAGTTCGCAACATCACACAACCTGCTCATAGATGCTAACGCTACGCTGGAGGAAGAGGTCCAGAAGCTGTCCTCCAAAATCCTCGACCTTGAGGACCGCTCAAGACGTAACAACATACGCCTACGTGGCATCCCAGAGTCTATATCCTCAGACCGGTTATCTCAATTCCTAACTGACTTGATGGCTCTCGTACTCCCGGACGCCTCGGACTTGGACCTCAAGGTGGATCGTATACACCGGCTCCCAAAGCCCAAACATCTCTCTCCCACTTTGCCCAGAGACGTTATCGCCAGAATCCATTTTTTTACAACCAAAGATCGATTCCTTAAAGCTTTTCGTAACACTCCCGAGTTGCCTGACAGATTCAAGGACATATCCATCTACCCTGATCTCTCAGCGGGCACAATGCTCCGTCGGAAAGAATTTGCCCCCTATACCAAAATCCTGAGGGATATCAATATCCCATATCACTGGGGCTTTCCCGTCAAGCTCATAATTACTAATGACTCTACAACCGTAATCTGTACCTCCCCTTCAATGGCCAAGGAGTCTCTGTTATCTTGGGGTCTGATACCCACCTCTTCCGTTACCCCTTCAAAAAATAAAGGCCGCAACAGACCTGAGCTTATCTCACCCATCTGGTCCGATAAAGCAAGTCGCTCTAGGTCTAGAGCAAACGACTGATTGCGTTCCTAGGCAGACCCTATTCCTTCTCAAAATGCTTCCTGTCGTCCCTGATGGAGTGCTTTGTTATGTGTTTAACGTTTTTTCCTTTGCAGGTCCTTCCTCGGGATGCTACCCCATTTTAGGGGACCCTACTTGATGCTTATTTCCGGACTTTGGAAATACTGTTACTTGTTTTTGAACTTGTTTTATTTTCTCCTTTTCCGAATGTTGCCTCCAAAGGCTTTCTGTTCTTACCAATTTAATGCCATGTATACCATGATGTATTTTTCGACCTCTCCATTCCACCTCTCTCCAGCGGTCTCTGACTTATATAACAAATCATTGATACAGCGTTCTTCCTTTTTCTATTATGGGGATTAAAATTTTATCTCTAAATGTTAATGGGCTTAATTCGCCCTTTAAAAGGTCTATCCTCTGGAGAGACGTCTTGAAGTCTAGGGCAGACATTGTTTGCCTTCAGGAGACTCACTTAAGAGGACAGGACTCCTATAGGTTAAGACACAGAAAGTTCCCGATCTATTTTCTCACTTCCTCTGCGCAGAAAAAATCAGGTATAGCGGTTTTTATTAAGGATACGGTTTATTTTTCTCTTAAGCACTCCATTATTGATAATAATGGAAGATATATCATTTTACACTGTATACTTAATTCGATAGAATATGTTATTGCCACATTCTATGCGCCCAACAAGCGACAACCCCGCTTTATCTCCAAAGTTATTACCAAGGCACAAAACTTCCATAATAGCAATCTTATTCTCTGCGGAGATTTTAATATGGTTGTTGACGCACAGACAGACAAATCTAGAGCACCCACTTCACAGCAACAAGATTTAAAGTTCCTGCTGGCTACTGAGAACTTGCATGACCCATGGCGATATTCCCACCCCGCCGAATTTGACTACTCCTTCTACTCAGCTCCTAATAATTCATTCTCCCGTATTGACTTCTTTCTGGTCAATAGGAAAGCTCTCCCTGGGGTTCTTTCCACAGATATAGGTCACATAACATGGTCCGACCATGCTCCTACTTTTCTCACAATGAACGACAACTCCCCTCCCCCCCGACATTTCCTCTGGAGACTTAACACTTTCTTATTAAAGTCCCCTCCAATCGCAGAAGAAATTAACACATCATTACACGAATATTTTAACCTAAATAACGCTTCAGTTCCCCTACCCTCCACGCTCTGGTGCGCTCATAAGGCGTTTATACGCGGCATTCTTCTAAAAATTGCATCCAGAGAGAAACGCAAGAGGGAAAAAGAGTGGACTGACTTGTTAGAGAAAATCCATACTGCGGATGAGTTTGCAAAAAAATCCCGTTCCATGGCTGCGATGGATCAATTACGTTCTCTGAGACAAAAGCTGAAGATCTTAAGTCTTCAGAAATACGAATCATCTCTTGCTAGGCTCCGCTGGAATTTTTATATGCAAGGAGATCGTCCAGGGAAACTTTTGGCTCGGAGGGTTAAGCAACTCCAAGCCAGATCCAAAATAGCTTTTCTTACTGTTAATAACCAAAAGATCATGAATCCCCACCTTATTGTAAACTCCTTTGCCCAGTATTACAAATCCCTCTACAACCTTAAAGATGATCCCTCACTCCCCCCCAACACAACGGTAGACATCCAGTCCTTCTTAAATAAAATATCTCTACCAAAAGTCTCGGATGAGCAGTTAGCCACACTTAGCTCCCCTATTACTCTCGAAGAAATCCAACGCGTTATCAATCAAGCTAAACTTAACAAAACTCCAGGTCCCGACGGTTTAAATAATGAATACTACAAACTCTTTCAATCAGTCCTTAGCCCATGTCTATTAGATACCTTTAACTCCTTCCTTTCAGGGACTCCCCCTCCGGCGGAAATGCTGACTGCCACAATCGTGACTATCCCCAAACCCAATAAACCTCAAGACATAATATCTAACTATAGACCCATCTCGCTTCTTAACTCTGACATCAAATTATTTGCCAAAATTATTGCCAACAGAGTTAATGCTGTACTCCCAACATTGGTAAATCTGGACCAGGTTGGATTCGTCCGACTCCGACAAACCAGGGATGGAATTCGACGAGTTTTGAATATTTTACAGGTCTTAAGCAAGGATAAGCTTCCCTCAATCCTCCTTTCGCTCGATGGCGAAAAAGCTTTTGACCGGATTAACTGGTCATATCTGAAAGAAGTCCTGATAAAATTCGGGTTACAGGTCCCATATTCGACGCAATTTCGGCATTATATACTTCCCCCTCAGCTTCTGTCTACTCCACAGGCTTCCTAACAGATCCATTCCCCATAACGAACGGTACTAGGCAAGGCTGCCCATTGTCACCCCTAATATTCGATCTGTGTATAGAGCCTCTTGCAGAGCTAATCAGAACATCTCCCTTGATAAAGGGTATCGACATTGCTGGTTACAGTCATAGGGCCAGCCTATATGTGGACGATATACTTGTTATGTGCCAACAACCTGATATCTCTATACCTGCCCTTTTAGACATACTTCAGCTGTACTCAAAGGTCTCACTGTACAAACTGAATGTGGCTAAATCTACTATTCTGCCTATTAATTGCTCACCCTTACTCCGCTCTCGATTAGCTTACTTCAATTTTACTTGGTCAAGCTCTTACATCACCTATCTAGGGGTTAAAATCTTTCCTGACCTCTCCCAAACTATTGAATCCAACTGGTCTGATTTACATTCCACTTTAACTGCAGATATCTCGAGATTGAACCAATTTTCTTTATCATGGGTTGCTAAAATTAATCTTTCCAAGATGCTTCTCCTCCCCAAATTTCTATACATTGCCAGGGCCCTCCCATTTATAATCCCGCCCAACAATCTGTCTAAACTCCAGACCCTCTTTCTAAAATTCATTTGGGGCTCTAAGAAACCTCGGTTTAAAAGACAGTACCTTTACAATCTGAAACAACATGGAGGTATGGCGGTTCCGAATCTGCCTGCCTACAACACCTCAGCTATTCTAGAACCGATTTCCTGCCACTGGAATGCCCCATTATCGCACCACTGGACTACTATTGAGAATTCCATGCTGAGTCCAGGATCTGTTAAAGATTACCTACTGGCAATGCAACTAGGTCTTTCTCACTTCCCCCTCTCTCACTACAGATTAACCACTACACAACACCTAGTCAGAACTTGGCAACAGCATATAGTGAACAAAAACAACATGTCTGTTGATAGAAACCAGTGTCCCTTATCCACACTATACGGAGCTATCCCAGACATCCACTTGGACTTATGGATTTGTAATGGAGTCCTGCTGATTGGAGACTTGTTCTCAGACAGTATTTTTAGGACTTTCGCAGATCTGTCATCCCAGTACTCCCTGCCTAAGTCACATTTCTATATCTATCTGCAAATTAGACACGCATTGCACTCACTACCACCCCCTTCCGCTGCTCTAATCAGGTCTCCCTTCTGTCGATACCTTCTAGGGAGTGATTGCTATACTAAAGGCCTAACAGCAGCGTACCTTACTGTTATGAAAGTTGATTGCGGACCTAAACCTGAGTATATTCTTAAATGGGAGGCTGAACTGTCTAAATCATTCTCATTGGAGGATTGGTGGAACGCGGCGGCTTCTACCTCCAAACACTCGAAGTGTATTAACCATTCCGCCCTTTCGAGGAAGATTCACCTCCGCTGGCACCTTACACCAGTCCGCACTGCTCATATCTTTCCAGGGTCTTCCAAAATGTGTTGGAGACAGTGCGGCATTGCGGGTTCTTTGTCCCACATGTGGTGGTCTTGCCCAATCATTAAAGGTCTGTGGACTGAGTCAGAACGGTTGATATGTAACCTATACAATCCGCAGTTTACCCTCTCTCCAGAGTTAGCGCTGTTAGACATCTCTATAGACGATCTCCCGTATTCCTTCCGGACGGTGGTTCAACACATCCTTATTGCTACAAGACTTACCGTGGCCTTTCAATGGAAGTCGACCCATACTCCAAGCTTTAAGGAAGTTGTGAACAGAGTTAACACTCAATTCCATAGTGAAATCAACCTGGTAACCCCGCCTCACTTAGTCGCAAAGCTCAGAGACAGATGGAATGTTTGGTCTACCTCAGCTTTTGCCAAATAACTTACTGTTTTTGATACCTCGCTCTGTTGTTATCCACAGTATTCTATCAGATTTTATTCTGCATAAGATAATGACACTTAGGAATGGAGTCATAATACTCCTGCTGTAAAACTCGCCAACTGTTTAACTAAGCTTAAATAATGGTGCATGGCCTGTTATTTCCCTGTTTGTTTTGTAGTTGTTTGTCTATATTCTCCATATACGAGTTGTATTTCTTTTGTATGTGTATGCCTGTACAAAGCTAGAATAATCTCAATAAAAAATTACTGTTTAAAAAAAAAGAAGAAAAGAATATGGATCAGTGTCTTTCAAATAAGTAAAAAAAAATGGTGACTGATTCCTTTTAAAAGAAAACCACCAATAATTCAGAAAATTTGATTTAATACTTTTCAAGTATGTCAGAAAAATAACCATAGGTAAAAAAATGTTTTTGTCTGTTTTTAGTTTTTTTGTAGTTGTCTACAGATTGCATTAACAGGATATTCTGAAACGTTACAGCTTTAGATCTTTTCTGTTTAGATACAGTATACGGTTGAAGGGGACGACAAAAAATGCAACACTGGTCAATTTGTGATCAGATTTTAGAAATTAGAGCAGACCCAGTCACCCTGTCCACACATATGTAGCTATGATAAATTCCGACTGATGCACCAACATAGAAAATTGTTTAACAACCAAATATACAAAGGTCTAATAAAATAATACACTTTCTAATTGATTCCTAAACATTAGATGACCTTCAAAGAAAGCTTTCCAAAGTCAAGACAAAAATGCAGTTTGGCAAGACTGTTTATGCTTTAATAAAAAGACATGGAGAACAATCAGATTATAAAGAGGCCTTTGTGACATGCTAAGGAATCCTTGATGGATTACACTGTCCTTACGTTAAGTACTCTGAAGTACTCTGGCTTAAGCATAAATCTCTCGGTTTAGTTTTCATCAATTTAGCATACATGAAAAGCTATGGAATTTGTTGGCAGAACATACAAATGGCCAACAGTTTCAGCTTTGTATAAACATAAAATAATATACATATTCTATAAGATTGTCTTTCCATTCCTGGGCTTAGTAAATAGCATCCTGTAAAACAAGTCACTTGAGTATTGTAGAATATAAACGCAGTACTGTAAACTCATACACTGCTTATAGGGGGCTAGCAAAATTAGGACTTGGATGAGGGATGGGCAACATAGGAAGCCATCCGGGGTGCCATAGAAATGCCCAACTTATTGTAATAGTGCACTAATGACAATGGCATCACTAGTGCCACACAGGAATAGAGTTTCACCGTGTGACAGGCGTCTAAGTAAATCAATCAGTGCTTGCCTGTAACGTATAGCAGCAGTAAAGTATGGAAGCAGCAGAATTACTGTAGTAACTGTTGAACAACACTATGTGATAGGGATGACATCTGACCCTGCACTGCAAATTGCACATGTGGAATGGGATGTGGGTAGAAGGACAAGGAGTTTGTTATGCAGGCTTTTAAAATTACCAACAAATTAACGCGGACTTAAAATCTTCTGTCTTTGTGACAAAAGTTTTCTAAATAGATTTCTGACCTGCAATGATAAACTGTATCCACCGATTAACATTTAGCCCATTTACATGAATGTTTTATCATGTGATACATGGCAGAGCCAGCTCTTTTAGAGCAGGGAGCAACCTTACATAGTGCCTCTCAGTTAACAGTAAGCCAAAGAAGTGGAGGGTCTATATATCTCAAAAAATAAATGGTCCACGTTGACTGTTGGGGTGTGTGTATAATATATATATATATATATATAAAATAAATGGTCCACGTTGACTGTGGGGGTGTGTGTATAATATATATATATAAAATAAATGGTCCACGTTGACTGTTGGGGTGTGTGTATCTATACACACCCCCCTAACAGTTAACGTGGACTGTTAGGGTGGTCCAAGTTGACTGTTAGTGTATGTGTGTGTATATTATACTCACACTCACACTCACACTCACACTCACACTCACACTCACACTCACACTCACACTCACACTCACACTCACACTCACACTCACACTCACACTCACACTCACACTCACACTCACACTCTAACAGTCAACGTGGACCAGGTCTGTGGCAGTGAGACATGCCAGTCACTGAGACATGCCCTTAACTATCACAACCATTGACAGTGGGGTTGTTCGAACTGGAAAATACCTTTACTAGTGGATTGCTGATGACTCATTGTTGGCTTAAGATCTCAGTTGTTTAAAGCCGTAGTCTCAAGCCTGAAGAGATCAGCTGTGATCACTAAGGAAGTCATGCCTAGCTATACGTTTCCGTTTAGGCCATTTTACATCAATGGTTTATCTTGTAATACGTGGTTATGTCAGGTCTGTTAGAGCAAGGGTCAGACTGACTGACAGTTAGTAGTGGACCAAAGAAGGGGAGGACCCCCACTCTATGAAGTCCATGAGACATGCCCTTTAGCATCACAACCATTGCTTTAATAGATTTACTAATACGCTTATACCAAAATGGGCTAGTTTAAAAAGAAATTAGCATACTAAACTATACAAGAACACCAACAAATGAATACGCCAACATAAGAATAAAAACTTTGCGGTATACTTTGATGATAGTAAATAAAAATATCATTCGAATTCATTAAAATTATTATAAAAGACAGAAAGACCTACAATATCAACACCCAGAAGAAACAGCATTCAAAAGATTTTCCATACTCCATGAAAAATTCACATAGCAGCAAGATCTGGCCATGGTAAGTAACACATGATATATGGTAATACATTGTGCTCAAATGCTCAATACCAAAATGTGAGGGGAAGCGCATGATCCCAACCCGTGTTTTGCACAAGCTTTGAGCACAATGTATTACCATATATCAAGTGTCACTTACCATGGCCATATCTAACTGCTATGTGATTATTTCAGGAGTAAGGGAGGGTGGGGGGGCTTTCACGTGTGCTGCACCAGTTCTCTGGAACATACTACCACGAGCTATCAGGCACATTCACAACCCTCAGTTTTAAGAGGGCCCTGAGAACACATCTTCTCAGTCTGGCATACCAAGATCCCTAATTGCTAACCCCCACCTGCTATCACACACATTTGTCACTCCCTACACTAGGGCACTCACAAGCACGTATCTGTATATACATTTACTGTCAGGGTGACAGGATCACCCAACTGTTATGTCAACCACCCCCTATTTATGTAACATGGCTGGACCATTGCAAACTGAGCACTTCTTAACCCTTCGTCTCACCCATACACCATAATAGATTGTAAGCTCTCGTGAGTAGGGCCCTCACACCTTTTGTCTCATCTGTAAGTTCTTTTAATGTATAATATCTGGACTTATACCCTCTACATTGTAAAGTGCTACGGAATATGTTGGCGCTATATAAAGAAAGATTATTATTATAATTTTGAGCACTTTTTCTTCTAGGTCTTGATATGGTTTTTCTTCTTAGAACATTTTTACTGAATTCTGAAGACAGTGAAGTATACATTTTCTTTTATTCTTATGTTCGAGTATTCATTTCTCAGTTTTCCTAGATTCAGCAATAGTTTATGGTCAACAAAGCATGTGTATATCATTTACATTTTTTCTGTACTACAGAACGCTAAAGGTTTACCTGTTTGACAGCTGAAGATTTTTTTTTTTTTTTATTAAAGCAGATTTTCATTTGCCTAAATTTATTTTCATGCTGGCAACCCCTGGATGTGGTTGTTCTACGTTTATTAAATTAACATGCACCAAGGCATACTGAAATATTAAACCAGTTTAGAGCAGAGTCAAATAAAAAGCAGACACTGGTTATATTGGACATGAATAGATTCAATACACTATTGTGCTTGTATAGGTATCAAATTAAATATACTGAATAATATGCCACAATCCTGACACTGGCAAAGGTTGAGGGGTTCACACTTTGATCACAGGCCTAGGGGGATGGGAACAGTGATATATTTGTGCTATATGGAGCTGGTATGAGACGGTGTGTCAGACTTTATAAAAATCAAATTACTCTTAAAGCGTTTTCAGCCTGCCTGGGGCAAGTCTGGTAACACAGCTCTACAATTTGGTCTCCTTTAATTTTTTTTCTAATAAATAAGTATACCGATTTTCTAGACTCAATCCTGCCATTTTTTACAGAAATTTAAAAAAACAAAAAAAAAACAAAACAAAGTTAAACCATCTTAAAATCCATCACTAAACATTTACTTAATCATAACTACAGCAAATGATCAGTTAATATATTTGAACTTTACATACACTTAGGGAAACCCCTGGGTAGCAAAATGTAAATTTCTATATATGTTCAAAAAGAAGTTTGCCTTAGCACTTGTAGTTAACATTTGCAAATTAGAAATATGTTATATCTTTTACAATTCATTTGTTACAATGCAGCCTGATCATAGTGCACTGGAAAGCGCAAATTCTACATTTGGGGTAATGCAGCCTATAGTTCACTAGGGGCAAGTAACAATGGCGGGTCATAGTGATAAACATGTACATAACTCTTTGGTCTGTGAGGGAGGTATAGTCATCCAGAAGTCTAAGGGTAACAATATGTAATGGATAATTCTGTCAGCTACTAATAATTGTATTATTTCTTATTAGACTGCTGGGAACATGGCCACAACTCCCACCACCCCTTGTGTGGGAAATCTTGCATGGTTTATGTAGTTTAAGGCCATGTTTCTTGAGACTGTTTGAGAATTCAGAAGAACCACCACAGCAAAACTTCATTACGGACTCAATTGAACTATAGAGAGGACTAACCAGGGACATATTTGCAAGTTATAGCACTCCTTTAAGAAATACAATTGATACAAACAGAGTATTGAGGCTGTAGTGGTTGGTAAGTGGCCTGTAACATCTCCCAACATGTCTGTTTTAGTAAATACTTGGGTTCACTGTGAAATAAAAACTATGTAACATTTTCTCTTATAACTCTGTTGTGCTGTTCCTCTGTTATTCCTTTTAGAAAATGACCACCAAATCTGTCAGCTTGGTGTTATTGCTGTTTTCCAAAGGGTTGTGTCTCTACACACTAGCTCTCTAACTTTTTTTTTTTTTTTTTTTTTTATAAGGAACAACAGAGAAATAGCACAACAAAGTTATAAGACCAGATGCTCTGGAATTGTTATTACAGAGGGAGCCCAAATATTTACTGAAACAAACATGTCTGGTACGTCTATAGGTCCTATTCTATTCGCAAGGCCCTGATCACAAAGTCTGCCCCTGGCTGAGCTTTTAACAAAAACATGGGCACCGATTGCTCACTTAAAAACATTTTCTTTGCTTAATGGGAATTTCTACCTTGCAACCAATTTTCCTATAGTTTCCAATAAAAACAACGTGCAATAATCCTAATTAAACATCCCATTTTGCTTTGTACCTACAACTCAAATAGCGACTCAAGGATCTCCACACTAACAGACTGCAAACCTGGCGGTCACCCATCTGCACTATCTTGTCTAGTTTTTCATTGCATAATGTAGTGTACTAATATAAAAACTTTGGTTGCAAATCTGAATCAACCCTTCAAAAGAAAATTCAAGCCTCCCTTAATGAAATAGTTTTTAGCACAGTTTAGAGGTTCCCCAGGATAAAGCCTCTCTCACTCAAGATGAAAACCACTAATCACTAGACCTTGCAAATGAAAGCATTAAAAAGCACTAATTGAAATCTATGGACACTCATTCATTTCAACAGCTGCTGGTGGTACGCCAAAGCAGTGTAGAATGGAAGTCAAAGTCCTCGTCCTCTCTCTGTAAGTCTTGGTCTACACAGCACAGGTTTTTAGTTGGCGTTTTGGCAAATGTAGTATTTAGACTCTGTCGAAAATCTGACTGTAACCAGTGTCCCATAGATGGCAATAAAAAAATCGGTGCTATAGTGTACACTGCACGGATTTTCTCTGGTCAGTTTTGAAATCCACCGGATTGTCAAACCTGCCAGATGTTCCACCGGATTCCCGTACATTCAATGAATGAGGCCGACAGCAAATCTGAAAACTGACCGCGGTTTTTGGCGCAAATCTGCCCCAAAAATTATCTTAAAATGCCGTCGGATTTTGCACAGCATTTTAACAATGCCATGTAGACACTAATACCCCTGTAAGCAATTTACTGAAGGTAGCTTGGATCAAACTCTTAGAAGCATGTGAGCGCACGTAAAATCATTCAAAAATAATTTAAAAAAAAGACATGTTTTATACTTCACATAAAATAGATAAATAAGAGAAGGATTTATTTAGTTTTCCACTTTAACCAAAAAGTTTGTTTTCAGCAACAAAAACAACATTTATGCAGAGAAATTTTAATGCTACTGTTTTGGGAAGGAATGTTAGAAATACAAAGCTTTCATCATTCAAGCCAACAGAATTCCACAGCACAATTGGCCATTCACATTACAACTATGCAAGACATGTAGCACATTTAGATGTCCCCACTGTTATTTGGGTGGAATACAGTCCCCAGTTTTTAAAGTCTTAAGGAATGTGATGGATATTAGCGAGTTATTTGTATATCAACAGTCCCGTATAAACTGTAGTTGTTTAGCTCACCTGTAAATGTTGCAACAGTTCTGGTGATCCCCCCCATGATCACTCAAGACAAGATCGCAATAACACAATTGGTTTGAGTACTGGTTCATCTACATCGGTTAGAAGGTAAAATGCAGCAAAAACGTATTTAGAGTGTAAAACCATATCCAGAAAACACAAAGGATGAAACAAAATGCAAAAAATCCCACTGATGCGTTTCAGATTAGGAATCCTTAGTCATAGCGAATGACTAAGGATTTCTAATCAGAAAAGCATTGTGGGATTATTTGCATGCATTCTTAAAGGTGTTGTCTCACTACAAAGATTGCTTTTTAGGTTAAAGATCTTAGTCACTTAATATACTGTATGTCCAGTAACAGTATCCTACCTATTCTGAGATATCCCCTCTTGTATGGGCTGCATCAGCTCCTCAGGTTGCTATAGCTACAGACCTGTTTGATCAATCCTGATAGGCTGCCAGCTCTGGTTGCTATAGCTACAGACCTGGCTTCTACTGCAGCCTAGTGGAAGCCAGTAAACCCGCCCCTGAATTCAACGTGAAACACAGAAAACAGGACTGAGGTAAGAGGAATCAGTGTAGGGAGACAACCCCTTTAATATATTCTGGATATGGTTTTATATTCAAAATGTTTGCTACATTTTACCTTTTAACAGCTATCCCTTTAGTGATGGTGGAACAGATAGAATTGTATCATTCAGAGTGAGCTTCCTACATATTATTATTATTCTTATTATTGAGTTCAGTGTATAAAAGGTCACTGTGAGCTCCTACAGACCCCTAGAGCAGGGGTCCCCAACCGCCAGTCCGCGGACCGGCACCGGGCCTTAGCCCATCCCCTGCTGGTCCGCGGCGCCGGCCGCCCGGTGATTTTAGTCCGGCCGGTCGGCATCTCCTCTGTGCGACCGCGCAGACCTAGCAGCTGCACTCAGCGTGCGGCTGCATTACAGAGAAAGCAGGAGCGGTGCATTACCGCCCTGCTTTCCCTATTGCTGTAGATGCGCCGCTCACTGAGCTCCGCATCTACAACGATGAGCGGCGCAGGGAGTGTGATGCACAGTGACGTCACACCCCCTGCGCCGCTCACTGCTGTCGGCTGCTGGGAGGAGGAGCTCAGCCGAGGATCCGGGAAAGGTGAGTGACTGCCTGCTGGGGCAGCTATATATAACTACTGGGGGCAGCTATCCATGTATTATCACTACTGGGGCAGCTATCCATGTATCATTACTACTGGGGGCAGCTATGTATCATTACTACTGGGGGCAGCTATGTATCATTACTGGGGGCAGCTATGTATCACTACTGGGGGCAGCTATATATCATTACTGGGGGCAGCTATGTATCATTACTGGGGGCAGCTATATATCATTACTGGGGGCAGCTATGTATCACTACTGGGGCAGCTATGTATCACTACTGGGGCAGCTATGTATCACTACTGGGGCAGCTATGTATCACTACTGGGGCAGCTATGTATCACTACTGGGGACAATATTTATTTATTACAGGGGGGATATATCTCTATAGTGACAGAGCTGATTGTATATTATATACATGTATAATGCTGACCCACAGAGCTGATCAATATTACTGCATACTGATTATCAGCTCTGTGGGTCAGCATTATTAATATAGTAGTTGACCACAGAGCTGACAATCAGTCTCCAGTTATAAAATACTGGTTACCCCATACTATACCCCTAAATGACACAGTATACACTTTATTGGGGGTTTTTTTTGTGTGTGATTCTAAACATCCAACCCCCTCCATAACCCCGCCCATAATAACCACGCCCCCAATAACCCCCCACCCCCACCCCCACCCCACCCCCACTGGGCCGTGGAAAAATTGTCGTGCATCCAACCGGTCCCTGGTAGAAAAAAGGTTGGGGACCGCTGCCCTAGAGGTTGAAGGTGCCAGGATCTGTATGAGAAAAACATAGCTCTATCCAATATAAAGATATATTACGAAATAATCAGCACCTGATTGTGGAACAATTTTGACAAAAAAAATGAAGTGGTTTTTATGGGTAGACATTAATATTCTGCTTTTTACAGCAACTATTACACACAAATCAGACCATATAACTGTTACCACTTACCTAGAGTGCCCACTTCAGTGCCAATTGACTCTACTACAAAATCTGCAGACTTTCCTACCACACCTCCAGAGAGCCCAGGGCCCCAAGCTCGCACTTTCTGTGGGCCAGCATCGGGTCCCACCTGAACTTCAAATGGGCTGAAAAGAGAAAAAAAAATTATGAAATATATCAATTAATTGTAAAGGTTTATATTTATTATAGTATGATAAAGTACAGGCAGATGATCAAGAAATAAATAAGGGAAAACTGAAAACTTAAACAATTTTTTTTGCTCTATGGCAACTACACACTGAGGGTCATTTTCATGCAGTTGTATTTTGTTGTACTACAAATCAGATACCACATGTTCAGAGCATAGCGAGTTCTGTGCTCTGGAACACCGTATTGATTAGCTTCTTTGGAGACAAATGTAAGCAGTGCTCCACAGCTAATGTTAACCGCAGCTAATGCTGCAGTAATTAAAAAGATCATCATTTTTCTCTTCAACAACAATGGCAAAAAAAGGCTTTAACAAGCACAGCTCACTAATGAACAATTGCACAGAACATCCATCCACTAAGATGGTAACGGCCTCACAAAAAAACAGCACATTAGATAAGTACCTGTTCACACCAGTATGCGGAAAAGCCACAATATCGTACAGGGGAGATTTTAGAAATGCAAAAATATTGATAAACAATCACTCACACACCTAATATCCATGAGAGGGGCGATTGCTAGTATTACAATTGCATATAGATAAGGCTTGTAAAGGGTGCCAAGTATACGGTTACATGTGGTACACCATGCCGGCTTACAACCAAATGATGATGCCCGCTATTGGAGTGGGGTACCCGGCATATTTCAAGTGTCCAACACAAAATATCGGCACCCTCAGCTCCACTATATTACAGAGTAAAAATACATACTGGAAAAACATAACATATTAGGTATTAGTTAATATATTGGCCAACATGCGCAACCCACATCGAGTCCTCATGGTCTTGTGAGTCCCTACACTAGCCTTACTAGAAATTTACAGAAAAAAAATAAAATGGGGTATTAATTAAAAACAAGGCCATACTTCCAGGTCAATGTTTGGACAAGAACAGGACAATAGCTCTGTCGTGTTGGGACACATTTTTACATTATCTTGATCGATATCACAATTTGGCTGCCAAAATGCAATGTGAATGGGTTCTATCAGTACTGCCAAAACATGATGCAATTGGGGTTTTATACAGTAGGAAGCTCTCTCAGCTAGAACTTGTTTCATTACATAAACATTTAGGGCGACATGTATGATTTTTGGCGCCCAGGCATTTTTTTGTGCGCATTTGTAGCGTAGAATGCGCCTGAATCTATGAAATCTACTGTGGGTCATAGATTTAGCAATTTCTAGCTACAGAGCGACAATTCAGGCTCAGGTTAACTACCTTTTAAGTGCTCTACCTGTTCCAGTAGTAATGCACCTGGATTTGCCGTACTGAAGCTATAAATATGTAGCTTCGTAGGGTTGTAGTGCGACACACCTCCAGCATGCCCCCGATCTCAGGCGCATTATGAAGTGCAGCAGGTGCTCTGTAATGCACCTGATGTTGGAGTGCACCTGGTTATAAATAGAGCGAATGGGGCTGCCCTGTTCATACATGTCGCCTATCACTGTTAGCTTCCCCCAGTTCACACACTTAGCTGGACTTAGGTGTACAGCGCTGTCAGTTGGCCTCAAGACAAACAGCCTCTCACACTCTGCTGGACACTCCAATACAAGGCTGCCACATCCATAGCCCACACCAGCAATGGCTCCCTGAAAGTCTCCCAGTCTTGCCCCAAAGGGGATACATCTTATACTTGGGGCTACTCTTTCCTCTCCTCAAGCACAGAATAGCATAGCAAGCTCATGGCTTCACTGGCCCCCTAACCGTCATTGCTGCCTTCAAGCCCCTCCCTGTCATCGCCCAGCTCCGCTTCCTCCTTTGCCTACCAAATCTTCTTTATTCTGCACAATCACAGTGCAATCTGTGGCATGTATAATATAATGATACACTGACATAAATAAAGGGGTTGTATGATTTTATTAAATGGTCTTCAGAATAAGGGGACCGTGAAAACAAGTAACTTTGCAATTAGATGTCATTAGCAAAGCTGTCTTGTTATCACAGTTTTCCTTATCTTCTGTTTTTGTTTACACCAGTGCTATATCCAGTGCTGGTCGGATCCCTCCTCCTTGCATTTCACTAGCTGAGAGCTCATTTACATTCTGTTCAGCTCCGGTCGGCCGTATTCACGGAGCTGGCATTCCTGCCTTTCACTCAAAGTAAGGGACTGGCACATTTTCACTCTGCACAGCCAGAAGAAACAGAATAACACTGCAGGGCTTCTATAATCAGGAAACAGCACAATTGTGTGTGGATCCCTGCCTCTCTGACTCAGAGTTAGGGGCCGAAGCAATTTCTCTCAGCACAACTAGCAGAAACACACTGCAGCCGATTCTACAATCAGAAAACAGCACAGTTGTGTCTCAGTGCCTAACTCTCCAGCATAGAAGGGAGATCTGTGTGGTTCATAGATAGCTGGATTCAACTGTACAAATCTCCAGCTGTGAGAGGATCAGTGCTCAGTCTAGATTGAATGCAGCCTGTGGCATGTATACAGCTCTTACAAAATAAGACTGATAGGGAAAGACACAGTGACATGTGGACTCAGAGGTGGGGAGGAGACTCGGGAGCCAGCATGAACAGTGAAGGGGGGATGATGTCACCCAGCTGGGAGGGGAAGAAACGCCCCTGCATTTCTAGAGTTGAGTAGCTGAGAGCAGTATGATTCAGCCCAAATAAAGAAGCGATAAATATATATATTATATACACACGCACACACACAGTATCTCGCATTTTTGTAAATATTGTATTTACAGTATTTATAATTATTTTATATTGTACAATATTTACCTTTTCATGGGACAACACTGAAGATATTACTGTTTGATACAATGTAAAGTAATCAGTGTACAGCTTGTATAACAATGTAAATTTGGTGTGTCCTCAAAGTAACTTAACACAGATATATATATATATATATATTATATATACATACATACATATACACATATATATATACATATATATACACACATACATACACACTGTATATTTAATATATTCACCCCGTTACACAAAATCAGCAATACATATAAATACACTTTAAAATTCATCCGGGAAATCTTTCAATGACTGTGGCTACTGCAGGTATTTTTGTGCAATATATTGCATGCTTACACTAAATATTCCTATGGTTTTTATTGAATTCAGCTTGCCTTACATCAGTTAAATGCATCAAATGAGATGAGGTTTAATACAGATAAATGCAAGGTTATGCACATGGGGAAGAAAAATCCATTACATGACTACATGTTAAATGGAAAAAGGCTGGGTAAAAATGACATGGAGAAGGACTTTGGGAATCCTGGTGGACAGTAAACTTAATTGTAGCAGCCAGTGTCAGACAGCAGCTGCCAAGGCAAATAGGATCATGGGGTGCATTAAAAGGGGCATAGAGGCACATGTAGAACATTATTCTCCCACTTATATAAGTCGCTGGTTAGACCACACATGGAATATTGTGTACAGTTTGGGCACCAGTGCACAGGAAAGGACATTGTGTAGGCTTGAACAGGTACAAAGGAGGCAACAAAAATAAAGAAAGGACTGGGTGGACTACAATACCCAGAAAGATTAGCAAGATTAGGGTTATTTAGTTTAGAGAAAAGACGGCTTCGGAGGGACATAATAAATATGTTTAAATACATCAAAGGTCAATATAAAGATCTCTCCCAAGATTTATTTATACCCAGGGCTGTATCTAGAACAAGGGGGCCTCCTCTACGTCTTGAGGAATGAAAGTTTCAACATAAACATAGAAAGGGATTCTTTACTGTAAGAGCAGTGAGACTATGGAATTCTCTGCCAGAGGGAATTGTCATGGTGAATTCAATAACAGAGTTCAAAAAGGGTTTGGTTGCATTTCTGGCGTGTAATAATATAACAAGTTATAGTGTCTAGGATTCTGGAGAGGGGTCATTGATCCAGGGATTTTTCCGATTGACAGTTTGGAGTCGGGAAGGAATTTTTCCCTAAAATGAGGACAATTGGCTTCTACCTCATTGGGGTTTTTTGCCTTCCTCTGGCCATAGCACAACAGGCTGAACTACATGGACGACTTGTCTTTTTTCGGCCTTACAAACTATGAAACTATGAAATGCTTCTCTGTACAAATGAGTGGCAAAACCCCCAAAACAGCTGTCTAGAGATGGATGTGTCTTCCTTCTGGAAGAGACTCTGGTTTTAGCTAGCATGAGATAGTTTTCTTCCATTTGGAAGGGAAGAAATTTGCACTGCCTGGAAAATAAGCCTCCAAGCTACAGGTATCTCCCAAAAGAATCTGTACCCTCCATGACATGTCGTGTTTGCATAGTGATAACATAATTATCAGTAGCGCCGGTCAATTAATAATTTTCATTTGAGAATAGGATTTGAATATGTGTTTTGTGTTGCGTATTTTAGTAAATTAAAGGGGCTGTCTCGCTACAAAGAATAGCTTTCAAATTGTAGAGAACACAAAATAAAGACATTTTCCAAATATATTGCTTTGTTCATCTGTTTTCCCTAAGGAGATACAAGTGAATTTATGACCTCCCTGGCTATTTCAGTTCCCTCAGTAACCAACCTGTAAACAATTCTCCCCCTGCTGTTTGTTCTATGAGATAGCAGTGAGTGATGTCATCACACAGGTCCAGGCAGTGTCTCTGGTGCTGGGCAGTAAAAAGCTTGATTTTTGTAAAATAAACAGAACTGTAATTAGGGCTTTTGTTTGAGGGATCAGATAAAGCCTTCTGCAAGCAGTTTGAGAAGCTTCTGAGCTAATCTGATCTAATTAGCAACTGAAAGCACAGTGTTGAATTAAAGCATGGAGCTGTATGCAAATTAGTTAGTCTGAACCAGGAAGTGACAGAGTATTTCATTCATGCAGCCTATGAAACTCTGTAGGGAGACAACTCCTTTAAGTCTGTTCTTTAAGTGCAAGCAGTTTAGTTTTTCTTAGGACTATCTTGGGATATCTTGCTCTGTCCACATTTTTGTGTGATGCCTCAAATACCTTCATTTCTCCTGTAGGTCATAGCTATTTCTGCCACATCAGGATCAGAAGTAAATTGGCCTCTATATCCCACAGATATTATACACTTCTATCCTGCTGCTATCATTTCCATGATCTGATTGCCTGCATGCTCTTCTATCAGTGCCCACATAGGCAACAACAGATATTCATCAAGAAAAAGTCTAAGTGCACTTTAAAGGTACTGCCTGGTTTAGACCCTTCCAAACATTTGGGGACTCTTCTAGGTTGTCTAACCCTTTAAAGTATACCAACATTTTTTTTTAAAAACCTTTGACATGTGAAAGAGACATGTAAAGTGTGTTGATCAGTGGAGTACAGGTACGGAGATCCCCACCAATACCTAAAACAAAGGGGCAGAAGAGGACTCAGCTGACTTTGTTTCTGTTCATCTTTGCTCAGAGAGCTGAGAGTGTGGTGATCCACAGAAAGACTACGAGACTTTGTATAAATCCATACACTCATCTGTCCAAGGATATCCAACTCCTCTAATCAAAACTATTGACCTGCCACTATGACACTGTATTGGGTCCAGGGGCCTCAAGTTATTTCTCTGCATATCTGGATTATGTCATTGACAGGAAGACTAATGTATATAGGAGAAAAATGTTCCCGTCTTCAAAGGCAAATTTCAATAAACTCCTACAATGTGCATATTTCTGGCAGTGTCAGAAACCTTGTGAATTTTTACAAGGGCAACACATGCATAATAGCTACTAATTGGGCTGTGTAGTCAAACCCCTTAAGGTTTAGCCTATGTTGTGCCTTAGGACCAAAGCTTTTTTTTTAAATCTGCATTCCTTAAGTCACAAAATATGTTTTCGATGTAGTTTTATGTTGGCTTGTTTTTGAATGAGTTGTATTTTTCAAAGGGGCCGACAAGCCACTTACAGTTAAAAACAATAAAACAGTTCATTATGGTGCAGAGTAAGGGTGGGAACACATGGCACAGTTATATCATAGTGGTGACAAAGCCTTCATGCAGCCACCAATGGCAGCTGGAGTTTGCTGGTATCTTATGCGGCCATTGGTATGGCTTCATCCACATTGTGGCCACACCCTAATAAAAGAAATAATTCACACCATCCAATTCGTCAGCCACTCCTGTTTCAACACTTCCTGGGTCATGCCAGTCACCTTCGGGACAAAACATGGCTGCAATGGTGATCAGCTACGACCAAAGAGCCAGCCACAGACTGCAGTGGTCACGCATCCATATCAAGAGGAACAAACACGGGCAGGATCCAAAAAGCATCAGAATAGGAGTGGTGCAAATTGGTAAGGCCACTATTTATTGCTTTACACCATTCTTAGTTATTTTTTTATTCTAAATGGCAATATCTTGACAAAACGTGCAGAATTTCTTACCATACCACTAGAGAGCACAGAGGTTGATGCTCACACTGTCTGTGGGGCAGCATCGGTTGTATAGTCTATAGGACTTTCAATTATTCGTGCATCGCACGCCCAGCTATCAACAGTGATCTGACAAAAAACGGGGGGGGGGGGGGGGGGCAGTGTTAAGCTAAGCTGTTCCGCATTTTCATTTTTTAGGGATGGCCGGTGGACTCAATACACTGACACTAGCGATCGGACATCTCACTATTCTATACATATGCTTATGTATATGGCTATTGAGGGCACACCACATATAAAGAAACCAGTATTCTAAATGGTTCATGACTGGAGGGGGGCCTGACAGATTTTGTATTGCATTTGTAGAGAAATGAAAAAATGTGGCAATACGATAGAGAAAGAAGTTGTAGCATACCCTGTTTTCCCGGAAATAGGACAGTGTCTTATATTAATTTTTGCTCCTAAAGAAAAGCTAAAACTTATTTTTAGGGGATGTTTTTTTTTCTATGAACAATAAGGCTATGTTCACACGGCTTAAAATGGGACGTATGAACTTTGCCCAGGGTCAGATAATACTGGGGGGGCGACTTGAATTTGGCGCTGAATCCCACATTGGACACCTCCCTAGGCCGGTCGTCGGTGCCTTTCCACACCCTAAATAGAATTAAAAAGCTACTGCATGATATGCAGTTAGTCGACGCGTGGCGGATAATGCACCCGCAAGATCGAGACTACACGTTCTATTCCTTCCCGCACAACTCCTATACACGTATCGATTATTTTCTTCCACAGCACTCCCTTCTCCGTTGTGTGGTGTCAACCTCTATAGGCAGCATCCTTCACTCCGACCATGCCCCAATTCACTGTGACATGGTCCTACCGCACCATACCAAGCAAGTTTTTTCGTGGAGACTGAACGAAACACTCTTGTCAGATTCTCTTTGCCTGCGAGATCTACAGCACACAACGGATACCTTCCTTTCCACCCACCTGAACGACCCTACTCCCCCTCAAATTCAGTGGGAGGCACTGAAGTGCACCCTTAGAGGGGTGCTGATTAAGCACGGCTCCCGTCTAAAGAGGGAGGCTGCGGCCAAGCTTCGGGGCCTTCTGGCACAGCTTACCTCTCTGGAAACGGCCCATAAGGCAAGAGGTCTGGAAACAGATCTGAGGGCGGTCGTTCAGACTCGTCACGACATCCTGCAGCTCATGGAGCATAGGCACAAAAGGTATAGACAACTTTGCTCCAGCTCATTCTACACCTGGTGCAACAAGCCGGGGAGGTTTCTGGCCCGTGCACTAAGGGATAGGAGGGCCGCCTTATTCGTCCCCCATATCAAAACCTCGTCGGGGCGGGTTGCCTACTTAACGGATGACATCCTAAAAGTTTTTCACGAATACTACTCCCAACTCTATAACCTCCCTTCGACGGATTCACAGGCAACCTCGCTACAGTCCTATCTGACCAGAACTTCCCTCCCGAGGGACTCTCTCGCCTCTCTGGAGGGACCGTTCACTGAAGAGGAGCTGACTGCAGCGATAAAAGCGCTGCCCTCTGGCAAAAGCCCGGGGCCGGATGGATACACAGCACTGTTTTACAAAACACTCCAGCCGGAACTAACTCTTCCCCTTCTTCGGGCGTTCAATGCTGCATCTGAGGGATCCGCCTTTGACCCAGCTTTTCTAAGGGCGCATATCGTGGTAATCCCAAAGGAGGGTAAGGATCCCTCGCGATGCCAGAATTATCGCCCTATCTCCCTGATTAACTCGGATGCTAAGCTCTTTGCTAAGTTATTGGCGATTAGGATCAGCCCGCTCCTCGACAGCATTGTCCACCCGGACCAGGTGGGCTTCATCCCCTCCAGAGAGGCGAGAGACAACACACTGAAGACATTCTCACTGATCCACCACGTACGCTCCCGCAACATCCAGTGCCTTCTCCTGTCATTGGACGCTGAGAAGGCTTTCGACAGGGTTGCGTGGCCTTTCTTAAACGGCGTACTGAAGGCAATGGGTCTGGGCCCAGTTATGATAGGCAGAGTGATGGCCCTGTATGACTCTCCCCAAGCACAGGTGCGAGTTAATGGGGTCTTGTCGGCTCCCCTATCCATCAGAAATGGCACCAGGCAGGGATGTCCTCTCTCTCCCATACTATACGTTCTGGCTATGGAACACCTGCTACAGGCACTGCGGAATGACCCTAGAGTTCAGGGGATACAGATACGAGATCGCTCCTTCAAATGCTCGGCCTTTGCTGACGACCTGCTTTTATATCTCGGTAACCCTACCTCTTCTCTTCCTGCGGCCCTGGAAGTATTGGAAGAATATAGCCGATATAGCAATCATAAAATAAACATGGCAAAGAGCTCCGCTATGGGCTTCCATATTCCGTGAGCCGACCTATCCTCTCTGAAGGCTGCTTTTCCCCTCTCCTGGGAAGATTCTTCCTTTAGGTATCTGGGGGTTCACGTGCCCTCGAATCCAGAGAGAATTTTCGACCTGAATTTTGCTCCCCTGATCTCTAGATTTCGACAGGACCTTCTGAAGTGGGATAGGAGGGATTTCTCCTGGCTGGGGCGTATTAATATTTTAAAGATGAACATCTTGCCCAGGTTATTGTATCTGTTCCAGGCGATTCCTATCCTACTCCCGAGATCCTTCTTTAAAGCCCTTCGTAAAACAGTGGCTCAGTTTGTATGGGCAGGAGGCAGACCCAGAATAGCGGAGTCCACATTGATCAGGCCCAAGGCGGAGGGTGGTCTTGCACTGCCAGTCTTCCAGGCCTACTATCTGGCTGCAGTAGCAGTAAGAACTTTGGATGGCTTCAAGGACGCACCCAGCAAACTCTGGGTCCATCTTGAGAATCTGCAGTATGGGGCCCCTACCGCAGCCCTTCCCTGGTTGCTGCCCTTATTGCTAACAAAGAGACAGCTAGTACAGATCCCGCTGGTTGCCCAGATTTCGGTCCTTGCTCTTAGGTCCTACGCAGTGAGCAGAGGCCTGTTTACAGCAGGCGGCCCATGTACCCCGATCTTGGGCAATCCAGACGTCCCTGCCCACCTCGCTACAGCCCTAGCTCGGATGATGGGGTCTGGGGCTGCTTCCTCAGTCCTCGACCGGGTTATTGCCTCGAATGCTTTGAGGGACTATGAAGCTTTGTGTCCCGAGGACACCAACCTTGGGGGACTGGCGAGACTTCACTATTACCAGCTGGGTAGTTTATATTCTAAGTGGAAACGCTCCTTTGTAGTGCATAGGCCACTTACCACCTTTGAGTTGTGGTGCCTTGGAAGATATTCGGAAAAAAGGACCCTATCAGGCCTATACAGACTTGTGCTCAGCTCTCGCCCATCTGTTAAACTTCCTTTCCAGCTTAGTTGGGAGAGGGAGATTGACAGAATACTTTCGGACGATGATTGGTCCAAGGCGTTTCAGTTGGCTCGATATCTTCCAGGGCCCACGAACTAAATTATAAAATTATCACTAGATGGTATCGAGTGCCAGCACTGCTTAATGCTTTCTCCTCCTCCAATTCGGCAGTGTGTTGGAGATGTAGGGGTGAGAGAGGTACCATGTCCCATATTTGGTGGGGTTGCCAGTCCCTCCAGCCTTTTTGGGGAGGGGTGACTCGTGCAATTTACCAAATCACAGGGGTCACGCTCCAAAATGACCCTGCGACTCTGCTTTTGTTTGACATCCCTCTGCCGATCTCCCTCCTTAAGTCCCATCTTCTGACATTCCTACTCCTCTTCTGATAGTTATCCCAAGACTCTGGCTCTCCACAGTGCCCCCCACCGTGATGGATTGGATTCGGGAGGTGCATGTTCTCCAACGTCTGGAGGAGTTCAGGAGCGACTCTCCAACACGACATAGCCAATATTTGCGTATTTGGGAGGACTGGATTGTCTTTTGCGGGTCAGAATCTTATTCGACCTGTTCCTGAGGGGCTCGGACCCGATCTGACAGAGGGGGGTTGGGAGGAGATGAGATGAGAGGAGAGGTTGACGGGACAGCGTTTGCCCCGTCTCAATCTTTCGCCTGCTGGGGAGATCGAGTGCAGTTGACGAGCCAGCCACACAGCCTGTTCTTTCTTTACCTTTCAGTTTATTTTTCACTAAACATCAAGAAGTTAATACTCGAGGTCATTTCAGTGCATTGCCAAATACATACAATATATGTTTGTTGTGACTTAGAACGCTAGCTAGCCAGCTACCCACTTTTTATTTGAATTGTATGATATGCTGCTGTAATCTTTAAACACAGTCATATTTATAGAAATTTCGGCTTCTAATGTTGAAAAGCATGTCTCTTATCGACAACCCTTATTTTTCTCTTCGCAACTTTATTCTGTATCTGCCGTGATTTTGTCTATTGTGAGCTTTCTGCAATGCTTGACTCATGTAACTTTATACCATGTTCAATAAATACGGTTGAATTTGAAAAAAATGGGACGTATTTCAGTCCGTAATTACGCGTCGTAGTGCGCGAATTACAGCTGGAATACGTCTCGGTCCTTACGGTAATTCATAGTTCATAGAGAACTATGGATTACGTCTCCTCTCCCTGCTCAGCGAATCCGCCGCGGGGGGAGATAAGTGACATGTAATTTTCTAGCGGCGTATACGTGCCGCTAGTAATGATAGTCTAGGGGCCGGCGAGGTAATTACGCCCCGCAAATAAGCCGTGTGAACATAGCCCAATTCACATTTATTGTTGAACAAAAAAAATCAATATGTATTAATATACTGTAGAGATTTCATCACAAACATCAGCATAAGCAGCCAAACTCTGAATTTCATAACTAAAAATGCACTAGGTCTTATTTTTGGGGGTGTCTTATTTTCGGGGAAACGGGGTACTAGTTAAAATAAATTAGAAATTAGGCTTTGATGTAGTTGACATGTGCAACAAATATCTCCTACGCAGACTACTAGGTAACGCGAGATAAAACTGCAGGAGTTTAATCTAGGTCCCAGGATTCAGACCGAGCTCAGCCAAATACAAAAGGTAATCAGTAGAACAGTGGCTCTGAGTAAACTTTTGAGCGTCTATCATTGTAAATGCTTCAATATTATCCATTACCTTACTCCCTCCCCCATAACGTGTATCAGAGAACTGTAAAAGGTATATATTAGCATATCTGGATTATGTCACTGACAGGAAGACTAATGTATATAGGAGAAAAAATGTTTCTCATCTTCAAAGGCACCTTTCAATAAATGCTTATAATGTGCACATTTCTTACAGTGTGAGAAACAGGAAAAATTTCTTGCTATGGTAAGAATTCACACTATGTAGGTTGACCCTTTAGATCTAACCTATTTTGTGTCTTAAGAACCAAGCAGATGTATGGGGGCTTGTATCTTGTGGAATGCACGGGTGTAATTAAAGCTGTAGCTGTTATAGGGCCCAGAGGTTAAATGGACCCACATAGGTTTTCAAAACTATTTCCTTTTTGTGGTAGTATGTTTCTGATATCTAGTATGTGTGTTCTCAGATACTTGGAGATATTATCCATAACTTTAAATTACTATTATGCGGTCTTTGTTACTTGTCACCAAGGGTGACATGTATGATCTAGGTGCATAGAGACCAGTTCTAAATAGCTTTAAGGCAGTGTAGAGTGCGCCAGAATGTATGAACCTGTTCTACTGTGGGTCATAGATTTGGTGCATTCTAGTTCCACTACAACAACTCAGGCTCATGTAGACCACTTTTAACTTGGTCGGCCAGTTCTAAGTGTTAAGCGCCGAGTTTTGGCGTCCTCCCGTCATAAATGTGTAGAATCATACCGTTGTGCTGCGACACGCCCCGGATCTTGGGCACATTACAAAGTTGCGCAGACGCTGCAAAATGCACCTAATTTTGGAGTCCATCTGCTCATACATCTAGAGAACAGGGCTGCGCCAGTTTTTGGGCTGAAAGCACACCAAGATACTGGCGCAGCCCTGTACATACACTACCGATCAAAAGTTTGGGGTCAACCAGACAATTTTGTGTTTTCCCTTAAAACTCATACTTTTATTTTTCAAATGAGTTGCAAAATTAATAGAAATATTGTCCAGACATTGACAAGGTTAGAAATAATGATTTTTGTTTGAAAAAATAATTTTCTACTTTAAAGGTAATGTGTCATCAAAAAATGACTTATTGTTTAACTCACATTTTTATGTTAAACACATTTTGTAGAAATTTTTGGTTATGTTTTTTTTAATTTTCCAGATCACTTTCAATATTTTTTTAATAATTCTTAAGTCCTGCAGTTTTCACTTTGGCCACTTGACCTAATAATCGTCTGACACTTCCTGTTCTGTTTAGAGAGCTTTTCAGCAGTGTGCTCATTATCAGTAACAGCAGGGTCACACTGAAAGGAGACACCATTGTGTATAGATAACACAGAATCCACCAGTCACAAGAGGAGATGTCACAGCTCCCCCTCTCCCCTCCCTTCACAGTGAAAACTATCCTATAGATGTCTATGGGACAGAAACTGTCTTAAGAATCCTATGGGCATGAAACTGCTGTAAAGTATCGCTCTGACTGCTGTTAAAGCAGTGCAAGCAAGAATGTCTTCCCAACAATCATATATAGACGGCCGAATAGAGAAATCTACAATCAGAAAATAAAAACGACTGAGAGGAAAAGCAAATGGATCAGGGGCTTGATTTTAATAAGTAAAAAAAAAAATAAATTGGCGACATATTCCCTTTAACCTTTGCTTTCGTCAAAGAATGCTCCCTTTGCAGCAATTACAGTATTGCAGACCTTTGGCATTCTAGCTGTTAATTTGCTGAGGTAATCTGGAGAAATTTCACCCCATGCTTCAGAAGCCCCTCCCACAAGTTGGATTGGCTTGATGGGCACTTTTTGCGTACCATACAGTCAAGCTGCTCCCACAACAGCTCAATGGGGTTGAGATCTCGGATTTGTTTTGTTTTTTTGATATGGGAAGCAATATGCTGATGGACCTGAAGATGTGATCATTGCTTAGAATACTTAACCCATTGGCACTGTGTCATCACACCTCCCCCTTGCATGCCTATAGCCAGGAATTCATGTTTCTGGGCACCCAACAATACTGGCAGACTTTTATGGCATTACCACTTACAGTGGCTCTCTGGCATTTTCAACACAAGGGAAAACAGCCATATGGTGCCAATAAATGCAATTATACAGCAGCTACAGAGGGAACACATTCACAGGGGCAGTAGAAAATTTAAGGGTAAAACGCAAGAACAAAAGGAAGTATGAGGGTTATTGTCATTACATATTTTAGCAGTTGCCATAGCTAATAAAAAAACTTTTACAGAAGTTTCTAAGCCATATGCTTTTTTTGTGCCATGTTTTCTTTCAGATCCATGGACACTTCTAAACAACAAAAAATGCACTATATTAGATATTTACTAGATAAAATCTTACCTTTTAGGGATATGAAGTCCACCCCAAGTGATGGTGACCACATGTTTCCCAGGGTGCAAGGGGTAATATTCAAACAAATGTACTCCGTCTACTGCCTCCAACTGTTTCACAACCTCATCCAGACCCTCTGCCAAAACACATCAACACAATGTTAACTTTATCTGAAAACAGCTTTTAGCTGCAGCAGAGAAGACAAATGAGTCTTCTAAATAGATTTGGTGGAATCTTCAATCCTTGGACAAGGTGCCCGCAGTCTCCCACATTGGACATGTTAGCTATTAGACATGCTAGGACTATGTCTGGAATGTCTAGCATTTTTAGCATTGCCAACATATGTACAGATCTGTGGTTCACTAACCAAGACAACATATCACATCTATTCGACATACATTTTTGAGAATTGCCAGAGGAATAGAAGATCAAGAGCATCTTCTGCTTCACGGCTCTCTGGCTGTCTCCTCGCTTTCCGATCTACTGTTCCCTTGTCACTTTAATTTTATAAATTAGATAAATATTCTATTTGTACGCCTTTAACGACATATCTTCAAAAGATGTGTACAATCCAAGAATGATCATATGGGGTAAACATGGAATCCTCTATAAAATCTAATCTGCTTTTCATATACAAATGGGTCGTGGTAATTATAAGTAAAAATTCAAAAACTTTGGTCAAGTAACAAAATAAATAATAAAACAAACTATCAGAAAATGGCAGTAAGTTACAAATGCAAGTGTTTTTTGTGTGGTACCACTCGTCAATATTGCACAGAACATGTTCAAGATAGAAGGTAAAGACAAAAGACAGATAAAAGGTCCTTCCTGGACAAGGGTTAAATCCAAATGACATTGCAAAAAAGATATCACAGGCAAAGGATGGGATTAAAAGAGCAGATAAAACATTGTTCTAGGAACAATAATTAATCTACACTTTAAAGGCAACCTGTCACACTGAACATACAATCTGACCCTCCAGCAGCAAGTCCTAGAGCTAGAAGAGCGGAGTAGATGCATACAGGGATATCCCGCTATCCGCTGGGGTTACGTTCCAGAAAAGTGTGATGGATAACGAAACGACATAAGGCCAAAAAAAAAAAGTACTGTACAGTATAGTGTAACAAGGCATAAAGAACATTGTAAGCGGGAAACAGTAAGAGAGGATGCGGCTTTATGGCACCCACTAAAGTAGCTGCAGTGAATAAGGGAGGGTTACAGATCCAGGGATATGGAATGTGAAGTGATGAATCTGTGAAGCGAAACAACGGATAACAAGGTTTTTTGCAACATTGATAGTGATGTAACTGTGAAATGATGGATACCAAAGCGATGGATAACAGGGAATTACTGTATATGGTTTTATACCCCTATATATGAAATTAGGGTCAAACACCCCAAAATTAAAAATAACACATACTTTAACATGTCCATAGAAATACATAGGGTGACATGTATGATTTTTGGCGATAAGATGCCAATTTTTCTGTGCATAAGAATAGTGTAGAATGCACCTGATTTATGAACCTGTTCTACTGCGAGTCAAATCAGGCGCATTCTAGTGCTAAGACAATTCTGGCTCAGGTAAACCACTCTGAAAGTGGTTTACCTGTTCTAGCAGTAATGTGCCTGGAATTGCCATACTGAAGCTATAAATCTATAGCTTTGTACAGTTCTAGTGTGCTCACCTCCCACACGCTCCCAAAATAAGGTGCACTAGAGAGTGCCACGGGCGCTCTGCAATGCGCCTGATCATGGAGTGCGTGCGATTTAAAACTATATAGCGAACAGGACTGCGCTAGATGTCGGGCTAAAAAGACGCACGACTTCTAGCGCAGCCCCATTCATACATGTTGCCCATAGAACACACTAGATGTAAGAATAGATACTCAAAAGAAGGTAAGGCTGTTCAGAAGGATATAGAAGCTGGTATATGCACTTATCAAATAATTGTGACTTCAAAATCCAAAAGAATAAATTACAAGTAATAATATTCCTTCATCACTGAGGAATTAAGTTCTCACCCACTAAAGAAGCACTAACGCAAAACCCGAGATGGGGTGACTGCTGCTGTTGGACATTAGCAGCATCGTCTGAGAATTAAATTTTTTCTTGTCTCTCCTTACCCTTACTGTGTTCTATGGTTTATTTTGGACACGTTAATTAAATATATTTGTAATTTTTGGATGTTTGACTTAATTTCCTATATAGGGGTATATTTCAGATAAAAAGTTGTTCATTACCCCAGATTGGGAGGTAATGAATACATTGCTTGTTCCTAGCTCATATCGAATATGTGGTTTTTGAGTGTTTATGTTGTAATATATAGTTTTGCAGGAGAAAATTTAGTAGACGTGCCTTAGTATTTAAAATCCCGGTGGTAGTGGCTTTATTAGTGAATGACAGCCCTGACATGTATGAGCGTGCCTCTCAATCACTGATACCATCACCTACTGGACTCCTTAACCCAAAATAAGCAGGGACTTAAATTACAAATATATATTTTCTCAGAAAGCTATATATTAAACTGCTCAGCTCCTCCTGCTCTATAACATGCTGCCAGCAGATCAGATCATATGTTCAATGTGACAGGATCCATTTAAATGTCAAATGTATATAATAAATCCAAATCACTTGATCCATAAAAAAGACATCTGGAGCTAAAACTGGTAGGTGAAGGCAAAGCCGTTGTTCCATGTGAACATTCATGTTTTTTCAAAACCTGTCTCTTTTGTATTTTTAATAAAACTTGAAAATTGTGCTCTTTTGAAATCAGATGGTCTAGACTAGGTTTTCTTGTATTGAATTCTTAAAGAACCAAATTAACCAGTATCAGGGTTAAACAGTTTGTGAGATAAAAACAGAAATGCTGACCAAAGAGAATCTGAACTACTTACAAAGAGCTTGACGACTATGGTAGCTCTAAGGTGAACTTTTGTATTCTTGTCAACTATAGGTTTGTTTTTAGGATTCCTTTAAATTTTTTGTTGAACCACCTTGCCTCTCAAAGCTGATCCTGGCATGACAGCTGGATGGGATGCTTCTGGGATAAACCGTTCGGGTGCAAGTTCAGGGTGTAATAGGGACATCCCTACAGAGTTGCCCTCAATAAGTGGCAGGAAAGATAGCAAAATGGAAGGACAGTATTCCACGCTATTTGATTTACCATGTGGCTTTGGAGGGACGCTATATCTGCCATTTGAATGCCTTCCCCTACCTAGGATATGTTCCCTGCTGTATTGTGTGGATTTACCTCTTGGCCTGGAAAGACGTGGTCGTTGCTCTATTCTCATCATTTTAGAACTTGATACCTTTCATGTGATATTGTTAAGTGGTACCATACAAAATACGCGTACAGTCTAAGGGTAGTTTCACACTATGTTAAGGGCTACTCTCGAGGTATCCATCGGAGTAGCGTGAAAAAAAAATGTACCCTGGCAGACACTGCGACGCAGCTCTGGAGGCCTCAGAGGATAATACAGTAGACATAGCTCTGTGTGGGCTACGTTTGCTATATTTCCCGACAGCATACGCATTTCCTGCAGGACTCGATAGCATATGCTATTAAGTCCTGCAAGATAAGCCTATGCTGTTGGGAAACAGCCACAGTTGCCCCAGAGGATAAGAGTGTAGACTTAGTTCTGCGTGGGCTACGTTTGCTCTATGTTACGGTATCCGTTGTGGCACATTTTTTCACGGTACCCCGAAGGATACCTCAAGCACAGCCTTTAATATCGTGTGAAACTACCCTTACCCCTTACTGCCTTTTCTGATGCTTTTGATACCTTTCCTTTGGCACTTATTATCCTTTTAACCACAAATTTTTGCTGCAATATTTTTTAATTAAAGGTTATGAAAATTATGTTTCATAAAGGACATATAAACAGTAACAACAGTTTTTTGGCAGCCATTTGCACATCACATAGTTCAAGTGACTTCACAGTAAAATATAAGCCAATCACAATTTTATTTTCTTACATGAATATTAATTCACAATATATTGAAAAGAACTTGTTTTTTCTAAATGCTCTTCAATCTCTGAGCTCCCTAATAGTTGCTATAGCTTTAATGGCTGCAGTTATGCCTATATGGGACACTATTGTTATAAACAGTGCATAGACTGTGCAACATTTGAACAAACTACAGTTACAGAGCCAATGGAAATAAATAGGGCTGCAAAATAGGCGTCATGGAGATAAAGGGGTACATGTATGAAAACTGTCTAGGTCTAAGACTTTCTTTGTTGCCCATAGCAACCAGAGCTCCCATTTAATTTTTTCAGAGCACTATATGAAATGAAAGGGGAGCTCTGATTGGTTGCTATGGGCAACAAAGAAAGTCTTAGACAATTTTCATACATGAGATCCAAAGAGTGTTAGTGCAATGGTTGTAGAACTGGAGATTAAAGTGAAAGACGTATGAAGCATTTCCTGTTTCACATCATATTTCCTACACACTATGACAATACAACCAAATCTTTGTCTTTATACATGACCTCCAGGTTACACGCCATTCTATCCCAATCAGCAACTCTGGGGCCCTCACATGTGGACTCCAGCTGTTTGCAGCTGCAGATACTATTGTTTACCAAAGGCACAAGTCATTTTGACCCTAACATTGAGCTCTAGTAATACTATGAAACCACCTTATTAACAGAGTTTAATACTAGAGGCAAAGACATTGGACCCTCTAAGGTTCGGCACTGTTGAGACTGAATTTTTTCTCTCACCTTATCTATAATGCAAAAGAAAATCATAACTAATCTATTTCTATGTACAGGTTTGTGGAGTGTGTTAGGGTGTAAGTCACTTTTCAACGTTGCTTCCGCCATAGTGTCACTTTCAGTGCGTTACATCCAACGTCATTTCCAGTTTGACTAACATAGGGGTAACCTAGAGAACTGGAAGACACTGGAAATGCAGCAGTAAAACAAGGCTTAGAGTGACGCTGAAAGGTAAGAAAGGAGTTTTCCAACTCCCACTGCTCTAAAATAGAAGATGAATCCATACTTACCTCTCCCATCTCCACTGTTCCAGCATTGCCAGCGCTCCAGTGTTCTCTTCTGGTTGCCCACTCATGACGTCATGTCCATAGATCACATGACACTGCAGCCAATTACTGACCTCTGTGGTCACATGCCAAACATGTAGAGATGTGACTGCTGAAGCCAGAGATTGGCTTCAGTATCATGTGATCTACGAACATGTTGTCATCGATGAGGGCCCGTGTGGGTAGTGGAGGGGGAACACTGGAGTTCTGGCAATGCTAGAACGGTGGTGATGGGAGAGGTAATAATGGATTAATTTTCTATTTTATCACAGTGGAAGGTGGTAGAGAGGTTTTTAAAATATTGTAAAACGCCTTAAAACCCCTAAAAATTCTAAACCTAAAAAAATTTGGGCTTCAACAGACTGGACGATGTTAAAGAGTGTAGGGACCCAACCTTTTAAATGGGGAATGGTAAAAACCCAGTTGTCAATTTAATACGGCTTCAAAATTACTTAAATCTGATCCAAAGCAACATGACTGAATGTATATTTTTCTGCAACCAGATTTTAAACCAAGAATAGTACACACAGTCTTGGTGTGGAGTCATTTCATTGCAACACAACAGAGGACAATGTAAAAAGCTACTAAAAATAAAACGCTAATCCAGTGCATTCTGTAAAGGATCAGATACTCCTTAGAGGACAATGAAAAACTATAACATTATTGCTCCAGTAGATAATTTGTCATTTCCTGTCCTTGTCTCAAGACTGCATAGAAAATGGATTTGCTATCAATTATCTAATTGTTTTACTTGGCAAGCACAGAATAGAGATTTTTGCATTAAACTATTCTATAAAGACACTCCTAGATTAAGCAAGTGTGTGTATACAATTTAACTATACCAGACACTCACTTGGCCCTTTCACGGAGACATGGAGGTCACCACTTCCTGCAGTCCTGGTGTCGACCTTAAAATCAGCAGTTTCTCTAATCCGGACGCCTTTGGGCTGCAAGCCACGGCCGCTGGCTCGACAAGCATTTGGGTTGCATGCTGTTGAAAAGAAAAGTGATAGGAACATGTTCTCAGATACTTGAATGAAGATAATGTCTCTGTAACACATATCTGAGGCCCAGGACTGACAGTGGAAAGACAGCTAGACAGTCACGATGCTCGAGCATGCCAGGCTTTTCAATGGACTAAACAAAGCATTTTTGGATGTAATGAACATGCATAGCTGGTCATGGCTGTAAGTACACTAGGTTATTTCGGGGGTAGCAGTACAATCACATTATTAGGTCACACTGAAAGTATTTCAAATATGGTTAAAATAATTATCTATTTAAAAATAAAAACATTTTTAAAGAAGGATATAGAATGCTTTGGTAGCGCTTTCAGTCAATGGGTGATTGGCTTTAGACTATCTGCTTCCCTTACGAAGAAATTGATGATCGATAAAATGTAATTGGCGAGGAAACGCATGTACAAGTATTTAATTTTCCTTCAATGTCACCACAAATTAAATAAAGCATTACACAGTACCCAGTTAGAATCAATGGGCTATCTAGGACACATCAGGTCCTCTAAAGCAAGACATGATCTTTGTAGCCTCTCTTTGCTCTGGCTAATAGAAGAAGGTCCTAAATGGAAGACCCCTTTGTATTAAAGAGGTCAGATCAAGACGACGACCCCTTTCTATATAATATACTATTTTTGGTTTCTATCTAATTCCAAAATAACTTAACGGTTAGCATTTGGAAAACCCTAAGACAAAAATTATAGCAACATTAAAACTATTTAACTGGCCACTAGAGGTTTGGCTTACTTTCATGCCAAGGATGAAATTTTACATTATTACTAACAACAAATTAGCTAAATATTAACATTTTGAAGGGTTTGGAACTGCAATAGGCTTTTAACTTTACATAACCCCAAAGAGGATTGTTACAGATTTCTTTATATCTTGAAAGGGAGATCAGAAAAATGATAGAAACACAAGAAGGGTTCAGTATTTTCCTTGCCATTCTCCAAACATGGGAACTAGTCAACGGAATGCCAGAGAGGTTTAATGAGTAACCAGTTAATTAAAACCGGCCTTCATAGTGAGTGACCAGGGAAAATAGTATTCTTATGAATAGGATAAGGGCTAGTTCTTTTTGTAATGTCTTAAGGATACAGTAAACTTTGCAGTCTGACTTACGACAGAACAACAGGTCTAAAACCAAAAAAATCTAGTAAATGCTCATTAGTAAGTTACAGCATCATGACTAATCTAGATTGTTACCATTTGTGGCTAAATATCTATGAGGCAAGTTATAAACCAGGGATTATAGAATAATAATAGTAATACATGTTTTTACACTAGTAATGTCTGTAAACCACACCTATCACTAAAACAGGTCTTGTTAGCTTACAGTACCTACTGAAAGAAGCAAGTGGAAGAGAATGCATTCACTAGCTGTACCACTCGAGGCCTAAAATCATTACTAGCTTTATTGATTATCTTTATGGGTCATTAAAGTACTATGTTCCTATAAATCCATAAGAAAAAAAAAAATTGTATACAAAATCGAATTTAATGGAAGCTCAATTACTGAACTCTGCGACAGAAATTTATAATACGGTTATGTGCTCAAGTCTTAATACAGACGTTGAGTAACAATAGTGGTTTTAAAATAAAATGTTAAGGAAAAAACATTAAAAAAAAAGAAACCTATTTATTGAGCACATGCCAATGGTTCATAGATCGTGTAAGTTTCCAATAGGTAAAAATCACTCGCACACAAATGGGCTTATCGATAGACACATAGAAATGATTATTGTTAGAAAACATAATGATACATGCAAAACAGAGGTAAGAGAGTGACCAGGTAACAATGTATGGGACAGATTCAAGGCACTTTATTGTGAACCAAAGCTTAGTGGTTCTGGGTTGCTGTATAGACGGTCATACTTAAAGGGAACCAGTCAGGTGGTTTATGCTGCCCTCTCATAGTAGATTATGATATGAGAGAAGCTGCGCTCTGTGCTTTTTAGGTTTATATGATTGGGAGCAGGAGTAAATTCTGACCGGACTCCTTAAGTGACAGTTGGAGTCCTGCTCACCCTACTCACATACAGTGATTGACAGTTTTCCATGCATCAGAGTTTGTACAGAGCAAACTGTCCATCAATGTGTGGGGCCAGGAACAGCAGTGCTTTCAGTTTCACTTTCACAGAAATTTCTCAGCTTTTTTACTCAGAAATGCATATAAACCTACATATCACAAAGCTTAGCTTATCTCCTATCATACAACCCTATTACAGAGGTCAACTCCTCTCCTCTATCACACAACCCTATATATTACAGAGCTCAGCTTCTTTCCCCCTATCATATAACCCTATACATCACAGTGCTCAGCTTCTCTCCCTCTATCATAATCCCTATATATTGACATAACCACAGACTGTTGCCCTTTATAACCTTAATCAAGTGCTCAGTTTCGTATATATCCGGGTCAGATTTAATAAACCCCAAGAGGTTACCTTTATGGAGATACTTTAACATTCCCCACAGTGACAGATTACCATTTCTAAAAACAATATGTTTTGGTCTGCAGAGTGTCTTTTCTTAGACTATGGATATCAGTTGCAGGGATATTTTGATAATCTGGTTTTATTAATCTTTTATTAATTTTTTTTTTTTATAAAAGTAAGGCCATTGCCATGTTTTGGGGGTGAAAATCTTCCACTTATGCTACAGAATTTGAATACTATGAAAACAATTTGTTAGGTCGTTCATGAGGTGAAATTGTGACACAGGGTTATTGTTGGGAACAGGGTTGACAGACAACATTACCAAATGAGCAGGCATCAAGAACCTGCAGACTCTTACCAACCCTGGCCTGAATACAACTATGAAGCTTAAGGAGTGATGTCCTTTATCCAACAAGAGTAGAGAAGATCAGAATTGGGAAGCAGAGATCTGGAAGCGCAGCAGGAAGTAGGAGGCAGATGAGAGCATAGCAGTAGAAAGCAGAGTAGAAAATGTCTTAACAGAGCAAGAAGCCATTAATCAAAGCATTGTACGTGAAAAAATACTGCAAAACCCAACCAACCCTGGTGACCGCTCAGAAATTAAGTGAAGAAACCAGTGTCATTTAGAGACTCATTGTCAATTTGGTGCGCACACTAACCATGTCATAAGGTTATTTTTTTTTTGTTTACACATAAGAAACCCTTTTCTTCTGATACAGAAATGATGGCTACTTGAAGTCAGCAGAAATTTAACATTTAATGGTGTTGTCCACAAAAACATAGTTAATCTACCTGTAGTTTTTCTGTACCAATTTCCATTTTTTTGTGCTATATATAGCCTCCTTTTCCTGCAGTCGAGCAACAGCATTTTCTTTTGGAAAGCACTTTCCCTTTTCCCTCTAAAATTACAAAACTCAGGATCCTTTGTTGTGCTTCATCTAACGTCTTCTCTTCCAACCCCAGTTTTAATACACCCCTGCTGTTTCCTACCTCATGGTTGGAGGTAAGTCCAAGCAGGGGCACAGCTACAGGGGGTGCAGCGGTAGCAGTCGCTACCGGGCCCAGCAGCCTGAGGGGGCCCAAAAGCCCTCCTGCCACATAAGATACCAGCATTGTAAATGGTGCATGGTAACTGGGGGGCCCCATTCCCCTTTTCGCACCAGAGCTTGAAGTTACGCCTCTGAGTCCAAGAGGATGTGGCTTCAAAGGCTGAACTGAAAAAGCCAAACCTCTTTGCCTACCTGATCTCTGGGCTCAACACAGTCATTTTCTGTGTATGGAGACACACAGAACTACTGAGCATCCCATTTTAATCAACTGCTGTAGAACTGAGGAAGCCCAGAGAAAATTAAATCAAAGTACATTACAGAAGCACCCAATTAAAGCTGGGAAATTATTTAGAAAATAATTGTTTTCGACTGGACAACCCCTTTATCACTTAGTCTATGTAGGGAATTAGGAGCTCTGTATCAGAAAAATGGCGCCCAAACCGAACTCTAAAAATATACGTTGAAAAAAAAATTAAAGCTGAAAATTCCATTTAAGTCTAGATTAAGCTACAAATCAGTTAAATTGCACCTGTCTGAGCTACTATATAGAAAGTAAAGTACAAAGGCTGCATTAAACATTTTATATGGCTACACTGCAAGACCGTTTAAGATTTAAAGTACATTTCTGCATACATGCATTTCAACAGCTTTGTACTTACCTTCACCAACGTTAACCACATAAGGACATTTTGGTGTTCCTTCCCCACCAAAGTTGATATTTACACTGTGAGGCCCTGCTTTCATGGGTTTATAGGTACAGCGGTATACACAATTTCCTTTATCTTCAAGTACAATCTCTACGGTATTGTTCCTCCCCTGAGGATCTATCACTTCAACACCAATGTCTCCAACTCCAGCACCTGCAGCAAAAACAAAGATGCAAATCTCAGAGTTACATGCTAGAACGGGTTAAAAAAAAAAAAAAAAAAAAAAAAAGGACACCTTGAGAGATGTGTTTAAAGGGAACCTGTCCCATTGAACATGGTATCTAATATGCAAACATCATGTTATAGAGCAGGAGGAGCTGAGCAGATTGATATATAACATTGTGGGAAAATATTCAGTAGAATTTGTATTTTATTAATTTAAAACCCTGCATACTCTGGGTTGAGAAGTCCAGTAGGCGGTCTTATCAGTGATTGACAGCTATCTCTGTATGCACATTCTCATAGGGAAGGCTGTCAATCACTGATAACTCAACCTTTTTAACTCCTTAACTCATAATAAGCACTTCTATTAATCTGCTCAGTTCCTCCTGCTCTATAACATGCTGCTGGCGGAGCAGATAGCATGTACAATGTGACAGGTTCTATTTAAGGTTTTTTTTTTTTGTTTTTTATAAATCATTCTACTATTATAAAGTATGCTTATATAGAGCTTCCACATTGAATATAAATTAGTGCAAGCATCTTCCATAGTCCAGCAATATCTAATCCAGTATGAATTATATTAATGGATCACACAGATCCCTTTCTAACATAAGGTTTGCTTGCTTTATGTATTATATAAAAGCTACTAATCTAAACGTGACATCAATCAGTGGGAAAACATTGGTGTAGACACCAAAGGAAGCCTCAGCTTTCACCCACAGAAGGCACGAGCCATGTTTTCTTTGGCTCAGCAATGCTAGTCACTGTTCAATGGAATAAGAGCATCCTTTGTGTTTTCTGTTCTAAAATTAGCAATAGAGGAGGAACTGGCTAATATTTCAGGCCAGGCTGTATTACCAGAGATGGTACATTAGCTAAACAGAGAAGCGTGGAAGGAAAAATATTAATAGGGGCAATTATTCATATAATAATATAATGACATAAGTCTTTTTCACTTTGTAGAAACAAGTGAACATAATGAAATGAAATATTAAAAAAAGTAAACTCCACATATGTTAAAAAGGCACAGATATGCTGCAGAATTTCAGAAAGAAAATCTGCAGCGTATTCTAGATTTAGAAAAGTGATGAGAAATAGAGGCGATTTCACTACTCTATCCCAATTGGTTTCTTGGGAGATTCTGCACATCCTTGTTGTCCTCTTTCTCCAAATTCACTTCATATCCTAACAGGTAGAACATAAAATGGCAGCATCCCCCTAATAGATTGTAAGCTCTTGGGAGCAGGGCCCTCATACCTCGTGTCTGATCTGTAAGTAGCTTTTTACTGTGTAATGTTTGTTCTCCTTGTCTGTACTTATACCCTCTAAATTGTAAAGTGCTGCGGAATATGTTGGCGCTATATAAATAAAGATTATTATCCCCTATTAAATTATTACAACACTTTTTTTCAATACCACAATGTACAATTATGATCTACAAACCCAGGAATATGATATTTAAGCCCTTTCTTAATATACTAAGGCTACAGAGAATTCTGTTTCTAGGATAGATCTCAGTTTATCTATTCCCTCACGTTTATTATTGCATAAAATTTGGATACCTGTTGACCTCATTTAGGGTGCGTATGCACAGCAAAGACCAAATACCAATGGGATTTTCCCGACCGGTATATAGTCTTTTTTTTTTGCATACAGGGGGGCGGCTTTTGTCTGCGGTTTGCGGATTCAAGCCCTCCCCATTCGCACACTCATGTACTCATTCTGCCCAAAAACCGAGCGGAAGAAGGAACATGTTCTAAGTTTTTTGGACTGCGCAGCAATAACCCTTGACATGTGGACAAGCCCTTAGGATCCTACCCCAAAAAAGGAACTGTATAAAGATTGGCCCTCTAGTGTTGGAAACAGATAGCCAAGATTTTCCCAAGTACGTTTGTGAGAAAACAGAAGACTCAGAATTCGAGGCCCTTTGGAAGCATTCATACAACCAATCCATAAAACATTTTTTCCACCACAAAGGTTGGCATTGTATACAATAATTAAGTGCTTAACCTGGGAGGTTGTTTAAATACCAAATGCCCAGACTGGAGTCTTCAATAGATTGGAATTCCTCATTTGTTTGTCTTCTTATCCGGTCTGTCAAACTAAATATTTTCAGAGTACTGGCAGACTAACATCATAATCTGAATTGGCACCTACTCTAGGATTCTAATAATCACTAGCAGCTTAAAGAATCAGAAGTCTTAAGATGCAAGAAAAATTAAGGAAATATTTGATGGCGATACAAGTTTACTTTACAAATCCAGGATGCAAGTGCATTCTCCAGATAGTGACAACATTTCCTGCATTAGGAATGTTAGGTTGTAGTTTAACTCGCTAGAAAGTAAAAAAGTTACTTAATGGCGGTGCCTGAGACAGTTGAAGTCTAACGTGCGTGCAAAAGTGAAAAAACTAAACACTTTTTAAGGGTTTCAGTACTTTAGACCTCTGTCACACCCTAACAGTCGAAACACATCAACAGGACAAGGGCCTTACAAAATAATGAAGGAGACCCATTGTTTGTGGGGGATTGGAGTGTGTGATGAATGGGGTTTAAAGCACCTATATGCCACCTCACAATCAATAATATGCCAAGTTATAGGAGAAAGGGGATACAGATGGGTTATCTGCCTCTAAATTTGTAGATTATCTCAATTACAATGAGTACAATTTGAAATTTACCTCACATTGGGACAGGAACACAATAAACTTTTTAGATGTGACCCTAACAGGAAAAAACGATCAGGAGATAATGGTGTCGCCCTTTAGGAAAAATACTGCTAGAAATACGATTTTAAAGGCAAATTCATCACATCCACGTCACATCATAAATAACATTCCATTCGGGGAACTAACACGCTTAAAAAGAAATTCCTCTACAGACACAATATTTTTTGAACACTCAGAAAAAGCAATAGAAAGGTTAAGAAAAAGAGGTTACACAAATAAACAACTAAATAAAGCTATAACCATGGTGTGCACAAATACCTAAGATACGTTATAAAAAAAGAAAAGAAGTATATGGAGAAATGAACACAGGAAATAACATACAGACAAAACCTGTTAGTGTTACTTTCTCTACGGTATATAGTCCACAATACCAGGAAATTATAAAAATTATCAAAAGGAATTTACCAATTCTATCTGTACAACCTAATAGAGGGACATCATAAACCATCAGTGAAAATTTGTATCCAGAAAGCACCTACCCTAGCAAACTTACTATCTCCTAGTCTAACATAACCAGCAACAATGTGGGAAATAAAGACTGGTTAAGGGTTAAAGGATCATACAATGTGTGAAACAACAGATGTATTACCTGTAATTACATGCAACCCACAAAAGATATTATAGCCACAGCGACAGGGAGAGTTTTTAAAATATCTAGTTATATCAACTGTAACACACGGAATACAGTATATAGTTATCACTTGTACAAGTTTGTAGGTACAATATGTAGGACATATGTGCCAACAGCCTAAAAACAAGGATACGGAGACATTTGTCAGATATTAAGAGAATCGATCAGATCAATATCTCCATGGCATCGCGCCATTTTGCAGAAAAACATCTGGGTAATGTAGACAGTTTTATCTGTAGTGGTATAGAAAAAGTGTATCAACCAGTGAGAGGAGGTGACATGAAGCGTAAGCTTCTGTCAAGTGAAGCCTGGTTGATGTTCAGACTGAACAACAGTTTCCAGCAGACTGAACAGGAGACAGGATATCATGTTCCATTATTAAAAGGAGAAAACTTTCATATATACTATAACATTATTCTATGTTTAAATAATAACATTATGTGGCGGTGTTTCTCAGCTTAATTTGCTTTTAAGAGATGATATAGTTTTTTATGATGTATGTGCTATATAAAGGACGTATGATATTGCTTACGTCACACCAGGACTAAGGGACAACGCCTCCCGAAACGCGTCGTGCTTTGCTGGTGAACGCCACACCACGATGTATCAAGCTATATATGCTTTTAATATGTTTGGAAATAAAGCGCAGTGAAGTTCTCCAACAAGGACTTTCATTACTTATTGAACTTATTGAACCATTTTGACACGCATCACAGCGCTGAACTTCACAGTTTAAAGGATTCTATGGGAAGAGGGAGTTTGCTTCACAGCCTCTTGATCCGTGCAGCCACTGAGAGCGTGATCACAGGTGAGCCGATTGCAACAGTTGCTTTTTGTTTTTGTAAAGGGGATACAGAAGGCTATTCCATTACAGGTGCATATTAATACTGTAAGAAGGTTTAACAACAAAATATTTGAATTGAACATTAGCCCAGTATCACTAACTATTTAACTCTGCAGTACCTTTACCAGCAGACAGTATCAAAAACTGCATCCATCTAATTTGGTAAAGTCTTATTTACAAGTAGTATGAATCAGCTAATTGGGTCTTGGAACCTTAAGAAAGTAAAATGACCACAGAGAGGGTCGGACTGGCCCATCAGAGGACCAAAAGATTTTCTGGCAGGCCCAGGCTCCAATTCAATAATTTACCTCTAATGTCTCAGAGTGTGCAAATAACCATTCAGTTCTGAACTCAGAATGATGCCCAGTGTTACATAGTGGTTAAGTGTTGCTAGTTTACAGCCCATCATACAGTGACTAAATAACTGCTACATAACTGCTTAACGATTACTATTAAGACTTGGAAGTGATTGTAAGCCTTAGATTACAAGGCAGTGGTGGAACTACTGCCGGGGCAGCCGTAGAGGTTTGGGGACATCCTGCTTCAGAACACCCGGGTCCTCTGTCTCGAGTGTTCAGAGGCAGGGGTTGAGGATGTAAGGGCTCATAACCCTGAACCTGCGCAGTCTAATTAACTTTTAGTGTGTCCTCATAACAATTAAAGCCCTTAGCGAAGCAGAGCGCCATCAGCGGCTAGTGCGGATGTGGACGGTGCGATGATGTCATATCATTAAACCTACGCCGGGCTCCACTTGAAGAAGCTGGCCTGCCACTTGTTGCTTCGGGGAAACGGAGGCAAGTTAAATAATTTTTTTCTTTTTTAGTAAAGGGTCTCAGCCTACCTACCTACCTAGAGCCTACCAACCTACCTAACGGGGGTCTACTTTGCTACCTGAGGCCTACCTACCTACCTGGGGCCCCGTCTACATACCCATCTGAAGCCCCTATCTACGTGGTAGTATCACTCTCCAGGAGGTTAGTCCTCTGTTTATCCCCACCACTCTAGGAGACTGTGCCTCTAAGCTATGGACTGAACCTGCTTTCTCACTCCTGGAAAGTTTGTACAGAGACCAGGGACAGTGAGGGAGGTGCTGGAAAAGTGAGGATTCTAAGATATTTGTGCGAAAATCTGCAGAGACAAGTAGTGACCGGGAGCAGTCATCCTGACAATCTGGACTGGATGTAGAAGAAAAGGGAAAGTGAACCATTCGGAGGAGAAATGTTACTTGTGAGTCACAAGATGTTCTGCAGACAGAAGTGATTACAATGCAGTCACGCCTGTGTACACTGATTTCTACCACTATTTGGTCACTGTATGGTAGTAGTATACAGTGTGCAGAGCCTGTGTACACTGGTATCTACCACTATATGGTCACTGTATGAGGGTAATAGTGGTCTTTGTATATCAAGCTTTATTCAGTAACAGTATCGAGGTATTATTCAGACACTAAGTTGGCAATTTGAGGTACAATTTTCTGATGACAGGAATTGTTTAACTGTTATTAATATTCTATTATGGGATTATAATGGATATCTGCTGTTCTGAATCTGGAGATGGCTTTTGGAGGTGGGATGGGTTGTTTCTGGGGATAAAAGTTAAAGTTTGGTCTTACAATGGCATGTACTGTATCCTGTTTTCTTCTATTTTATATACGACCAATAAAAAGTTTATGGTTAAAGTTGGCAATTTGTGGCTGTGTTCTGGCAGTATAATTAGGTCCTTATGCAGTAGCGTTACTGGTAATGTTGGTCTTAGTATTGTGGTATGTGTTTGGTAGCAGTATGATGGTAATATGTATGGTGAGGTATTTCTTCCTTATATTATCTAGTAACTGCATGACTATTAAGCGTTCTCTGTAAATTTTTGAGGGCGGTGGAGGAGCTGACAGAGGGAGGGGGTTACCATATAAAACTTGGGGTCCAGATTTCTCTAGTTACGCCCCTGGTACCAAGCCATCGGTGGTGCCACACCACTCATTGACAGGGAGATGACGCCTGTAAGGCCAGCCCCGTTTTTTCTTAATGGGCTATAACATTAGATTATATAAGAAGGAGGTAGTAAGAAAGGTTTAAGAATAAAAGAGAAGTCCTCTTAGCAAAAAACATTCAAACAAGAATAGAAAAATTAAAAGAACAATACACACCTGCTGTGTAAATGTCGAAGTAAGTGGGTTTATTGGCAATATTACCAATTGCCTCCAAGCCTGGCCCTTTTGCTGTCACTTTACTGGCGTCTCCTTGAGCTTTTTCAACGTTCACTTCAAATGGACTCTTTGAAATGTGCTGACCAGCAAAAAGCACCGTCACCTATAAAACATAGCATAAAAAAAACAAAAGGAGTTTAGGCAACGCTCACAATTCATAGAACTGGGTTTAACTAGCTACATATTCAAGTGTGGAGTGTTAAAAGACTGACACCATCATAAAAGCCGGGGTGGGCTGATGCCTGCCTTGGCTTGTTAAGCATTACATCTCCCAAACTGGAGATCAGTCTAGAACCAGACTTCAAGCAACAGATCACAGATTTTTTTTCCTTTAAAGCCACAGCAAAAGTTTATAATGCAAAAGAAATTAAAGAATCTTACATCATCCTTTTACGACCAGGCTTTGATTTAATACTGACCAAAGTTTTTGGAATCAAACCATAGAGTTACTGAACTGGAACTAGAAATGTAAATCAGAATTGGCTTTGGGGAATAATGAGGTCATGACTGGACTGATTATGTCAACAGCTTGTAAATGACATCATCTTCACCAATATCTCTACAGCTATATATACAATAATAGGTTAAAATGCTGATTCCTATGATGGATGGTTTAGGAAATTACATTTTAAGAGATACCATTACCTAAACAGGTTAAATGGACTAATAAATTGTTAGAAGTGGAAATATTCTCCTTCCAGGCATAAAGAGCACATAAATAAATGCTACCCAGACAGAAACAGAATACTCTACAAATATCTAAATGCTTTTATATTTGCTTAACGTCTCCAGGAAACAGCTTTATTTGGCGTTATGGAGGCAGCAATTTTTTTACGGTTTCATTGTTGCATTCTTAAAGCCATAAATTTCTCTATGTATCCATATTGGGGCTTATTTTTGCAGGATGAATTAGAATTTTTAACTCCCCCATTTTGTGGTACAAATAACTTCTATTAACTCCTGCAACCATGGAGGACAGAATGTTCTCTGCTGCTGCAGCATAAAGCATTGAGATCCTCTTTCTCCAGATGGTAATAACTCTTTCATTTTATAACCATACTATACTAGTCAATGCATTTACGGTAATACCAATTTATAAAGTTTAATTATGTTGTAATACTAGCACAAAATAAAATGAGTTGACATTACAAAATAGTAAAAAAAAAATATTCCAGACTTGCTGTTTTTTTTAGCAGTACAAAAATCCCAACCATTGCAGGAGGTGTCATCTGAAACATGCAGCTGACACCTACTGCTGACCACTGTGCCGTAAATACACAGCATTTCACATTAAGGTTTTTCTACCCATGACAACCATACCACAGGGGAGAAGGGGTTGTTAATTTAGAAAGACTTGTTGCCATGTTCTTTCAAAGAGATCACAGCTATTTGTTAGGTGAACCAAGCAATGGGCAATCGCTGATCACCTTATTGTTGAAGGACTCTTCAATCTAAAAGATATTTGTTCACTACAACGAAGAAGGACTCTGCATTGCTGTCTCACAGGGTTTAAGTGGACCAGGATATATATGTTACTATATTCTTCTGTTTGTCTGTAGGAATAACCTTTCCCTTGTATACCAGATATACAGATATTAAAGGGGTTGTCCAATTCCTATAAAAAAAATAAATTACGCTCTTCGTGTCCCATAAAAAACCCACTATGCTCACCTTCCTTCGCTCCTCTGTTGCAACCATCAATTGGCTGCAAAAGTCACGTGCCACTCACATCACCATTTGAAAGTGACCAGCTCCAAATGAGGATTTAAGCTGAGCCACATGACAGCTGCCGTGGGGACATGCCCATTTGGAAAAGAATAATGTAAAACAGAAGATTGGAGAGACACATCACTGGAATAGAGGAGCAGAAGAAGGTGAGCTTAGTATTTATTTTGGAAAGGAATCGGACTCCCTCTTTAAGGGAATGGACTCCAAAACCCTTAAGATGATTGTTAATTAAGTACTCATTAAAGAATGAGGAATGGTAAATTTAACATAACTGAAAAAAAAAAAAAAACAGGACACAATACTAATTCATGCTTAAGGCCTGGTTCGTTTTTGCATCATTATTTCCATTTTTCTGTTCCATCACAGGAAGAAGAAAAAAAAATTTGCAGTGTCGGATCAGTTTCATGACCGGCACCAACATCGTCCATGAGAGCGATGAATTACCGTAGTTGCGGTGCGCATATAATGCGCAATACTCTGCGAAATACGCGCGCAATTACGCGCAATAATAACCCGTGTGAACATACCTTTATTAGTGACCGGGACTGCCCAATTCAAACTAAATGGCTCTAGTGTGGCTGCTTCAAATGCGGAAACTTATTATTAATGCTAGACTGGGTACTCCATGGGTGGCACATGCATGTTTTAGTCTTTAAGGACTAGTGCAGGAGCTCATCCCAATAAAATATGAAAGGAGGTTGTACAGATTGCTAGTGTTTTATGCTAGAAAATCAATTTTGTATAATTGGAAGCCACCGAAACGTCATTCTGTTTCTCAGTGGGTAAACCTTAACTAATTGTGGCCTAACTATGTACAAACTCACCTTTGCAGTTATAGATACACCAGACCAATTTGACTTGCAGCGGAACGCACAACCTCCTACTATATAGGTGCTGGAGTACTACTATAGGTGTTAGACTGCACTCCCATTCTCTTTTTTAGCTCTCTTTTGCCATCTCTCCCTCGCATGAATAATTAGGGTATGAATGATGTCTGTTGCTAGGAGGTTACTTATTATTACATTGCAATAAGACAAGCTTGCTACCTTTTATGGAGTTAGTGTTTTGTTTTATTTCAAAAAACATACTGTAAAGGTACATGTATGTGTGTTTTTCTTGATGTATGAGATATTCTGCAATTCTAACATGGTCAGGTCCTATTATTGTAGTTTGGATCTCTTAGCATTATTAATTTTTCCAGCTTTTGGGGCTCTGACCTCTGTGTGTTTGTACTGTATTCACGGTGTTTAAAATATATAAAGACTGTCAAAAAAGGACCCCATTGAGTGCAGTGGGGTCCATTGGGTTCCTGATATATGTCCTAATGGGCTAGATCTTCCAGAGTAAGAAATGTCACTTCTATAAATTAAGAGTCGCCTAAATAAAATTCACAAAATACAGACTGAGCGAAAGCTGAAATCCTACAGCTCAAGACCAGATTGTCTGTTCAACAGCTTGAAGCGTACATGTATATCTAATAGGGGTTTAATTAGTGACATAAGTACAGTATCAAGTACATGCAGTGTTCCTCAGTTTGTGCCAGAATTTGTTGAGTCGGTCGCCAAGAAATAAAGTATGTTTTTCTTTACGCATTTTTAACTTATTCATTGACTGTATAAACCCTATTGAGTAGCAAAGGATGTAAGCCATATGAGTGCGGTATCATGCTCCAAATACAAAAGTGGCACTTATGTGTTAACACGTGAGCAAACATTGCCAACCTCACAACAATAAGTCTATAAACTACACTGACATACGGCCCCAAACATTCATTAAAAGTCTCCAGCTTTTTGGGCTATATCCAATACAGAAAATGAAGTGTCTGCATAAACCAAAGTCTTCTGGAAACAGACTTCACAGCCTGCACAAGCCAAAAATGTTTCATTTCTGTTACTTTGCAAGGATTGCATGGACTCAAAATTGGTGCTCTCATTTAGACCAGGACCTCTTTCTCCACCATTTGATAAATCTTAATACAAGATCGATAGCTTGTCTAGTAGACATCAAAAGAAGAATCACAAAATCATCTCAAGATGGTACAGATGTCTGGATAGTGTTCTCGTTTCAGAACCAGATACATACTGGAAATGTAGCGTTGACAGATTCCATATCTGGTAGAGCTGTCCCTTAATAAATGCATTTGGGATATCAGCGTTTCATCTCTACAGTTTAGTCAACTCTGACTGTACAGCCTTCTCGGATTATCATTACTAATATCACTTCTGCCTGTGCCTAGATCTCACGCTAAAAAAGGGCTTTTGAGGCACTTTCTCATGGCTGCTTAATGTCTTATACACCGCTATCAGGAATCAAACCCTGTCCCTTCTAGTGGTGCATTTGTTAAAGACTAACTTAATGATGATATTAGCATTGAAAATTAAAGGCACGTCATTATATCTTCATCTGGATCTACTTGGCAACACTTTGTAGTTTCATCTCACCTACAGGTTTGGTTTACAACACCAAAGAAAATAGAAGAAACTTAATTTCTTGTTTAACATCATTATTAACTTTCATAGTGGCCTGCAACCTACTTTAAATGTTTTATTTTAACTTTTCTTTTCTCTCCTTCTGGGCCATTAGAACACAAGGTTTCTCCTTTACAAAGTTCGGCAATGTCCACACGGCAGAGGACAAAATACTTGTCTGATTCTAATCAGAATCCCACTAGTATTTAACACTTATTTTTTTTGCATCCCCCCCCCCCCTTTTATTCTCTGGTATTCAGATTTTGGCTGTCCAATACAGTTTAATAGTACTATAATCTGCCATTTTCAAGTGCCCTGGTTTTCGGATTTCAAATCCAACTACAACTGGGTTTTTCCCGATCAAAGCTAGGGGAGTTTTACAGTGGGGAGTTTTGGGTTTCCCTCAATCCCCAAATCCATTTAAAAAAATCCGACATTAAATCACTGTCATGTAGACGCAGCCTTCTCTGACCAGATAACGTGATATTCAATTGAGATATTTTACTTCCATTTTTATCATAGGACAGGAGATGAAACCTCTTCTTTTTTTTTTTTTTTTTTTAAAACTTTAAATTTTTTTTATTCTTTTTTTACATTTAAACAGTAAAACCCGAGTCTATGATAAAAAAAACCAAATCCCAAAGGGGTGATCGGGTTACAACTTCGCAAAATAGCCTAACGGGAAAATCTAACCAGAAAACAGCCTTGCATAGCCCTCGAGATATTAAATCGGGTACCAATGGGTTTCAAAAAAAAGCCCTTTTAAGATTTTGTCCGTGAATCCATACACGGGAACGGGACACAAACAAATCAAATTCAACCATACACATTTTTTTCCTTAAGTGTGTACATACGGAAAAAGAAAAAACCAAAATTTTTCCATTGAGCTTTCTTTTTCAAAACCCGTGGGGAGGATTATCAAGGATTTCTCTTGGGGAATTGAGATTTAAACCCCTAACAAAATTTCCCCCCTGATATTGGGGGGGTTTGGTAGTTTTTCCAGGGGTGAGCAATGGTGGGGCCCATTTGCGATAAGGTTGTTGATAACCTTTTTGATGAAAAAGGGGATGTTCCTAAGTCATGTCAGTATGGTAATTCTTTTTTTTTTAGTGTGAACCCGGGTGTATAGAGCCCCTGGATAAGTTTCCCACATTTTCCCCCAAAATTACCCCTAATCCCGGGCGGGACCACCAAATTGCGACAGGGAGCCAACCACCCGAAAACCCCTCCAGCACACCCGGGGGACAACCCGGGGAACGTATGAACTGCCCCGTTTTTTTTCGGGGGGGTAAGGTACCATCTGAAGTGAATTTTCCTTTTTAACTCGGGTGATTTAAAAACAGTAGAATGTTTGGGGGTTGAAGAACTGCGACCCCCAAAATCTTCCAAAAAAACTTTTTTAGAAAGCCTGTTTCCCATTTAATCATATATTCTAATTTTGTTCTAAGGTATTTTTGGGAAAAGGGGGTGGCATGGGGCGGCTGAGAGACCCCCCAATTTTTTTTCTCGGGGAGAGAAGGAAGTGAAAGAACGGGGACTTGGTCCCATGAGTCCCTATTGAAAAATTTCAAAAATTTGCATGACGTTTTTGGAAGGTACATTTTAAATTTTGGGTTTTGGGGTTTCCCATAGGGCTGAGAAAGGTCCTAAAAAGGTTTCTGAACCCCCCCAAATCTTTAAAAAGGTCCCCAAAATTACCCCAAAATCCCCTCTTCAAACCACCCATTAAAGGGAAGTTTGGGGAACACCCCCCGTGTATAATAAAAAAGGGGAAAATTATATTTCCCAAACGGGAACGACATGTGCTTAGCAATAAATTGGTGCCAAACGGGATAAGGTGTTGATTTTGGATTTAAAGTATTTTTGGGGAAGGGGAAAAGGGGGGGGGAAATCCCTGAAAAAATGCTAACAGATGATCTTTTTTCCCCGGGGGACTGGGGGTCTTCCAACGGGCCCTTTTTGAACGGGGGGGTGTCACCCATAATTTATTCCCCGGTCTAGGATCGGGGCCCCGGGTTTAGAGCTTTGGGTTTGGGGTTACGCCATCCCCCAAACCAAATTTTTTCCCCTTAATAAAGATATTGCCTCTTAAATCTGGGTTTTCCTTTTAAGCGTTCCAAATAAAACGAAAAGCGGGATTGAAGTTTTTTCGGGAGTTTTTTGGAATTTAAAAAGGGAAGATTTTAGCTATTACAAAAATTTTTGGCAAGAGCATTTTTTTTTAAAAAAGGTTGGGATCCAGCCACCCCGGATAGAATCGGTTCCCCATTTTTTGATGTCATTGGAGAGAACCAACTGTAGGTCGGTCCAAGGGGACAAAAAAATTTTTTTTCATTGAGTTTCAGGGTAGATTTTAATCCCAAATACGGATTTTATAACTTTTTTCCTTCAAAGTCAAATTTTTGGACGGGCCCTAAGGGACCGGTGGGGGGCAATTAAGTCGAAAATAGTAAAACTTGGAGATGTCACTTAGTAAAAACCTCGGGGGTTAAAACTCAATAAACCAAGAGGGGCCGGAAAAGGTTTCCGGGGTCCTTGCACATGACAAGACTCTCCGCATAAAAAGCTGGTTTTTATGATGGGGGGCCATGGGGGTTTCCTACAAATGGGGGGTTTGGCTTATTTTTCCTCGCAAAAGGGCTCAAAAACAATTTTAAAGATGAGGGTGAGGGGGGGGAAACCTTTTGCCGAGTGCCTTTTTTTGGTTATTTTAAACTTTTGGGGGACATAAACCTGAAAAAGAAAACTCTACCCAAAGGGGGCCGAATAGGGATAGGAGGGGCTGAAGAAATGTTGCCTAAAGCCAAATTTTTGGTTAAGGAATCCTTCATGTATTCCAAATTTAAAGGGCTCAAAGGGCCCTTTTTCCACCTCTTTTGGGGGAAAAGCGGCGGGGACTTTTTCATTCTTAAAAACCCTGCAAGAAAAATTTAACCCACTCCCCTTTTTTCCAAACTCGGGTTTCCTGCGAGACCTAAAAAAATCCCCCCTGACTGAGTTAATCAAGAGGGAATACAGCTTTAAAACTCTTTTACCAGGATTTTCCAAAGAGTTTTAAATGCCCCGCGTTAAGGAGAGGTTTGGGCCCTTTTAAATTATTTACAAAATTCTTGTGATTTCCCGGGTTTGGGGGATGGTTAACAATTGTAGCCAGATACATTTCGTCTGGAGGAGACCCCCTAAAAAAAGGAAAAAAAAGTGGCAGCATAGGGGGGAAAAAGGACCGATAAAAAAAAAGCTTATAGTATTCGTTTGTTTAGTTCCCCCCCTGGGCCTGGGGGTTTATTGAGTTTTTTTTTGTTTTTTACAGTCTCTATTCAAGTAGTGTAAAAAGGGGCGTTCATAGTTTCAGGGTTTTTCGCTGCTAAAGTCGGGAGGGTAAGTTTTGATAAGAAGGGTTGAGTGGTTTTTGGGGAATTTTAAATAGGGGAAGGAGGGTCACTTTGAGGTTGTAAAGAAATTTTAATATTTGGGCCCAATTGTTCTGCAAATTTTTTTGGGGGGCCCCCCCCCCCAAAAACCTTCTGGGGGCCAAGGTAATAAAAGAAAATTCTAACCTTGGGTTGAAATTGGTTTTTACCCTTTTTCGCTAGGGGTTTACTAGGGGGATCAAACCCTGAAGTTTAAAAATTCCCCCCAGTCTTGCTAAGGACGCTTTATATTTTTCTGAGGGTTAAAAATTTTTCCCGCTTATTTTTGGGGAGTTTACAGCTCGTTACACTGCCTGGGGAAGGGGGGATTTCTTGCTATCCCTCCCTTTCACATGAATTTTTTTTAGGGGGGTTTTCTGTTTTCCCGGCCTTTTTTCGTTTTTTCCCCGGGGGGCCAAATTTTATGAACACCCCTCCCCCCAATAACCGCTTTTTGAGCACAAACCCGAGCATGGCTGAAAAAGGAAAAACCCTTTCCCCCTTTTAGACTGAAAATATCTTGCAAAGGGCATGAGATTTTTTCAACCAGTGGGTTTTAGTTTTAGAAGGAAATTGTTCAATCTCCCCAAGATATGGAGGAAGGGGGGGGTCATCCCCCCAAAGGTGAGGGACGTTGGGGGGGGGTCTGGGCCGGTCCGCATCCATTCTGGGCGATGCAACTCTAGATAGACCTGTCTTTTTTTTGGGGGAAAAAATTCCCATTCTGGAGAAGGGCCGATTTGGGGCTAGAAGAAAATAAAGTCTAAGCATTGGGGGGGGAATACCGCCAGGGGGCATGTTTAAATTTTTCCGTTTTTAGGAACTGTTTTTAAGCTTGGGCTTTTTTCGGGGGCGGGGTTTATTAGTGGGGGTCTAAACTAAATTAAATCACCACAGAATTTGGTTTCCTTTTGGGGAAAATTTTCGGGGTTTTTTTAATACCTTCATAAATTTATGGGGGACCCTTTTTTTAGGTGCATAAATACCCTAAGGTAAGGGGCGATGGAGTTTTAAGGGAAAATTGCAAATAAATTGTAACTGCCCCTCTCGTCCCAAAATTGGGGTTGCCTGAAGAAAAAATACCCGGGGTCCCTTCAAAGAAATTTAGACACCTGCTTTTTTTTGAAATCCCGAGGAAATGAAAAAAAAAAGGGGAATTTTTTTTTGTTTGAACTACCTACAAACTACATCTCGAGGTGAGTCCCTGTACAAAAGACACCTCCCCCCCTGGACTTCACAAAGTCTCTCCCAAAAAGCGATCTTTGAAAGGCAATTTAGCCCCTTGGGGTTTTAAAGAAGAATTTTAATAAACCCCTTTTTTGAAAAAGGGAGATCGCGCGGAGCCCCGTTTGCCAAGAAAAAATATGGATTTCAAAAGGACCCCGGGGACAAAGCAAGAGGGCTAGAGCCCATCATGGCAGATAGGGGAAAAAAACTTTTTAAAAAATGTTAAAAACCCAAAAAAAAGGAACAGGTAAACCGTATTTCCAGCATGTGGAAAAAGGAGCCCTGGGGGGAACCATCCCCTAGGCAGGGCACAATTTGAGCAATCAGCCTGGGGAAAAACCAGGGAAGTGTGTCAAGCGAGGCAGGGGGGGACCCCGTGAAAGCTGCTAGAAGGGGCAAATCCCTAAGGGGCCCGGCCAGAAACTTCTATGTTTCCTCGACCATAGTGGGGAAAATCATTTCTTTGGGGGGCTTCGTTGTTTTTCATCGGGGTTTTAAGGAGATTGCAACAATTTTTCCCTGAAAACAGGGGTTTTCCCCTTCCATGGGCGGGGGGTGGGAGATGACGGTATTGTTTCCTTTAGATGATCAGTTTCACCCGGGGCCCCATGGAAATTATCCCCGATCCCGAAGGATCTTAGTAAAATTTCGAGAAATTTCCCTTTCCCTCTAAGCATGGGCCCCGGGCCCACCCGGTCAGGGGAAAATGGAAAGCCTTGAAGCGATCTGGGGGGGGGGGTTTTTTTTCCCGGGGGGCCCTTAGGGAAATCCTCCTTTTTGGAAAAAGTGGATTTTTTGCTATAACGGGCCCCCCGGGGGCGGTGGGGGGGTAGGGTTTTGGGGGGGGGCAAACGATGGAATTTCGGTTTCCCCTTAAATCGATTTGGGGAACTTTTGGGGAGTACCAGGGGCCCTTAGGGCTGTAGGAAAGGCAAGAGGGGGTCCCTTTGGGGAAACGACTCGGGGTCCCCCGATGCGTAAAGGGTTTCAGCGTGATCTGTCCTCCAGGGCTAGTAATTTTTGGGAAAAGAGTCCCCGGGCCTCGTCTTCTATGCCGAAATTTTCATTTGTTTAAAATCTTCCGTCCGAGATACCAGGGCCCCGGGTTTTCCCAAAAAAAAAAAAAACCGAAATTCGGGGGTCATTAGCTTAAAAAATCAACTGGGGGAATTTCCCCTCTAAAGGAGGAAAAAGGGGTTGTAATGTTGTCCATTAGGGGGTTTTTGGGTAGGGAGCTTGGAGTTTCCCCTAGTGGTAGGATTGACTCGGGGGGGTGAAGAGGCGGGGGGGGGGAAAACTATGCCCCTTTCCCCCTGGGGCAGTGGTTGGATTGCGGAAAAAAACTCTGTCAATTTTGCTGGCTGACTTTGGGGTTTTCGTTTGTTAATTGGGCCGGCCCATTCGAAATTCCCGGGCCCAAAGAAACCCCCGGCCTGGGCTCGTGTGGGTTTTTTTAGGGGGAGTCCGTATGGATAAAGGGGGTTTTTGAGGCTGAACTATACCCCATCCCGCTCGCAAAGGGTGTTGGATTGGGGTTTGCGATTTTTTTTTTTTTTTTTTTTTTTTCCCTCCCCTCCTGTCTCCTTCACCTCTAACTGCTTGCTCCCAGTTCCTCCAAGGGAAGGTGCAGGCGTGCCTGTGTCTCCGGAGGGGGGGGGGGAGGTTTTAAGCTGGGCCGCAGGTGCCAAACCCCTTTTGGGGGAGTAGATTAATGGCCCCGGGGCTTGAGCTGTTTAAAAATAATTGAGAACTCCTCAGGACAAACAAGTCTTTGGGGTATTTTTTAAATCAGGGAAACTAGAAGTTCAGGCCCCGTTTTTCAAGGGCCCGTGTGGGGGCCGAGTTTTCGTCCCCCGGGGGGGGGGTGGGGGGGGGTGGGATTAATTAGCCCAAGATGGGGTCGGCCACAAGGGACAGGGGAAAACCCACCCGGATTTCCCGGGGGTTAAAAAGCGGGTCCACAGTTTCCCTTTGGGGCCCCCGATGGAGGCAGTGAAAAAAAAGGAAGCCCCCCCCAAAAAATAGTATGAAAAGGTACTTACTGGGTGCTTTTTTTTCCACAACAGGGAGCCCGGTGCCCGATCGGGCCCTAAACCCCGCATCTGACCTTTTCAGATGTGCCCGGAGGGAGCACTGCAAGCAGGCCCCTCTCTGTACCTGTTTTCTCGTCCCCGGGGGGCAAGGAGCTCGGGCCCTGCAAGGGGGCTTTGTGGGGGGCAGGCAGAGGTACGTCTGTGATTCGGGTTTCCGACCACATGTCAGGGGGGCAGGCCGGCCCGGGTGGGCGGGCCCCCAGACAGCGGCTGTGGCGGTCCACTTTCTCCCCGAACCGGGTCCGCAGCGCAAAGGAAGCCTCCGGGAAATCGGGGAAAGGGAGTGCGGGTGGGGCCCCCACGTTCCTCCCCTTAGAGCCGCAGCCGGGAGACACTGTCCGGGGCTCCCGGGCCCCCAAATGGGCGCGGGCGGCCCGGTCTCCGGGCGATGCTGGCTGGATTAAAAAGGCGCCTCGGGGGGGTAGCCCCCTCTTAGTAGCAGGCTGGTTTTGGGTTTTGGTCCGGGAAAGGGTTTTTGGCTTTTGGTGGGAGCTGCGGGTTTTTTAAAGGGTGTTTAGCTTTGGGCTCCACGGAGTGGTTTCACTCACGTCTCACTCCATGCAGGTCCAGGCCACCATGAAACCTCTTCTCTGTGAGATTACATATCTAGAGCTACTTGTAAACTTTTAATAAGCATTAATTCCACTAAAAACTTTTTATTGACGATCGTCAGGACAGGCAATTTAGCTTGGTTAAACACCACCAATTTACCTTATGGACACCAGTCACTTTAGGCACATACTCCACAGAAAAGGTCTTGTTCTTGTCATTGTTGGCTGTGACCTTGGCCTAAAAACAATTACAAAAAATAAAAGAGAAAAAAAGGAAAAATTATGCTTGTAAAAGTTTACAAAAAATAAGGCTGTAAACTAGCCCCATTGACTTCAAGGACACATCACAATAGTTGTGGCAGAGGTTATTAGTAAAATCTTCCAAATTCTACAGACCCTGCATTTTTTTTTTTACGTTATTTTTATTAATGTTTTCAAAATAATAAGTACAAACAATACCCCCAACGTGGGGGGGAACAAAGGTAGGTCAGGGGAGGGAATGGGTAGGTATAAGGGAAATTAGGCAGATACATACCATCTTCAAATATACAATTTTGAACAGAGAAAGAGAAACTACAATGGTCCATTATAAGATATCGTGCCATACCAGGCAGATCATAGAACAAAGTGGCGGAGTTCAAACATATTCAGAGCATAATAACAGTGCAATGCCAAAATCAGAATTAGGTTCAAATGATATCAGGAATAAGGCAGTTCCCTTCCATGAAACCTAGTTTACTCAGGTATGGTGCCTAGAACACCCTAGGGGGAAGAAAAAGAAAAAAAAGGGGGGAGGGGTTAAGGGGGGTGGTATCCAGGGGTGCGCGAGCCCCCCCACCGATAGGGGCAAGAGGAATAGTGACAACAGTTGAGACCCTGCATCTTTTTATGAGAAATATACCAGCTTGTGGGTTTAGATATATAGGTGCTTTCTCTACAGAATAACAAAGACCTTTAAATGCACCAGTGAAACCTTATACTGTGTAAAATAAAAGGGCTGCCGAAGGATTATTTGGCCAACAATTGTTTTTCCCGACCTCCTTATGGTCATACGCCACCCACTTGGCCAACCGTGCATATTTGGGTGGGAGACAGAAACCAGCTCTTCGCCAGGCCCCTTCGGCATAAGCCGCTCCCAAATAGAACAAATGGACAGGCATGATAAAACCCAACCTGAAGATCAGCTTTCCCCAGGTGGGAGATTTGAGTGGCCCCTGATCAACAGCGATCATCCCGAAATAATTGGGTCTGACCAGGTTTTATCTCACATGTTTACAAGTAAAAGGATACAGTATAAAGCACCCAGCCAGATGCTAGGTGAATGCTTTTCAAAGTGATGGCTAAAAAAAACCTACTGCCTGCCACGGCCTAAACTGCATTTTTTTTACTACATTATCTTCAAATATGTTCCTTACAGCTTGATAAGGCTGAAATTCACCTTAACCCTCGCTCGCAGTTTGAACTCTGTTACAGACCGTTCTAGATCTCTTCATACTTTTAGAATGGTATCTTGATAAGATATGGTTCCTGGCAGCTGAGTATGCATTCATGTGAGATAATGTAATATCACTGGACATTACATCGATCACAAATTCACAGCAATTTACAAAGATTTTCTGTCTAATAATACAAAAGGTACAGTTGGGTGAAAGTGTAAATTGGGAAGGTGGCCAGGTGGAGGGTTATCAGCCAACATTTTTTTAAGAATAAACTGGAAAACCAAAATGAATAATAAAAATAAGTAATACGTGTATTGCTAACAATATGAATAACATAGCAAAATGTACTGTGAACTGAAAAAGGATAATAATGGCAATTACTGTAACCTGTGCCATCACCCCTAGCTTTAAAAAAAAAAAAAAAAAAAAACACACACACATGAAAGCATCAATTCTTCTATTTGCTTTTTTTTTTTTTTTTTTTTTTACAAGAATTTACAGACATTTGGCAACCCTAAGCAGAAGGTAAACAGAGACTGAACAACAGGTTAGGCTCCATTCACATAACATTTTTGGCTCCTGTTCATGGTACCGGTTGGCATGTCAAACAATATATGCCAACGGATACCACAACAGGGCCACAGAGTTTCATATGGTAAACCTAGTCCTAACTGGACTAGGTTTGCCCTATTTAGCAAGCATGCAGGGTTTCTGCATCAGATAAAAAAGTGTGGTAGATCAAGCGTTTGCTTTCAGTGCAGAAACGGTACACATTTACCAAGAAGGACAAACACAGCCCAATTAAACTAGCTTTGTTCAATAAAACTCTGACCCTATTGCAGTATGTCAGGATACATGTTATGGCATGAACAGGGGCCACTGTGAATGGGCCCTAAGTCACAGTCATGACCTCCATCCAAATGTACAAGGTACCTGGTTTCATTAGAGGTCTATGGGTTTTAAATTGAATGTTCATCTTTACAAATCCCTTTACAGTTCATTCATGAACATCCTCTACATAAATTTAATGTATCTTCATTTGTATGTTGCTTTTTATTTTTTGTACAGTTTCTTATCCACAGTTACAGGCTGCAAGGCTTCACACTGTTTATTTTGGCACATATTTTGGGCCGAAATACGGCCAAAACAATGTACAATACACTTGACTACAGTGTAAAATACGCACCATCAATCACACGATGCGACATGTCTACTCTTTCAGGCGTATAGGAGCTGTGAGATAGTAAAACTATAGGAGGCAGAAATCACGACGCAATCACGCTGAAATCACGCGCTCACAGGTGCATAATTTCAACACCACAACAAACACATATTGTGGCTTCTACTGGTGCACACCGCAATACGTCTTGTGAGCCCCCCCTAATATAGCCCGGAGCTGGGTTTACTCCTTCTTGATAATAGAGACAGTCAGACACATCTTAGTTAAGCCCTAAAAATAAATTAATAATACATTCCTACATCCAAAAACTGTGCACAAGTTCCCATAGTAAAAATCACCAGTGCAGCTTTTGTGCAGCTCAGGACTATATTACAGTCTATAACTCAGGGTCAGTCCTCTGTAACGTTTCTAAAATTTGTATGTAGAGTCATTCTATCCGTAAATTGGTGTTTGAAGATGAACTTGCACATCAAGAATGAGATTAATATTTGATAGTGGTATGACCAGAATGGTCTTCTGAGGCTACAAGCCAGCCTCTGAGAATGGGAAGATTTCTGCACTTGTGCAATTCTGCACGTTCTTTTCTAAGAGAATTCTGAATATAGCCTAGTGACCATACTAGAGTATATTCGCAACTCCCATAGACACAATTGAGAGCTAGCAACATAAGCATGGCCATCTCCCCGTTCTCAGATGCCAGCTTATAAGGAGTTTAGAGCTGGTCTCAGAAGGGTTACGAAGTAGCAAAATCCCTTAAGCAAAGTTCATGGTCCCCTGTAATAAAGATGATCAATCTGTGGTACCTTTAGGGCGCGTTCACACGGCACAGGACAAATGAGCGGAGAACGGGGCTCCCGCCGCCCAGGGAGCAGCACATCTGCCGTCGTGAAACCCGACGGAAGATAGTGCATGTTCAATGTTTTGCCGCCGGACCGCCGGCGACAAAACCGCCGGGCGGCAAACCCGTGCAGTGGGGACCGCTGCACGGGTTTTCCATAGAGCACAATTGTGCTCATTTTCGGCTGGTTTTTCATGCAGGCTGAAAAACCGCAAACCGGCTGAAAAACCGGCCGAAAACCCGTGCCGTGTGAACATGGCCTTACTGTAGACGTCTCTAAGGGGTATCTGCACGTTATGCTGAGCTTTTAACAGGAGCACAGTAGATGATCACAAATTTACAGATACTTCAGTGTATTTGCCTGGGAACACTGCTGTATTATCTGGCAGATATTTGTCATTTTTATTTTATAGCAGAACTGCCACATATATAGTATCCAATACCTCTTCTCTTATTCCTTCTGGGTCTTCTACGTAGACCAAAACCTCCCCTTGTCCGGCACTGATGGTCTCAACAGTGAATGGTGCAGGCCTTTTCACCATATTCCCTGTAGGCTCTATACCTGTAAAAACAAAATTGCAGACCATAAACAAAATATGGTTTGAATACTGCTTACAGTAAAAGATTAAAATAAAAAAAAAGGTAAACTGGTATTTCTAGATCATTAATTGGCTATAAACATGTATGAAAAGGTAAATAAAGACCGAATACAATGCTGTACTTTACTTCTTATCTCCTGCTTGTGTACCAAGCTTCTCTAGTAACCAACCACCTCTCTGCTCTAGCAGTGGCCGGACTGCTGATTCAATCCCAGAAGTGTCGTTTCAGCAGGATGGAGCTTCTCAGTTTCTGAATTTATCTCCCTACAGAGAAAAAAACTTTAGCCCTTAGGGTATAGTCACACTGTGTGTTGGATCCATTTTGGATCCGAAAAATGCATTCAAAAGCGGGGCGTAAATCGCGTCCGAAACGCATCCAACACTCAGGTGCGTTTTTGCTGCAGGAAAAACACCCTATAGTTTTAAATAGGGTGCCTGTTACGTCAAACAGGTCAAGAATCGACGTCAATTCTTTGAATGGACCCGAAAGACGCATCACAAAGACGCATGTACAACACGTATCGGCGATCAATCGTGTGAACACAAGTCTGTGTTTTACATTGACAGCAATGTAAAACACACAGCACATTAGTAGTTGCGTGTTTCGGACTATCAAGGGTTCGAAACACGGATCCACCCATCCAACTAAAAATGGATTCCATGCCGTGTGAACATAACCATAGAGTTACTGACTTGGGAGAAGCCTTGTACCATCCTGTCATGTCTGCAGAGCACATTAATGTGTCATCACATTCAAAATAACAGAGTCACTCAGCAGCTAATAATGTGTCTTGGCAGCATGTATGTTTTCTCTCTCGCTAGAACATTCTTTCATGATAATTACAGCTCTCTCACTCGGTAGCGCACATTTATAGCCAGACATCTTGCCTAGTGTCATTGTTTTTCACAATCCCTCCAGCAGTAATGTCCCTGTAAGGGTTCATCCCCATGGCAAAGGACAAATACCGGTCGGTTTATTTGACCGGTATTTTTCCCGTTTCAGTGCTGTCCCTACGATGAGCGGAGAAAAGCCCTCCCCCTTCCCATTGACATGTTCAACGAACATGCTCAATGTTTTTCGGGCGGCCGGTGGTTTGAAAAATAAGTTTTCCATAGCAGCCCGGTGTGTTCATTTGCAGCCGGTTTTTCAGACCGTCTGCAAAACCGCAAATCATCTGAGAAATCGGCCGCAAACCGGTGCCGTGGGGACATGTCCTAACAGGCTCAGCTAGGAAAAGAAGCTAGCAGAGCTGAAACGTTAGTCACTGCTGTAGACCCTTCCACAACCTGTACAGAAAGTGTGAGTCTGAAGAGGCTGTGAAGAGGAAAAACAGCCAGATAAGAAAACCTGAAGCAGTGATATCGCTTTACCTGTAATATTACTACATAATATAGTGACAACCCCGATGACTGACCCGGGGGCTTCATATTCAAAATAAAATGTATATAAACAGCAGCAGCAATGATCCAAAAAGGATTAGATAAAAATGGACTGGAGTGTAACAGACAAAAAAATGAGTTGGTCTAAACACAAACACCATAAATCCTTCCAATAGAATACAAAAACCTGACATCAGCATCTCCATGTAAAAGTCCAAAATTTTAATTAAAAAAAAACAAACCCTAATACATACACCTAAAGGAGCAATGTTTCGGCTCAAAGAGGGCCTCTCTCCAGCATAGTGGCCATGGCTGCTTGAGAAAGGCTCGAATCAAGTCGAAACATTGTTCCTGTAGATGGATGCTGCTGCCAAGATTTTGTATCCCATTGACAAAGGATGGGAACTGATATAACTAAGATATAAGTGGGTGGAATTTTATTTACAGCATGGACAACAGGATTTTTTTTTTAAAACCAAGATTGGTGACATTGTTTAGGTGAGCCAGGTGTATTCTTCATATCCCTCCCATAATTTTGCTACAGACTCACAGTCCAAGACAACAAAGACTCTTAATCCTCCAGTACTTTTAAAACTCAGCTGATCCATGACAAATGAGAACTATGAAATCATGCAAAAACATTTTCTTATGTTTTCGATGAATGTTTAAATGGCACTGGGTGTGCTAATGACACGCTTCACACCTTGTCTCCTTGCCACACCTGTGTCTCTAGAGGATAAAACTTTCACCTCGGGATTACTAAAATCCTGAATGTATCTTATGTAATAAGTAGATTTCTGTGTTTATCCAGCCCTAACACAATGCTATAACATGACAGCACATAAGTCTAGTCTGCAAGGCTTGTATTTACCAAGGATTTCATAAATCATTAGGTCACCTCATAAAAAAACTGTGTTTAGGGCTTCAAAAACCTCAAGAAAAAATACTTGATAAGAGAACGTTTAGAAAAATCCTGTTAGAATTGCATTTCTAACTCACTCACCCTCCCCCATCAATACTGCACTAGTATTCTATGGAGCCAGAGACTAACTTTTGGTGACACACATACAAGAGAGAAGAAACCAAAGAGGGACCCCTCTGGTTATGTTGGATCCACCGGTTCAGCCGCTTTCCTATACCGGCACAGAGGCTATGATTCCTGAACTACCTTCTTACCATCTCCGACAAGGGAAGCACTGGTGCAAAGAATCATTCTCCCCTTTAAAGGGAATGAGGCACTTTTTTAAAAGTAATGTGTGTGTTTTATATAACATTTTAATTTTCAGTTACACTTATTTTATTTGTGTGCTTGTGTAGACAATTATTAGGGCGCGTTCCCACTGCACAGGACAAATACCGGCCGGTTTGCCGCCTGGTTATTTGTTCCTGTTTAGGCCCTGTCCCCAACGGCCCAGCGGGGGGGGGGGCTTTTCTCTGGCGATGAGCGAGAACAGCCCTCCCCCCTCCCATTGAGAAGCACATCTTCCGTCAGGAAACCGGACGGAAATTGCGCTTCTACAATGTTTTGCTGCCGGACCGCCGGCGACAAAAACCGTCCGACGGCAAAACCTGTGCAGTGGGGACTGCTGCACAGGTTTTGCATAGAGTACCAGTGTGCTCATTTTCGGCCGGTTTTACAGGCGGTCTGAAATACCGGCCGAAAACCCTTGCCGGGGGGACATGCCCATAATGATACTTGTGTGTACAGAAAACGGATGTGAACCTTATTGACAATTGGAGTGTATATGCTGGGGGGGAGGTTAGACTATCTGCAATCACTTATATTCACCCCATTAAAGAGTTTTATATTTATGTTGAACTTTCTAGTGTGTGTTGCTGTGACTTTTGTATCCTGTTACTGCCAATGTAGCTGCAGAGTCTGGGATAACACATGTACATAGAGTAGGAGATGATGAAACAGTTCTGCAGGAGGCCAAGGTGTAGTCAGAGTGCGCCAACCCTAGAGTCCAACACAACTTAATTGAGAATGCTGTGGTACATCTATAGGTAAGGGCTGAGGAAAGCCCTTGAGATTTGGTGACTCTGGTGAATGTGAGCACAGTGAGTGCATGAAAGACTGTTAGACCTGATATGAGATAGGACAGAGGTCTAGGCTTAAGCAGCCACTAAGGGGCACACAGTAGGCTGTATGAGAAAAGTCTGAAGTGACTGAAGCCTAAAAAAAAAAACAGTGGATTTCTTATGGGTGTTGAGAGGAAAGTGAGTGTTAGGCTATGTTCACACAGCTTATTCTGGGACATACTTCAGCCTGTAATTCGCACTGTACTGCGCTAAATACATCCCAGTCATTACGGTAATCCACAGTTGTCAGAGAACTATGGATTACGTCTCCTCTCCCCGCTCTCACAATACGGCGAGCGGGGAGATAAGTGACATGTCAATTATTCACGGCGTATACGTGCCGTGAATAATGAATGTCTATGGGGCCGGCGGGCTGCCAGTCCCCCCGCCCCCGGCGTAATTGAGGGTCAAAATACGTCCCTCAATTAAACGGTGTGAACATAGTCTTAAAGAAAGAGACAGGTCATTGACATAGAAACCAATGTCACTTGGAGTTGGGGAGCCATATTTGCTTAGGAGTCCGAGAGACTATTGGTAAGGAAACAGGTGACTACTACTACTGTAGAAACAGGTTTGGTTGTCTAAAGTCTAGAGACTCAGAGCGCATGTTATGTACAGGAAATAGGCATGGTGCCTACAGATGCCTGCGCCATGGGTTCACCAACAAAGGATCGGCATCTGTAGCAATTCACCTTCCGCAATAAAGGAAGAGGCAGTAGAAACAAGGACTGTAAATACGTGACTGCTAAATTAAGGTGGTAGCCATGAGATGTGGATATCCTGTGAAAGATTGGGAGAAATAGTGACTCAAGTTTTAAAGAAAACATGGTTACTTTGAGGTTAATGGAGTTTATCATGGTAAATATAGAATCCTAACTCTGGGCAGCAGGGCCAGTACAACGGGTAGGCAACCACCTAGGGCACCAGCTCATGTCTGTCAGGAACAGGATGTATGAAATTTGTGCATGAGCTGAACATCAATCCATACACAGCGGGTGCCAGCTGTTCATAACCACCAGCACCTGCCTTCAGCAACTGGGACTAGAGCCATCTCCGATTACAGCTGTCAACAACTTGGATGCCATCGTCAATGCAACCGCAGCATCTAGGCAGTTATACAAGGATTCCTTCCATGTTTAGTTCTTCCAAGATGCAATCACGAGTTGAAAACCTCCAAACCTGCCATCTTACTACCTTATAACTGTAATAGGAGAGTGTAATTGCACACTGGTATTGCAAAATACTGTACATGTGATCGCAACCCATAGTGTTCAAGTACACTAGGAGGACTAAAACTACTAACTAAAAAGAAAAATAAATTGAAAAAAAAAATTTTTGTAATCCTAAATAAACATTTTTGTGTTGCTTTGCATCCCTAAAAATTGGAATAAGAAGTGATCGAAAAGTCTCAGGTATCAGAAAACAGTACCAATGAGAATCACATTTCAGCATGCAAAAAAACCAGGACCTCACGTAGGTCCATAGATGGAAGAATAAAAAAGTTTAGACTCAGAAGATTGCAATGCAAAGCAAATAAAATAAAAAGTATATTATCGAATCATACTGATCTACATAATAAAGATAACTTGTCATTTATACATCACAGAAAACGAACCTCCAAAAAAGATGGTGCAATTATGTTTTTTTTTCAGGCACCATGCATCAGATCTGCTGGGGAAAAGGGCACCATTCACCCTATTTGTCACGAAAATGACCTTTCTTGACCCTGCTTAGCAGTATTTTGAAGAGCAGAAAAAGAGGAGCAGAATAATATAACTTTTCCAACAAAGTTATATAAAAGTGTAGTTCATGGACTTAATGATTTACAGCCTTCCCTATATGACTATCACTTCTCACTAAACTCAATCACATACCAAGTACAGATGCAAAAGGGGTTGTCCGGTTCTTTTGAAAAACAAACATTCAACTGCAAGTGGCCAGATAAAAAAATAAATTAAAAAAAACTATACTCACCTTCCTTCAGTCCTCAGATCCTGCGCTGGGTCTCTCCGGTCTTCTGTTTACAGTCTATTTCCTGCTGGGAAAGTAACCGCCCTCTACTTACATCATTGTTAGGAAGTGAACGGTGCCACCTGCAGCTGAATATTCATTTTTTAAAGGAACATGACAGCCCCTTAAATCAATAAATTACACATGGTCATGATTTTATTCCCTCAAAACTGCTACTTAGCAGAGGTTCACTATAAAGTTCAGCCAATATTTTAACAGATATGCAAAAAGTGAAGTCTTTACCTCGACCATAAGCTCTCGCTTTTTTAGGGTTCAGTTTGGGCTTCAATGGGGCTCCAGGTTTCAGCTTAGCTTTTGGGAACTGTGACAGGTAGGTCATAACGGAGTGTTCATCCACATTTGGGTGAATAATCTCTTCTGGGGTTATGACCTGGAAAGAAAAAGCATATGAAGGTATAAAATACAACTGCTTACCACTTTCCATTCATTAGAACTGTCATATGCAATACAGCAACTGGTATGTGTTTATGGGCCCAATGATAAATGGAAATGGTTCTCAAAATAATGGAAGATTCTCCGTACAACCTCCATTTCTACAGCTGGAAGGAGTCTACTTGAGTTGGGTGCCATGGCTGGAGTTATATATGGAACCGCTACTCATGCAAACGCACTAATATTTTCTTGTTGGCTCCCCACATATAGGTTTTATCATCAGGTATAGTCTGTGCTTCTGTTGCTCGCTTACGAATATTATCCATGGAGTACATTGAAGCCCTGTTCTGGTCACTGTAAAAGGAAAAGTGTTGGCCTTCGGCGGTCCTTTTTAGCCAAGTTGTTAAATATTGTATTAAAAGAGAAAACTTATGAAGTCTAAGGCTATGTTCACACGGTGTATTTGCGGGGCGTAATTACGCCCCGCAATTACGCCGTTGTGACGGGGGCGGGGCGGGAGCGGGGGGACTGAGCGGGGGCCGGCACTTCGCCGGCCCCATTGACGTGAATTACTAGACGGCGCGTATTTGCGCCTAGTAATTACATGTCAATTATCTTCCCGCCCGGCGGCTTCCCCGGGCGGGGAGAGGAGACGTAATCCATAGTTCTCAATGAGAACTGTGAATTACCGTAATGATGGAGTTTTCGGCCCGTAATTTGCGCACTTCGGCGCGTAATTACGGACCGAAATACGTCCCAAACTTAGCCGTGTGAACATAGCTTTACAACAAATGAAGCTTACTAGACAGACTAGGGGCCACATGTATGAAAACTGTCTAGGTCTAAAACGCACCTTGTTGCCCATAGCAACCAGAATTCCTATTTTATTTCATATAGTGCTCTGGAAAAATTAGAAGAGCGCTCTGATTATCATATCAGTGCCGAAACTAATGGCACCAGGAGCGGATGAATGGGGAAACCATCAGAAAAAAAGTGAAAAGCTATGAAGTTAGTGGAGCAGCAGCTAGCTATTCATATATGCGACGAGCTCAATTTTCTATAAAAGTCTCATAGGTATGTATACTAGAGGTTGAAACCACGTCTATTTTGAGAGTAGTGTGTCCTCGACCTACATCAAATGAAAAGGTTTGCCAACATTTTTAATTAAAAACAAATAAATTAAAAAACTTGCTTGGTCGTATTTAGAAATACCATAGAAGTGAATGCAGTGAGATGCACGAGTGGCCACCTTTGAGTTTGCTGTGACCATGGCAAAAACGAGAGCGGGAAATAAGGATACCTCCATTCTTATGAGAGATGAAGTTCCCACTACTGGGAACTGCACCTATTAGACATTTACAGGTTCGGACTGGCCCACAGGGGAATAGGGGAAACCCCCAGTGGGCCCCTGTGCATGATAGACATGGAGTTGTTTTTCAACTACTTATACATTCTCAGAATAGGCAAAAAGGAAGATGCAGAGTATATAAGGTATGTACACTAATTTATAGTGGCTGTATTCTGGGCCCCTAAAATAAAGTCCACCGATGGGCCCCAAAACAGTTCAGCTGGTGGACCCCTAGAATCAACTCCACCTCTGGGCCCTAAGCACCCCAGTCCGACACTGGACATTTATGTCACCTCTTGCGGTTATGCATGGATATGACTCTCAGAAGAATGTTGCTGTCCTCTGGAAGGTCAGAAATCAATTCCCAATAGGATACAGAGCGGCCACAATACCATATGGGAGGGTTCCACAGGTGCAAAGTACTTATAGGCGACCACTCCTACATCTTCTATGCATACGGGCAGTGGTTACCTTAGTAAAAATACCTGCACAAAAATATTTATATAGTCATATATACAAGGCATCAATCATACAATTCTGTATACTGCACTCCACCGGCGCAACAGCCTATGGGTGCCGCCACTACTATTCGATTGGGCAAGTTGTCCAGCACCTTTTAAGTGCACAACACCAAAATTGACATGCCATACCTCCCACACTGGCAAATACAGAAGCTTAAATAGCAGTTCCCAACAGAATATAAAAAACCCCACTGTGTATTGAATCAGTCAGATGGGTGTTAGCATTCCAGTTTGGAAAGGGGTGTGTCCCTGCACACACAGACTGCCAGCACTGATTGGACAAGGTCAGACTGTGCAGGAACAAACCCCAACTAGTAACACCCATCTGACAGATTCAATAATTCATTTCTAAAAGGGATAAAGTGACAGCACAACAGAGTTCTAAGAGAAGATGCTCCAGAAATGTTATGTCACCATGAAAACAATTATCTTCTAAAACAGACATTTCAGGAAAGGCCATAGGTTCTATTTCAAAGAACAAGAAAAAAAAAATCTTATGCCCAGGGATTTGCATTGACAATAACAAGGCAGGTGGATTTTTTGTCTAACATGCAAAGCTCTTTTTTTTTTTTCTTTTAAACTAAGCTTTGGGGGCAGAGGGTGCGTTTTACTATTAAGACATATCTAACAAGGAATCATCAGGGGCTCTAAATGAGAACTGTCAACCTAGGGAGTCATTATAAGATTCCAGCGTCGTCTTAGTCTTTAAACATAATTTACTTGGATTACTACTAATTGTAGAGAAAAGATTATGAAGCACGCCTAACATCTGACTCAAAGTACATTAGCTTTAGACTCTCTTTCTTTAGCGTAAATTGGGCAAGAACCCTATTTCCACGGTACAATCTTGATTAGCAGGTTTTGACAGATCAATGAGAAAAAAATAAAAGCATCCAATCTTAATTATTAAAACAGTGCCAAGGCCGATCTATGCGCTGTGTTGTTCTAGCCTTATGCACGTTATTTTGGCAGAGCTGCAATGCCAGCACACACCATGGATAAAAGTGGCGCTGTTTCTTTGATAAACAATCAGACCTAGCTTTCTTACTCACTCATTTTCGCTAAGAAATAGTTAACTCTGTTGCTTCAATTATTTGGTTACCTGAGGAACGCCGAGCCAATCATCTGCTTGCTGCATGGCCTCACGGGCATTATCAACCGGCTTACTGGGGTCCCATGTCTCCCAGTCAGGACACAAGCCTAAAAAGGAGAGGCGATCAGGATTAACACTAATTAACATAAATATCACTAAATTCTGTTAGTTCCAGTCTGATCATGCAAAAACGCCATAATCATCATGTGTAGTTCTAGCCAAACCACAGTCCCTTAGCCAAACCTGATAACATGGGCCTGCACTTTCTAGTTAGACCTGCATATTTAAAGGGAACCTGTCACATAGGTTATGCCCCCCTTGCTGAGAGAAGCACAAGCTAGTGTCAGATCTGCTGTTTCCAGCGCTGTGTCCCTTATTCTGTAAGATGCTGTTTTAGATCATTTACCCCTCAAATCGTATTCATGAGTAGGTGTTAGCCACGCCCATCAAAGGCTAGCCCCGCCCACTGACAGTTATTCACATGTTTCTACCTATTCAAAGTAATAGGTTTATCAGTTGAGCTGGGCGGGGCTAGCCTCAGGTGGGCGGGGTTTGAAAAAACTGACTCTCTGAATGTCTCTTCTGGCTGAAAACTGCAGATTTGAGCATTAAATGCTTTAAAACTACAGCATCTTACAGAATAAGGGGCACAGCGCTGGAAACAGCAGGTCTGACACTAGCTTGTGCTGCCCTCAGCAAGGGGGGCAAAAACTATGTGACAGGTTCTCTTTAATATCCATGGATGTAGACTTGAAATCATGTGAGAAATTAATAATATAACTAATCTAGAGAAAAAATAAAATGTAAATCGTAAACAAGTAAAAAATGTTGGTATATCTGGTAGTGCTAAATCAAAATCCATTCATCTTTCTTCTAGGCCCCCCCCACCTCCCCCACACTGTGGTTATGGTATAAAAAAAATTGATACGCCATCAATATGTGATAGGTGCAGGTCCCACCTCTGGGACCTGCATCCAGGGCTGCCGGCAGAAATTTTGGGGCCCCCTAAAGCTAAAACACCTAGGCCCCCCATCAACCCCGGCCCTGTTAACCCCGCCCCCTGTCAACACCATCGCTCCGCCCCTAATAACTTATGGGGGCCCCACAACTACAGGGCCTTATGGGGGCCCCACAAATACAGGGGGGGCCATTATGGGGGCCCCCACAGGGCTGGCAAGTGGCCCGGCGCTACTGGCCACTTGAAATAGATCACTATGGCGCACAGCGCGACTTGCAGAAATGGGCCTCTCCCCTCAGTAGCGCCGGGGACCCACCACTCCATCTCAGTTGCACTGGGCACTTCCCAGTCCTGTGGGGGGCCCCCCATAAGGCCCCTGTATATTGTGGGGCCCCATAAGGCCCCTGTATATTGTGGGGCCCCCATAAGGCCACTGTCGTTTTTGGGGGCCTCATAACATTCAGGGGCCTTGAATGGGGCCCCCACAACCTTCAGGGGGCCCCAAAACATTTATGGGCCTTGAATGGGGCCCCCACAAAATTTAGGGGCCTTGAATGGGCCCCCCACAAACTACAGGGGCCTTATGGGGCCCCCAACAGGGATTGCTAAGATGTGGCCGGCGTGCAGGGGCCCGGCGCAACTAAGGTGGAGAGGAGGGGTACCAGCGCTATTGAGGGGGAGGGGCCCGGCGCTGCGGGTCACGCTACGCACCATCTCTATCATTTAACTGTAACTTACTACTTCATAGCGCAGCAGCTCCTGACTGGGCGGCCCCTCCTCCTTCCTCTGGCCGTGGGCAGGAAGCGCGATCATTTGAATCTGAGGCCCGCCCACGGCCAGAGGAAGGAGGAGGGGCCGCCCAGTCAGGAGCTGCTGCGCTATGAAGTAGTAAGTTACAGTTAAATGATAGAGCTGGTGCGCAGTGTGACCCGCAGCGCCGGGCCCCTCCCCCTCAATAGCGCTGGACCCCTCCTTTCCACCTTAGTTGCGCCGGGCCCTTGCAGCGCCGGGGCGCAGTGGGGGATATATCATGGTAGGGAGAATAGGCCTGCGGCCTCTTCTCTCTACCATTATAATGAAGCAAGGGGATGGTACCTGCCGACGGCGGCGGCGGGCACCCCCTTGCTTCACATTCTGGCCGGGCCCGGTACGGGAGTACTGGTTGTACCCCCCCTATCGGCGGCCCTGCCTGCATCTATGTCGAAAACAGGCCCCTGAGTTTCCGTTAAACATGAAGAGGTGGTTAGAATTACAATGGGAGTTAATAGTACAGTAGAGCAGCGCACACGGCTGTACTCAGAACTACCATACATATCAATAAGAGCATGCGGATTACCTCTCGATTCAAAACTGAGACTTTCCAGTGCCCATTCTCAAAATAGGTGCAGGTCCAAGAGGTAGGACTCGCACCTATCACACATGGATGGCATATCCTATCAGTATGCCATCAATCTCTTTTGTGGGACAACCCTTTTAAATATTACAGTATATAGAGGAAGAATTTGACATCTTGAAACCCTCTTTAGTGACATATAATCTTATCTACCTAATACTTACCTGGAGCACAGCTGTCTACCAGGGCTCCCAGGGCTTTGCCGTCTTGCCAGTTCTGGTTAAAGTTGGTGATGGGCAAATAAGGGATCTTGTTCTGAATCCACCCCAGCAGCCTCTGTTTTGGCGTCTGTTTTTTGGTCTCTTCGTCACCCTCATCTTCCCATACTGGCATGGAGATGGAGTAGTGTAAAATAAGAGTCCAGATAAGACCAAGGATCAACTTCAAGTTTCCATCCACAATGGCTTTGCTGTCTGGAGACAAAATGGAGACAAGTATGAGATTTAGGTCCTAGACCATGGAGTGTATATAAAACATATAAATGGTGTAGGCGTTAATAGGTCGATAAACATTAGAGGTGTTATTACAAGGGAAGTATCTCATAAAACCTAGTTCTCTCACTAACTTAAGATACTACATCAACTAAGATATGAAAATGATACTTAAAAGATACTCCCTACTTTAAAATTCAGATTTGGCGGTCCCTAACCGCAGAATCTTTATTTTCGCTTCAGCCCGTTGCACGTTACAGAGGTCCAGGAAGCTGAGATTTGTGGATTTGATAGATTTGTAAGTCTTTCATGTTCAGACTCACCATTAGGCCAACCGGAGGAAACCCCAGGTTAGCCTCTGAGCATTGTGAGCCTAGGGCTGCTTTTCAGGCAGGAACCAAAAGGCAGAGTACAAGAGTCTCGTGCATTGGCTGTAGGATAGACCTCCAGAATCAACTCCCTAAGGCTATGTTCACACGGCTGAAAATGGGACGTATCTCGCCCCGTATTACTGCACTTAATACAGGGCGAGATACGTCCCAGTCATTACGGTAATTCACAGTTCTCATAGAGAACTATGGATTACGTCTCCTCTCCCTGCTTATACGATACAGCGAGCGGGGAGAGAAGTGACATGTCAATTATTCACGGTGTATAGACGCCGAGAATAATGAATGTCTATGGGGCCGGCAGCCCGCCCCCGAACACACGGCGTAATTGCAGGGCGAAATACGTCCCGCAATTACTGCCGTGTGAACATAGCCTTAGTAGGCCTCAGACACCACACTGCAATCAAAATGTACTTCATTGGGTTTAAACAGAAATCACAGCAAAAAATTTTCCCAATTAAGATATACCTTTTAATAGATATGCATTAAAATCCCATTAAGTACCCCACATAAACAAAAACAGAAAACAAACACCTGGAACAGGTAAACATACCTGAGGGTAAAGAGGCATATAAGATAATGCAAATAACTCATGATGAATGTATAGTGTTGAGAATAGTCATCCAATAGAAATAATGCCACAAAAGTCTCTTAAAAGTGACTAATGAAGTGGAGACATCGCCCGAAGAGGGCGACTCCACAATATGCGCCCTATCCCAATTTTAAGATAAAACATTAAACCACATCACAATACAACAAACCCGACGCGTTTCCCCCTTTCAATTATTTAGGGTTCCTCAGGGGACAAAAAGTGATGCACAAACATTAAGGGATACCCAGGTATAGATGTAAACAGATAGATACAACCTGGCGTTCCCACTCACGGTCTGGCTTCTGCTGATAATGAGGGCCTCAGACACCCCAGCCTGACACTGGAGTCTTTACACTAGCCTTAATTTTATTTGCCCAGGATAAAAATTAAGACCACTGAATCGAAATCCTTTTCTCACATATGCCTAGCACTTATGGCAACACTCCCTCAAACCACCCCAACTATACCCCTGCTCTAAAGCTGGTGGTCATTGGTGATTTTATATATAGGGCTCTAAATTAGTTGAGCACACTCTCTCCAGTATCAAAACCATGCCAAATATAGTGACGAGTAGGATTCTGGGATTATCTGCAGTCACAACTGAAATACCAAGTTTTCATTGGCTTTCGGCTTTCTATTAGTATAGATGGGTTATACTAGAGATTTGCTTTATGTTGAATTATAACCACCTCTGATTATATTATTTGATGCTAAACATTATACTCAGCAGTCACAAGAATATTCATATATGCTTTACATAAAAAGCGTAGTCGTAGGATATACAACAAATGTCTTGCCTCAACACCACCTAGAACACAACAGCGCTAAACAGTCTCAGTGACACACAACACTCTGGACGAGCGTGTCAAATACAACTAATTCTGTCCATGAAATGGATTTGACAAGGAACATAAAAATAAGTTTACACTTAATCCTCAGAGAGAGTCGACATTATACATCTGACAAGGAACGAAAGAAATGACATGGATAAAACATTACAAGATTCCCCATAGCTAGTAAAACGCATTTAGCCTGATTTCTAGCACTTCAGCAATTCCATTAGTGTGAAGATCCGACAAGACCAAACTTATAAGGCTGAGAAATGTAACGAGAGAGCTTATTAGAAAGTCTGATGTGAATAGGTGGGTCTGGCTCCACCAGGAAGAGGACAAATGGATTCTCTGGTGGGTCCAGGCTCTGAAACAATAAAAAGGATCCCCAACACGGTAAGTCCCCAAAGGGCCAACAGAAGCCAGTTGTCACTGGGGCCTACAGTATGTTGTCAGAAATTGCACACTAGATCCTACTGAGGATATACATTCTGTGTGTCCAAAGATTATAAAGAAATTAAAAGTGGACATTCCAAACTTCTATATAGATGGAGGGTGTGCCCACAAAAAACACAATGCTACAGTGTGATCTTTATGTTTTTGGGGGGCAGGAGGAGCTCTGACCAGTAACGTCAATAGGGAAAATTCCAACGAAAACATAAATAAATAAAAAATAAACCCTTATGGGGTGTTCACATGGCATATTTGTGGGGCATACTTGGGGGCGTAATTATACGCTGCGCAAATTTTTTAAAAAAAATTAAAAAATTCAGAGCACTTTTTACAGCGTATTCCCCGACACATAACAGATGTATAGCGGCGTGCACAGTATCCGGCCTTAAAGAGGTGATGTGACATCTCCTGTTTTAGTAAATGCCTATGTTTCCTATTGAAACAATTCTGGAGCATCTCTAATAACTCTCTGTTGTGCTGCTCCTCTGTTAGACTATGTTCACACGGCTGAAATTGGGACATATCTCGCCCCGTATTTCGCTCCGTACTGCGCTCAATACGGGGCAAAATACCTCCCAGTCATTACGGTAATCCACAGTTCTCATAGAGAACTATGGATCACGTCTCCTCTCCCCGCTCATACAATACGCCACAGGGGGAGAGATAAGTGACACGTCAATTACTAGCGCGAATACACGCCGCTAGTAATGAATGTCTGTGGGGCCGGTGGGCTGCCGGCCCCTCTGCCCCGCGGGAACTCACGCTGATCGGCGAGATCTCCTGAACACATGCTGTAATTGTGCCGTGTGAACTAGCCTTATTCCTCCTAGAAATGTATTGCTGGATTAGTCAGGTGGGTGTTACCATTCCAGTTTACAGAGGGGTATGTCCCTCTACACACGGACTCTGTCCCCATTGGTTGGACAATGTCAGACTGTCCAAGGAGACACAACCTCGATTGGCAACACCTAGCTGACAGATCGGTAATGAATTTCTAGAAAGAATAACCAGGGCAACCACACCACATAGAGTTATAAGAGAAGATGCTCAAGAATTGTTATTTCATTGGGATATTACTATTTACAATAAGGCCCTGTTCACACGGCTTATTTTGGCACGTATTTCAGCCCGTAATTCGTGGCGTACGAATTCGGGCTGAAATACATCCCAGTCATTACGGTAATCCACAGTTCTCATAGAGAACTATGGATTACGTCTCCTCTGCCCGCTCAGAGAATCCGCCGAGCGAGGAGAGAAGTGACATGTCATTTACTAGCGCCGTATACGAGCCGCTAGTAATGATAGTCTATGGGCCAGTGAGGGGCCGACCCCCCCGCTCCCGCCCCTCCCCCGTCCACACGGTGTAATTGCGGGGCGTAATTACGCCCCGCAATTAAGCCATGTGAACATGGCTTAACAGACATGTTAGAAATGGCCACAGGTCTTCTTTAACAACTATCCAGCTTACTTTTTTGAAGTTGTTACTTATGCAAGCAAAACTACTAGTCCATGATGGGATTAATGGCGAGATTTCTACTGGATGATGTTAGTAATCAAATCAGTGTCTAAATTTTAATATCTCGGGAACCAGTCTAAAACAATGAAACCTTTCATCCAGTCGCCAAAACACAAAGATCAGGACTATTTTCTTTGTGGAGTGTAATAACCAATAAATGTTCTGCAATCAACAGCAGCAACAATCTCCAAGCTCCTATAAAGAAGGTGCCAAGTCATGGCTGAAGCCTGCTGCCAAGCCCCCGCCGCCTCCTGCATTTTAGAATATGAATGACGGGGGCACAGAAAATGCCAAGAGGAAATCAACAGACTTTGAATAGAGCCAGAGGGAGAGTGTTTCATTAGGAGTACATAATAAACATCACATGCAGATGAACAATTTATAGGTCTGACCACATGCAGGGTTTACATCATCTGATTACCACCATGCTCTCATCAGGAAAATTATTGAATAAAAGGTGAGAAAAACAGACAAAATAAATAAAGAGATGAAAATCCAGAACTCACTGACCCGAGGTGAACACGAGCCATCCTGCTATGTATGGCCAACCATTTACAAAGTATAGGCTGTAGAGCCAGGCTGCATTCACACATGCAGTTTACGACAGATATTTTTTTAAACAAACACAGGAATAGATTATAGAGAAAAGAAAGAGGAGATGTAAACGTTGTTCATTTATACATCCGATTGCTTCTGGTTTCACCGATGGTGCCCACTAAAAATGCTCCCCAAAAAACTGCATGTATTTATCGAGTCCTTAGGGACTTTTATACAGCTTTTTTGCACCATAGATTTTGATGGCATATTGAGAAAATAGAAGTCTGATAGGTGCGGTTCCCACCACTGAGCCTCACCTTTCTCAGGAATGAGCCCCCAAAAGTATTGGTTTAAAATGGAGAGCCGATCTCCACAACAGTCCATTCTGTTCTATGGGAGTCCTGAGTACAGCTGGCTGTCCCCTGCACTTTGAACTCCTATAGTCTCAGTAGTGGAACCCACGTTTATCAGATTCTGATGGCATACCCTATCGATATGCCATCAAAGTCTACAGGGGAACATCCCTTTAATGGATTGGTGATTGTATATGTGCAGTCACTAGGCGAGTGTACCAGCAGTGATCGTGGCTATGTGGTCCACATTTAGCCACTTGTGAAGTGCACACTATGGAGAGATGTAAGGAATGCAGTAGAAGGCCAAGAAGCATAGTGAAGACTAAAATAATCCTTTGGCTTTTTATGTCCTAGATTTACCTTTACATTAAATATCAAAAATACATTTTAATACAAACTGTGAAAACCCTTTAAGTGATCGCATATTGCTTCCACTGCTCATGGCATACATAAGACCAGTGGGGATTGTTCAGGATTAGAAAAACATGGCTGCTTGTCCACAGGCATCTTGTGGCACTGCAACGTAGTCCCTTTCACATCAGAGTTCAACTACTTTACCAAACACAATCCATGGGTGGTTGTTGTCACTTTCTAGACAAAGGGTGACATGTATGAATTCGAATGCGTATTTTTTTTTTTACTTGGCGTCGACACCACAGTTCTAAATAGATATAGAAGAGTGTAGAATACGACAGATTTTTGGCGCATTACATAGAGCTTAATGCGTCAAACTTTGTATGCAGATGAGATACTGGCTTGGCTAAATATCCTTTTTGCTTTCTCAAGACTCAGTGGGTCAAAAGCGAATTGAGGATTTGTTACATCCTATAGAGGGCGCTTGAGCTTCTCAGTTCATTTCCCATAATGCATACTGTGGTGCATTTTTTCTCCTGCATATCTTAAAAACAAGACAAGTGATGGGTAATCAGAACACAGCCGAGTCCATGGCAAGTGAAAGCTGCAGCAGAAATCCAAGGGTCTATTGCGTGCACTCTGATTTATTGTCACCCAACTTTCCCCAAAACAAGTATCTCTCAAGAAACTGCTGGAGAGCTTTACAGAGAAGGACAACAGGAGGACATTTTTGTTAATTAGCGGGGGAAGTGCCGTGTAATGACTTCCGCGTCAACTTTGTATATGTTGAAATACAAAAGCAGAATAAATAAATAGCAGAAAGGAAACGCTGCTCGGCTGTTTACATGGAAGAATAATTGTTTGAAACAACTTCCTTTACCCAGGGAAACCAGAGCCCTCCACTAGATGTACAACAAGATGACATGCTTTGAAGCTGACCATTTAGTGCAAGTTAATTTGCCATAATAAACACCTAAAAACCCATACTGTGAAATAGTCACCCACATATGGATATGTTCACACATGGCAGAATTCAGCCCACACATCTGAAATGCGGGTGGTAAAAATCCCATGCACATGCTGCAGAAACAGCCCCACTCAGATGTATGGGATAGATTCCTAGAACAGAAAATGAGGCAACAAATCTGCAGCATGTGAACAGGCTCGGACTGACCCACAGGGAAGCAGGGAAATCCACAGCAGGCCCCTGGGAATGGTAAACCTGGGACTGCTTTTCAGGGAGAAAGTCAGAGATCAAGAAGCAGAAAGTAAGTGTCATGTGCAGTATTTGCAGTGTAGGGTGGGCCTGCTGAAGCCGCTCCACTGGTGTTTTGCCAAGTTTTTCAATACAGGTTCTAGGTACAGCTTTAAAGAAGGCCAAACAATCCGTCAGGGTACAACACAATTGTATTTAGCATAGGAATCAATTATGATCAAATATAACATAAGTAAGAGAATAAACTGGTTACAGAAAATAGTATGACATTGGGGACAGTTTTGCTAAATATGTATTTACAAAGGTTAAATACTTACAAAACAAACTTCACCTCCTCGGAGCTTATAACAACATCACCTGTTTTTAGGACTTCAACCATTGAGAAGCTTAATGGCGAAAACAGGGAACTCCAGAAGGGACTTCAAAGACCGGCACAAGCGTCCTTACCGCCGGGTACCAGCTTCTAATTTCACCAAAGCCTCTCTGGTTCTTATATGTCTTAAACAAAAAAACTGGCAGACACAACCTACGTATTGTGTCCACTTAGAATACAAAGTTATTTTGTATTACCTCATCTTGTTTAATGGAGGGGCCAGCTCCCTGAGACTAAGATAAGAAAATACAGAATCACTCTGAAACCAGACGATGCGGCCCCCTTAGGTCGTAAATTAAGTGAAGTCTGTAGTCTTGAGAGATAAACATAGTTATGCAAGACTGTGTGATTATAACTTGTGATGCAACAAAGTAAATTATAATTAGTTTAATATACAATAAATGGAAAGTATGACATCTAATAGTCACAAATTTCACTAGCACTACACACTGGTCGGCCCCAAGAATCACCGCAGATTTGGGCCAAGGCACCCCAGTCTGACACTATGTGTGAACACAACCTACACGGCCACTTTTCTGGAAAAAACTGCTTTTTGGAATGGATTAGAAAAACAGCAAAGCCTAAAGAGATTATGAAGGCAAAGGAGGACAGGGATGATGAGGCGGAGGATGATTGGCGATGATGATTACTCCATTGTTCAGCGTGTGAACAATAACCATATCATGGCGTAATCCTGTAAGAATAGATGGGGTAATGTTTCAAACTAAATTATGAAATTTTGACGCCTAAAATAGAAGATTATATAGAACCTGTCAGCTCTCCTGACGTGTCTGTTTAAGGAAACTTGTAAGAAAAAAAGAAAAATGCACAGCTCCCCAACTGGATGGACTTCTAAATGCCAAGCCACTAACTCCTTGCGGTGCTCGGATCCAAAGGACATCGGCAAATAATCCAGGGAAGGAAAAAAAGGGTTTAATCCAACAGACCCAAAGCGCAGATAAAGTGGAATAAAACTAAATCTAAAGTTTATTTAGATCTTGATTAAAAAGTGAGTATCAAGAGAAAGAAATACACCCAACCTCTGGCTCGGACAATGTATTATTTTAGGGTTTTTCACACCTCTTATTAGTTCACTTGTTCCAGTGGTGATCATCATGAAGCAATATCACATCTATGGCCGAAATCTGCAAAACATGTGGCTTGTTAATGGTGGATTGTCTTCAGGCCTAATGCAGTGTTGTGCTGAGAAACGTTAAGGTCGACAGATTTATACATAAACAATTAATTCCTCTCTAGCAATCTTCTCTCACCCCTGAACACAAGGTTACACAGTACAGGCTTTGTAAGAGAACATTTAGGAGGGGGAAGCTAGTAGCCTCTACTCCTGGCACACAGAGGTTATAATGTTAGGGCTCCAGCCAGCATGTGTGTGGTCCGCAGGCTCAGTCCACTACCCATGCTAATTATCCATCTACTGGCACTTTTTTTTTTTCTTTTAAAGAACCCTGACTGCAAATACTATGCTAAATAATTTAAGACACATATGTATTTAAAAAAATTTAAAAAAAAAAATAAAAAAATTAAGTAAAATCTAAATAAGTAGTTGGCATAAATCGCTTTGCTTTTCCTTGCTGATCCTGTTAAGCTGGGTCTACACAGCACTGGATTCTCGGCAGACTTCGTATTTGAAATCTGCTGAAAATCTGTCTGTATCCAGCGCTGTGAAGACCGAAACGAAAATCTGTGCTGTAGTCTCTGCAGCATGGATTTTTTCCGGTAGCTTTAAAAATTTGTAAATTGAATGTACGGGAATCCGACAACAAAAAATGTGATGGTTACACGACAGCAAATCTGAAAACTAATCAATCATAGTGTTTAGTGCAAATCTGCCCCCAAAAACCGCAGTCCAGTGATGTTAAAATGCCGTCTGATTTTGGATATACATCAAGACCATTTTCAAATCCTGGCCATTTTTGTATATGTCTAATTTTGGATGCCATTTTAACATATGCTGTGAATACATAGCCTTAGGGTATGTTCACACAGCAGTTTTGGATACGATTTCGGGTCCGTGTTGTACACAAAAATCACATCCAAAAACATAACTACAATCGGATCCAACACACAGCTGTGTGTTTGAATCGGGGTTTGATGCAGCAGGATTGAACCCCATACTTTATTATAGGGATCCTGCTCCGTCTTTCAGATCAAGAATTGACATGTCAATTCTTGGAAGGGATCCGAAAGACTGATCTGACAGATGCAATGTAAACATGCATCGGCAATCACTCACGTGAACACCAATACGTGTTTTACATTGCAAGCAGGGTAAAACGCACTGCTCATTGTTTGATGCGTGTCTGCATCCAAAAGTATATGTTCACACGGACCCAACACGCTGTGTGAACATACCCTTACAGTGAAATGACTGCTGGAGGTTTAAAAAATGTACTACACTAGGCTGCAGAGCTCTAAAGAGTGAAAGCTTCTTATTTTGTTAGGTAAACACCATTGCTAGAGGCAAGACTCTTTAGCGAGTGACTCACTATGGGCGAAATGGACTGATTGACGTCAGCTTAAATTAATCAAAGAGACAGAAGGGAGAAGAGTTAGGGAGAGGTGGCTGGTAACCAAGAGAAACTTGTATATTATCTCCTGACCAAAGCAAGATAAGAAAAGCAATGTATCTGGTACTAGTCTTCCTTTACCTTTTCCTACATGTTAAAAGCTAATCATTAAGGTGAGAAAAGCCCTTCCAGTTAAATTTCACCTCACTTTGTCCCTCAAGGAAATAATATTGCTACCGCACACCTAGGTAATGAGAGCATGTAGAGTGCCCATATAACGCTTCAGTAAATCAACGGCACACCACCTCTTAATTTCATGAAATGTATAGAATTTATTTATTTACAGCAAACGGATAAAGTCACTCTCCATGGCGCAATAACCAAGAGATACTGCAAACGGCAATGCTGTAAGTCCAAACATGTGAATGATGGTTCGGCCCAGGTTGCCCGTCTTCCTGTCACATTTGGAGGAGGAGAGTCTGGTGGCACATGTGCAAGCAGCTGCAGCATATTGCATTATGGCGTTAAAGGAGTGTGTGAGAGCCAAGGCTAAAGTAAATGGGGCATGACCCATACTCTGACATCTCACTCTGAGTCATGCCCAACAACAGTCTGCATTCTTAAGTAAGAGTCGAATGCAAGTCGGATGTTTGTAACTCTAGAACCGCAGGGGTGTGTGTGTGTAAATTATATACACACACACACATAAAATATACACATATATATATAAAATAAAATATAAAATATAAATATATAATAATATTTTATATATAATATATATATTTTATAATAATATATAATATACACACACACAAACACATATATATACATACATATATATACACACACACACACACTTTTCTAGACATTTTTATGAACCAGCAAAGTCATCCATTCCCCACAATTTAAATATAAAATGGATATATAAAATTTACCTTTTGTGCTGGGGCCAAGGATCCTTGTATCCGTATAAAATCTACTGGAACCATGATTTGACGCACAAAACATTTGCCACCAATGTATAAGACCAGGGCCGGGACGACGGGTAAAGGCCAAGGTAGGTGACCGCCTAGGGGGCCTACCTCAGCCTATCCCTAAGGGCGCAGGCAGGGCCCCACCCTCGCCGGCCCAGGCCGCTGCCGTGGGCCTGAAGCGCCGGCGGTCTCTGTGACCGCTCTGCGGAGCAGAGAGCGAGCGCTCCCTGCTCCCAGACAGGTCGGGCCCGCTCCCCGGAGGATCGCTGGATCCTCCGGTGACTGCAGGGCCGACACAGCGGGCCGTCGGGTCCTTTATAGCGCTGAGGACCCGCCGGCCCCGTGCGCCTCACCGGCAGCGTCGCAATGACATGATGCCATCGCGACGCTGCCTCTCCTCGGGCCCCAGCGCGTCACAGGCCGTGCCCCGAGGAGCCCGGGCCCGGAGGGGCGCGCGGCTGAAGAGGAGAGAAGAGGAGCGTGCGCCCGGGAATTGGGTAAGTATTAATGTTGTTGTTTTTAAATGCCTGCCTGTGGCCCCCTATCCCTGCCTGTGGCCCCCTATAACCCGCCTGTGGCCCCCTATATTCTGCCTGTGGCCCCCTATATCCCGCCTGCGGCCTCCTATAATGCCTGCCTGCGGCCCCCTATAATGCCTGCCTGCGGCCCCCCTATATTCTGCCTGCGGTCCCCATAATGCCTGCCTGAGGCCCCCATACGCCTGCCTGAGGTCCTCATAGGCCTGCCTGCGGCCCCCTATATTCTGCCTGCGGCCCCCTATAATGCCTGCCTGCGGCCCCCTATAATGCCTGCCTGCGGCCACCTAAAATGCCTGCCTGCGGCCACCTAAAATGCCTGCCTGTGGCCCCCTATATTCTGCCTGTGGCCCCTATATCCTGCCTGCGGCCCCCTATAATGCCTGCCTGCGGCCCCCTATAAGGCCTGCCTGTGTCCCCATACGGCTGCCTGTGGCCCCCATACGCCTGCCTGAGCCCCCATACGCCTGCCTGTGTCCCCATCCGCCTGCCTGTGTCCCCCATACGCCTGCCTGTGGCCCCCAAACGCCTGCCGGAGGCCCCATACGCCTGCCTGTGGCCCCCATACGCCTGCCTGTGGCCCCTATACTCCTGCCTGTGGCCCCCATACGCCTGCCTGTGGCCCCATACGCCTGCCTGTGGCCCCATACGCCTGCCTGTAGCCCCCATACGCCTGCCTGTAGCCCCCATACGCCTGCCTGTAGCCCCTATATACCTGCCTGTGGCCCCCATACGCCTGCCTGTAGCCCCCATACGCCTGCCTGTAGCCCCCATACGCCTGCCTGAACCCTAGCTATATATTTGCCTGAGCCCCTAGCTATATACCTGCCTGAGTGCCTCTATATTTATATACCTACCTGTCTAAGGGACAATATCTATATACCTGCCTGACTGAGAGGGCATATCTATATACCTGTCTGAATAAGGGGACTTATATATACCTATAATATGGAGTTACTGGAAATGTTGAGGAATCTAAGATATTTGTGTCCAAATCCTCAGGGACGAGTCTTGGCCGGGAGCAATTGGCATGAAGGTGTGAACCGGATGGAGAAGAACAGGGAAAGTGACCGACGCTGATCAGAAAAGTCGTCTCCGGTGAGTCACTAAATGTAAGTGCAGTGTAATCACTTATATTTCTGCAGAGCCTACTACAACTATATCTACCACTATATGGTCACTGTATGGTGGTGTGTATGTAATCAGAGCGTGTTACAGCTGATAGTCACAGTGGGGGTTTGCGTTCGGTCAGGTCTGGCAGGATTATTTGATCCTTAGTAGTAATAGCTTTGGTCTGGGTTTTTTAGGAGTGTTTTTAGTAACAATCATTCGTCTGGTAGATTTGCTCCATGTATCGGTGGATTATTTAGTGACTGTTATTTAGGGTATTGCCTGTCATACGGAGGGGAGCGATTTGAAAATGCAAATTTGTCAGGTCTGATTTTCATTGTGCAGTGACTGCTGAGTGATGGACGAGCTATTTGAATGTGCAGAAAATTAGTGACAGGACCTGGCGCAGGCTGAGAGGAATTAGTGTGTGTGTGTGTGTGTGTGTGAGGGGGGGGGGTATTTTTTTGAGAGCGTGGGGGGGGGGGGGGCGCGCCATTGGCTGTACTCGCCTAGGGCACCAAAATGCCTTGTCCCCGGCCCTGTATAAGACGCAATGTATAAGACGACTAGAATGCAGAGACTGTCACACATCATAAAAAGCAACAGCATCTAGTTTTGCAAGTGGGCAGTCATGTTGTGAAAAGGAAGGAAAAATTTAATTTGGAATATTCCACGGTCAGCAGCACCTGGAAGAAAAGTGACATAGTTGCCTAGATCCAGAGCAGGTCCAGGAGATCTGAGCACATGCCATAAAATTACAAGATGAGAATGCCCCACAAACATAAACCAAGTACACCAAAAGACAGTGCCATGTTACTGGAACATTGGGAGCCATATGTGCAAAGCTTACAACATGGAAGGAAACATGGCAGGTTAATAGACCCTATGCAGTCATCAGAGCTGCTGTAAGGGACTATTGGGTCACTGCTCAGGTTAAATATACAGCTCAGTTATCCAGAACAAAGTACAATGTAAATGATGGAATATATCCCAGAGTGACAAGGGAACAATCTAATGCAAAATCAAAAGAAACACAAATTCTTAATTAACCATTCCCACAGGTGGCAAAACTTTAATACATGGTAATAGGGTCTTATCCGTGCTGAACACTTGGCGTGCTTTCACACAGCGCAGTTTTACCGTGATTTTTGCCGCATTTTTTGTGCAGCAATGTACAGCATTAATTGTTGTGCCTTCCTGCACAAAAATGCATTAAAAAAAAAACGCACCGTCTGAAAGCACCCTTAGGCTAGGTTCACACGGATTATTCTGGGCCGGATTTCAGCCATATTGCGCGCCGTATTGCCCTACCTCCCCCCCCCACGCCGTAAATGCGGAGTGAAAACCCGCAATTTGCCGTGTGAACAGGGCCGTACTGTTTGGAAAGTTAGTAATCAATTAATGTATTTGTAATCCACAAACACCGTCATTGATTACCTACTTGAAACACCTTTCTGAACAATTTAGACAACTGAAAGAAGCTTGCTGGTAATAAAGGCAGTTTAATTGGAGCGCAAATAAAACTGCACCAAAACTGCGCACCATTACTGCTTGCAGCTTAACAATGGTTAACATGTAAAACTGCAGATTTGGCGCTAATATTTCTAGCCCTGAAGTTTCCATATGACGAAATGAGACACAGGTGCATATTCCACCTAGTGCACGGTCTGAAGGGGCACGCACAAGGCTGCCATCAGAAATTTCAGGGCCCCATAAGGCAGGGGCACCTGGGCTATCACCCTATTGCCAGTTCCTCTTGCACCATTTTTAGCGGCCCCCTTTTTTCAGCATGCATGTCCACCTTGGTGAATTAATGGAGGCGAACACCGTAAAGCTATTGAAAACTAACAGGTGACGTTGTACTAATATTATTGATGGAATATATATTGATCGAATAATGTGGGACTGGATAACTATAAACAATATGCTTTGTGGGAAAACCCCTTTAAGTTACCTAAATGAGGCAACAATATGTGGCGTAAACAGACTCCAATAAACAACAAAAAAACAAAAAACAAAAAAAATACCAAAAAAAGAAAAAAAACACCAAAAACTACAACATACATGAAAACACTGCCCCCTGGCATGGTAACAACGTGTAGGACATTATAAACAAATTAACACACAAGAAATGCTTCTGTGTACACTCAGTCATCAAATGTACATGCAAATACACTTACAACAAGCTAACAATAATGCTGGAGAGACTACTGCTGGAAGGACGCTCCCTTGTCACACCTAAGATATTTATCACATCTGACTTTTTAGACAAACCTTAGGAGAATTTTCAGAAGCCAAATCTGCAGAGGTCTTGTTAGTTCTTGCTGGTAATAAAGGCAGTTTAATTGGAGCGTAGTTAAAACGGCACCAAAACTGTACTGTGTGAAAGCACCCTTAAAGGGGTTTTCTCACTACGTTGATTCATCTCAACTTAATCCTGTTTTCTTGGTTTCATTTTTAATTCAGGGGCGTGTTTACTGGCTTCCACTAGGCTGAAGTAGGAGCCAGGTCTGTAGCTATAGCAACCAGTGCTGGAAGCCTACCAAGAGAGATTGAACAGGTCTGTAGCTATTGTGACCTGAGGAGCTGATGCAGCCCATACAAGAGGGAAGATCTAGGAATAGGTAGGACACTGTTAATGGACACATCGCAAAGTGACTTGTTTTTGCAAGATCTTTAACATAAAAAGCAATCCTTGTAGAGAGACAACCCCTTTAATGATTCTTTGGATGTATGCTGACCGAAACTATAAGGCTAAGTTCACACAGTGACGTAGTCACAGGATGGTATATATACGATGTCGATATGCGGATGATTTTCCATTACGTATTTTCATGGATCTTAAAATAAAAGGTTTGACTTTAGTGAAGTGCTGGAATTCTACACTTTACGTTGGGTAGCTATTTTAGCAACAGTGTCTATGCACTCACTGCGAAAAAGGCCAGTCCGATATTGGTGAGCACCATTTTTTTCTTTTCTTCTCTTCTATTTCTCTCCCTCTCCTCAGCCCACTACGATTTAAAAAAAAAAAAAAACCCAACCCCTTCAAACCTGATTTATCGAAATAACACACACTGGGCCTTATGTATGAAAACTGTCTAGCAGTAAGACTGCCCATAACGACCAATCAGAGCTCACCTTTTATTTTTTTCAGAGCACTATATGAAATGAGAGCTCAGCTCTGACTGGTTGCTATGGGCAACAAAGATTCTTAGGCCTCGTTCACACGGCTGATTTGGGCACCGATTTCAGCCGCATTGCGCGCCGTATTTGCGCTGCAGTACGGCTGAAATCCGTCTGTCAATACGGTAATCCACAGTTCTCATAGAGAAAGTGACATGTCAATTATTTATGGCGTGTACGCGCCGTTAATAATGAGTGTCTATGGGGCCGGCGAGCTACCGCCCCCCCTGCACGGCAGCCGGCGTAATTGCGGGGCGAAATCCGTCCCCGCAAATAAGTCAACAATAAGCCGTGTGAACTAGCCCTTACTGCTAGACAGTTTTCATACATAAGGCCCTAAATACATAAAAAAATAAATTAATGTGGGACATACCAAGCGAACAGATCATTCTTCACATGTAATCTCAAATTCATCACTGCCTCTCTAATGCATCTGTGCTAGAAAAAGATTTGTAATGTAATCCTTCATTTTTATCATGGACTCCATTTCACCTAATCGCGCTTCATCAACCAAATAGATATGTTACTGCATAAGGTCACACCCAGACCCCATGTGTAACACAGCTTTGAAAGTTTACCCGGTATGGAAGTTTAACTCCTGAAAATACGTCACAAAATTCCATAGACTACGGAAAGGCTGCAGCTTATGTCACACACTTATTAGGGAAGCAGACGGGACTTAATTGGAGGAAATTGCTGCGGGGATCAAGCTAAATTTAGAGGATATTTTTACCCTAATAAATTGAGGGACTTAAAAGGTCTTTTTTTCCTTAAAAATATATATACCGTATGTGTGTGTATTCATTACACAATAACAATTACATAGCTCTGCTGCACTAGCAAGGACCAAGACTCAATCTTCCCTCAAAAGTTAACAAGGCTGGCAAGCCATTGCAACTACAGCTTTTAAAGTCTTGTTAAAGGGGCTGCCCAGTTCCTCTAAAAAGGTAAATAGGAAGCTCCTGGCCGCCCAATAAAAAAAAAAAAATAAAAAAAAAAAAGAGGAAAAAAAGCCTATTTTCACCTTCCCCCGCTCTTCTGTTTTCAGTTGCTACATTTGTGAAGTAAGTAAAAGAAAGTAAACAGAAGATCCAGCACTGGAACAAAGGACCGGAGGAAGGGAGTTATTGGCAAATATTATTAAATTTTTTTTTTTTTTTTTTTTAATTGGCCACGAGTTTTCTATAATTTTTTTTTTTTTTTCTACTTATGTCCGCTGTGAAATAACGATTCTGTAGCGTCTTCTCTTATAACTTGGTGTTGTGCTGTTATTCCTTTTAGAAATGTATTACAGAATCAGTCAGATACCTGCTACTATTCTTTTCAGAGGGGCGTGTTCCTACACATACAGACACTGATTGGACAATGTCAGACTGTGCAGGAACCTTTCCCCCAGTTGGCAACACCCATCTCACAGAGTCTGTAAGGGGCCGGTCACACGGCTTATTTCGGCGCTGTACAGCGCACCGTATTTGCGCTGCAGTACGGCGCCAATCCGTCGCAGTAATTACGGTAATCCACCGTTCTCATAGACAACAGTGGATTCCGTCGCTCCTTTCCGCTCGGCGAATCCGCCAGGCGGGGAGAAACCGACATGCACATTATCCAGGCGCAATACGCGCCGTGGATAATGGAAGTCTATGGGGCCGGCGGGCCGTGCCCCCGCCCCTTATTCAAGCCGGAATTGAATAAGCCGTGTGAACACGGCCTAAGGCTATGTTCATAAGGCTGATTTTGGGACGGATTTCAAATACGGCTGAAATCCGTCCCGGTCATTACGGTAATCCACGAGCGAGCGAGAAGAAAGTGACATGCACATTATCTCGGCGGGATGCGCGCCGTGGATATTGAATGTCTATGGAGCTGGCGAGGGTGATTTCACACAGCGCAGTTTTGGTGCAGTTTTAACTGTGCGCCAATTAAACGGCCTTTATTCCCAGCAAGCTTCTTTCAGTTGTCTAAATTGTTCAGAAAGGAGTTTCTTTTTTGCGCAAAAAACAGCAGTTGATTTCTGATTCCCTGTGGCCCAGCATATTAGGACTGCGGGAATCTGACGTCGGTTCCACCAGTCGGTTTTCTTCTAGGAAAACCTCATTAAAAATCTGTGCTGTACAGACCATAGCACATATTTGCTATTGAAGTTTACACAGCGCAGACTATGGTCCGATCAAAATCCTGTTGCGTGATTAGACCTACCTAATACTAAACATCCTAAAACCGATAAAAATCCTGGCTGGTAACCAGCCAATACTTAAAACATCATAAATCGGCAGCGTACAATAAATATGGCATTTTACTTTTCGGTTTTTGTTCATTTTTATTTCTTTAATATATTTGTTATGACAAACAGACATCCAATATTATACATTATAGTTTCCAGAGTTCACTTAAATGGGGCTAAGCTGCAAAACCAGCTATAACCAAAAAGTACAGTTCCTAGAAAAAAAAAAAAAAAAAAGTAGATCCTCTTCTCAAATCTCAGGAAAACCCTTTGGATGAGGTCAGGCGCTGTGCACGATGGGTTTGCACAAGCATTTCCCGTAGTACCACTCACTGGTTGACCATGTATAAACATGTCCCTTGGCTTAGTGACTACATTACCAGCCGTGGTACAAAAACAAAGATGGAAAACGTACAGGTCTGAGGTCAGATACGATTACAGAGTCTCATTCTATAGCTTACTTAATACATAGCAGATGACTACTATAATGAAAAGCAAAAAAAAATAGAAGCAAATACATCCTATTACACAAAAGTAACAAAAACGGTTACAAAAAATAGCTTGCCTCAATTGAAGTTCACGTTATTAAAGTTCCAAAAGAAAGTTGAATTCCAGGACTCAACCTCAATAGCCTTACTATGTAACAGAAGGGACAACCATACCACTACAAGATGCCAAAACAGTTTTTATTCGTATGACAAGGTCAAAAGGTTCCTCAAAAAGTGTGAGCCAACAAAATTAATACAGAACGAGATGTTTTCATAGGAAAATATTCTGATTCGCACAATGAATATGATGTGTAAAGAAAACTTGCTGCATGAATAATCCCAGCTTGTCTTGTTAGATTAATTAAATAAGGATATTCTCTCAGTAAATCTCACCTGAAACAACATTACTTTATCCTCGCTCCCCCCTCTGCTGCCACCCAGAAACCGATTCATACTATAGGGCGCTACGTCTAGGATCAGTAATGGGTGCTAGTTGCTTGTGTGCAGGTTTAGGGTGTTCTGTGCTCCATGGGGCATAACCAGACAACACATTTTTGGGACATGATGGAGTTATCTTATTCCAAGAGAATTTTAGGATGTTTATGAAAAATTTACTTTTGGTTGGAGAGGTGGTTAGTTGTACATGGTAAGGTAAGGTTATTATAAAGTTAGGTACACACCATGTTTCTGGTTTCCATTTAATGAACACGCCAGGCCATATACATTACATGGATACTGCTGATGGATGCCAAGTTTCTGTCACCCACAAAGTCCCATTATAGAAAAATGTGTACATTTAACATACTGTATAGGTTTTTTTCTGAATGTCATTGCAAAGAATAGCATAGGTTCCTCCGCTATTCCACAAATTTTTTTGGTGGTATACAGATGCATACTGGCCAAAATGGAGTCCATAAGGACACGCTTTTGTCCTACATCTGACCATTTAATAAGTATGTGTACTGTATATGTTAAAAACATACACCATAAGCGTGATGTGTACCTAGCCTAAGACAAACAAACCAAGGGAGAATTTATCATTGCCAATTTTCTGGTGTACAAAAGTTGCAAGTTTTTGTTCAAAAAGTTGTGCCTTTTTGCCGGTTTTGAGCTAGCCATTCTTGCAACTCAAAGCGGGCTAGGTTTAACAGGAGGAGTGTACCTACCCATGGCAGGAAACAGCTGCAATAATTTACATGAGAAAGTGGTATAAATTACAGCAGAAAGCTCCGAGCTGGCATGGATTTAAGCTTTAGGCATATGGAGTACTGAAAGATACGTCCATTAGATTAGGTGTATGCCTCTTTATACGTTTGGCACATTTTACGCCAGCCCTTACTCCTTGGCAACAAACGGGTTCTGCCATGAAGCTAAATCACCATCTGAGGCCAGCCCGTTACAAGCCAACCTCCGTAAATGGTAAGAGGGCCGCACTTGCACATCTCACCCCAGTTCTGGTCTATAAGAGTTATGACCATAGCATAGTACACTCGGCTACTCGGAACTGCCATAGAAAAGAAGAGGGAGAACTGTGCAAGTGCGTCTATCTCACTGTTCCCCGAAACTGGTTTGCTGCAAGCTATGGACCAGCCACAGAAAGATTTTGCTTCATGGTAGAACTCCTCTAAGGTTGGAATACATATTCCCCCTGTTATTTAGCAGTCCTTGGCATAAAAGTGCTACCAGAAACACAGGGACTGTAATATGGATTCACTGAGCCATTATTTGCAGTCCATGTGACTTAATGTGGCTTAATATGGTTTAAGGTATCCTAGAATAATATTCTCTACCACAACTAAGTCTACATTTTGGAACTACAACTTCAGAAAGCCCTTCAGAAAAAACCTTAGTGTCTAGTTGAAGAATTTAAGGACCATGGAACCAAGGGCATCTATAAACCTTGCAAATGAGTAAAGTAAATCAATTCTATTATGCCTGGATTTTCTTCACATTATTTATTTCTAATACTGTAATTATTCTTAGCAGGAAGAGGTTGGTTATAAGTAGATGTGAAGTGGATCACTGAACAAAACCCGCAATACAGGCTTTAAAACAATTGTGTTGATCCACAGCAGACATTTGATAGCGTGCCAGCTTCCTTACAGAACATCTTCGCAAAGCACAATGCCATCATTCGAAATCTAATGTAATAAATTGTAACTTCCCAACAGACCTTTAATAACGGATGTCAACATTATATTGGTTTGGTTGAAAAAAAAAAAAATTGGCAAAAGTTCTGTGCACATGACCAAAAAAATATCAGAAAACTAAAATGTCTTCTAAGCCCCAGAACTACTAGACGCTTCCTGGGATCATCTTCTCCAACAATGAACATGCTCTCTACGACAAGTAAAGGAAACATGGTAACCAATGGTTTGCCAGCAAGTTACCATACAGATCTGATGGTCAGAATATAAAAACCCAAATCATTATACAGATGGAATGTTTGGACAGACATTAATGGGTCAGCAATAAGTTTTATCTGCTGCTAACTTTAAATTTTATAAAGTCTGCAGGAACCACTAAAGTGCTAAAGGCCAAAACAATCTGTTATATAAAAAGATCTGGTTCACAATTTATAACCTGTAACAAGACCTTTGGTCTATCATGTGCCATTTCTAATACTATGGTCTTATCAAGTGGTAGAAAATACTTTGCCCCCGGGAACCAGGTGTGATTGCTCTCTCTGCACCTCTACAGCTATGCACCCTAGGCTCTGCATGGGACAGTACTACGCCCTGCCCTAAACTTTGTCATCACTCACCTCAAAGCAATGGTTAGGCTGTAGTTTAATCTGCTTAACGTGTGAAAATTCCTTAGGGTATGTTCACAGAAAAATTCACAGGACATCTGCGTCAGAAATCCAAGGGTCATCCTCTGATTTCTGACATGAAAATACAAGGCAGATTTTTCATCTGTCATAAAGAGGTTGTACAACATGAATAATTTGAAATAATTTTTTCCACAGCGTAACCCAGAGGTGTAACATATGTTGCAGGCATAACATCGAAGGACGTGGAAGGGATGGGTACTACCTTCAAACACAGGGTTAACCAGTGCTTCCAGGTTTTCATACAAGCAAAATCAGAAGAAGGAGCCAAACAGCAGGATCCAGTTTGGGAATCAATGTCAATTTCATTCTTGTACAATTAGACCAATAAGTACCGCCAATATTAAGTTATATTGCAATGTTTTGGGTAAGGTCACCCTTCATTAGACCTGAATAAGTTGAGCTGGATCTTGCTGGTGGCTGTAAATAGTGAGTCTATTATTCTGATATATCATGGCATTTCAGTGGTATGACGGTTTGTAACCTAGGAGGGGTAACTTAAACCCCCCTGGACTCCAATTCAAAATCTTGAACAGGCTCCCAACTATTACATGCAATTTATAATTTTAGTCTCTTCCTACAGGAAAGAAAGAGCTTTTGGACTACCTTGTGGTCAATATTTGATCTTCATTTTGAGCCCCATTGTTTAACTATGTTCAGTCAAAGAGAGGCCAAGATTGACAGCAAGTTGCTTTATTTGACCCTTTCCAGTTTCTGAACTTTGGAATAAGAAAATTTCAAAGCGAACTTCAAAATTTCCAACCCCTCGTGAGAAGGTTTATCCATCAGCATTTTCTACGAAATGATTTAATGTGTCCTATGAGAACATTGTGGCAGTTATTTAAGTCATTCTGAAATATTTCACGAACCATTGCAGTTCCTTTCATTTTTTGGGCTGGAAGCCATGGGCTCGAGAGTGAATTCAGTTATTGTTCAGTCAATGCTGCCATTTTTTTAAAAAAACCTCCAGGGAGACTTTTCAACTTGCACAAATTTAAAAAAAACTAAAAATCAGGAGAACACAGTTTAGAGTAGGGGGTCGAAGGTATAAAGAAGCCAAAAATAGATCCATTTAATTACACGTCATCCTTGTTCAAGAACATTAACACTTGCGCTACATAAAGGTCAGCCAAGGTACTTCGTATAACATGTATGGAATTAGAGTAAGTATTGGCGCTTAAAAAAAAACATGAGTGCAAACCCAATAACTTCACAATAGCAACCATGAAATAGCGCATTTACAAACGAGCCAGGCAGAAGATATGGGAATTTTTCACTTCATACAAAATCTTAAATTTGTACTAAATGTTTCCCAGAATAAACTCTGTAAACTGAAATCAGATGGACAATGTCCTAAGAGAAAGATGAACATAAATCTGCATCTGGAGATTCATTCAACGTAAAAATGATCTCTGCAAGATAGATATGCAGAGTCATCACAAAAGACGTATGATATCCCGGCCTCAAACTCAATGGGTGTCCGGCACAAAGGAAAGAAAAAAAACAATTGGAAGAGAATAATCACAATTTTCCTATATAACCAAATTGTAGGATAGTATAAAATTAGTGGTGGAAAAAGATCTAGAAGGACATCATTATAACTGTAGGTACAGATGATAATCACATTAACAAAATGAAAATCACTGGTATGCATAGGCAGAGTTTCAATAATTTCCCTGCCTGGATGGATCCCAACAGCGCTCCTCATCCCCATCTGTCATTCATAAATAATGCCAAAACTACCTTGAAGGAATTTCCTAGATTTATGCAACTTAACCTTCTGACATTCTATACACTTTCATTTCTCACCATTTTTAATGGTTTGCTGTCACTTTCAGAGGAAGCAAATCAGTACATACTTAGACCGAGGATTCGTTTAGAGCAGTTTTTCTCAACTCCAGTCCTCTAGACCCCCCAACAGTTCATGTTTTCAGGATCTCCCACAGTATAATTATATTACCTGTGGCAGGATCTCTCACAGAATGCACTGACAATAATTATATCACCTGTGCAATACTGAGGAAATCCTGAAAACTTGGCCTGTTGGTGGGTCTTGAGGACTGGAGTTGAGCAACACGGGTTTAGAGCCTCTCTCATAGAGGTGGCATCAGCTCCGTTACATGAAGGACAACAATGGTCCCCGATAGACCCCCCTAACTACAATAAGTTATGTCAGGTTTCCGTAATATTAATGGAAAAATAGCACTGCATGCTGCGCTTTTTTTTCCCAGCGTTTTTTTACGGAATCTATGACTAAGGCTCCGAATTAAACTTTCAAGGCAGATTTGAGTCTAACCCAAGTCTTGTTATCAGATGAGAAGTGGACACAGTTGTATTTAGCTCACAGAGCATTGCCTACAATGGATAGATCTTCACAAATATGCTGTGATTTCTATTCATCTAGAGTGGAGCCATAAGGCCTCATTTATCAAACCTGTTTAACAGTAAAACTGTCTTTTTTGCCCATAGCTATGAATCAGAGCTCAGCTTTCCTCTCTCATACTGCTCTGCAAAAATTAAAACAGAGCTCCAATTGGATGCTATGGGCAACAAAGACAGTCTTACAGTAAATGGGGCCCATAGTGCCTCTACTAAATATACTTGTGTCGCCTTCTCAGAGGAGAGCAGGGCTACTATTTATTAGGATTTCTACTGCTAAATATGGACAGGAGTGTGTTTTATTTTTCACCAATCACAAACAAATAACTTGAAAATATTAAAAAGTATATAAAAACACTGTAAAGCAATTAAACCTCATTATCTCTGGAAACCCCTTTAAGGCCTTGTGCAGATGGAGCCTCCATGGTCTTGTCTATTTTCACTCAGAACTGTTTGTACAGACCCATAACCCTGCCATGTACATGGACCCCTAAACAGGGCAGCAGCAGATGGCCATGGTCTCCATAACTGTACCTTTACAACCTATATATGAGGTATGAAACCCAGGATGACAATTCCTATGAGTAGTGGCAATGATAAGCAGTTCTCAGTGGAAAACAACCCAAAAAGTTAGGCTAGAGCAGAAAATTTCGAAGGTCAATGGCAACCTGGTCCTGAGCTTTGTCCAGCCTTGGCTGAAGAGAATATAATAACAAAAATAATAGTACTACTGTGTTTCCCCGAAAATAAGACACCCTCAGAAAATAAGACATTGCGGAAGTCATTGCTGCAGCCCCCCATACACAGGGCCATCCCTAAGGGTCGGCAGAGAGCATGGGGAGGAAGGGAGGGGGGGGGACGGGTGTTTCCAAGCCCCGCTCACCCCGAGAAACAGCCCTGGGACATATTGTTGTAGCACCTGAGTGTTGAAGGACCTGTGCAGGGAGGTCATGTGACTGATGTCACCACAGGTCCCGAGCATCCCAGGACAGGAGACTGTACAAGTAAGTGAGGGATGGAAGGGAGAACAGAGCAATGACAATGACACACACATCTCACAGGATGGCTGATGGGGCATGCTGGAACTTCTAGTTCTACAAGTCCCAGCATGTCACATATGCTATCCTTTGAGATGTCACTGCAGCTGCCATAAAATGTCCTTTAGCGACACAAACCACAGGATATATGTATGTAAACTTTAAGATATATATACACACACACTAGTATAGCATGCTATAATTTATTTGTGAAATAGTGCATCTTTAGGAGCAAAAAATTAATATAAGATGCTGTCTTATTTTCAGGGAAACAGAGTAATAAGAATGTCACCAGTAAAAAGAAAGTGATAGAAAAAAATAGGTAAAGTATTTGAGTACATACAATCCGACACACAAATCTGACACTGTCAATTCAATAACATTTTTGGATTTTCATGCCTTACATGTCACCATCAGTTGGTCAAGGTCATGTGTAAACCTATGACACCTCAAATATATGCCAAGTACAGGGAGTAAGAACATCAAACTGTTTTAAAAATTCATAGATTGGGTAAGAAGCAAGGAATCTTCAGATTTCCCACCGTTCGATTGTTTATAAAAGTAAAAGAATTTTTAGGATTTCTCTTGACACCAAAAAATAGATTGCATCGGTCTACAGCAATAAGTCAGTTGGTGTTCATCAAGCAGTCTGCAGAAAAGATTAGGATATTCGTATTATTCCGCTGGAACTGGACAAAAGGGAAAAGAAAATCGCATTATATAAAAGATTATCTCATCACTGGAGGACAATCACTCGAGGAAACAAAAGACTATTTATTATATCAACATGCGCCGTAATCATTTATAACGTGACACAGTCTTCCAATCAATGAGGACAAGTGAGGATTGGAAAACTATTATCCTGCCAGCTAGATAACTACTTCAAGGCAAACTGCCTGAACATCTATATAAAAGACCCTATAAACATTTTATTTGATTTTTTTTAAATCTCTATTCTGTGTCAGGCCAAAAAAAGATGAAGTTACTGTCTGCCACTGTCCATATGAAAACTCTTCTTGCATCTGCTCTCTATGTGCTCAGCAGCACCATAAGCAAGTGGATTTCTTTTTTGTTTTTTTTCCCTCTCCCATTTTCATACCGGTACTAAAAAAAAAAAAAAAAAAAACACAGCTGGATTTTGTTTATTTCTTGTACTCTATTCGCCAATACAGCACAGAGGCAGGAGGTGTTGTAGTAGGGACAAGGACATTGAAGGATTTACATCTATGACATAAATCTACATTAATGAATTAATTCTAGAGAGGCAATGGGCCAGCTGAGGGAGGATCATTAGGTTGACCTCTACCTTATGGGAAATTAAACTAGTACAGGATCCACCAACCATTACATTATTGGGTATCCTGGAGATGGAACTGGTAATAAGTATGGATATGACCCATGTAAACTGGGTAGTGTGGCAGTGTAAAACTTAGACTCCCCATATATTTATTTTGTTAAATTATGGAAGGTTTCTGGTGACGGATGCCATTTTAGTAGGTTAGAAATAGTGAGGATAGAAACTTTCGGCTTGTGCTGATAATCAAATATTGTACATCATCAGAATTACAAATTACAATTTAAAAAAAAACATGAATCCTAATAAGTTACTTAAATGCATTTCAGAGCAGAATCTGGTAAAATTAAACATGAGTGGATCCCTTTTAATCTTTCCATTCCAGGTAGGTTTAAGGAGGACATTACAGAATTACTAGTAAGTCAATTGCAAGCCAGTATTATTAGTGTAATGACCAATAAGGTAATATTCACTTATGGTAAATGCTATAGGATTTACATGTAACGTTTAAGGCTCTGGTTGTATCCGCATTGTGTTCTATTCCATTGGAGTTCTAGTGTTTTTGATGGCAAGCACAGCATAGCCCATGACTAGCATCAATCATTTGCCACCATAAACACAAAACCCCAACTCAAATCAATGGGCTCTTTCTGGGATCTGTACAAAAACTGATCCTTCTAAGTTCTGTTAACATTGCCCATTATGTTAACAGATCCTAAGGGTATGTCCCCACAGCACGGGTTTTCGGACGGTTTGCGGTTTTTCAGACCGCCTTAAAAACCGGCCGAAAATTAGCACAATGGTGTTCTATGGAAAACACGTGCAGCAGTCCCCACTGCACGGGTTTTCCGTCCGGCAGTTTTTCCGCCCGCAAAACATTGTGCTAGCACAATCTTCTGTCCAGTTTCCGGACGGAATCTGTGCAAGCCAATGTGAAGGGGGTAGGCTGCAAAACAGGACAAATACCGGCCGGCAAACCAACCGGTATTTGTCCTGTGCCGTGAGAACGCTCCCTAAGACTGCAGCCAAGACAAATCCGCGGGCACGGACAGATTCCATTGACTTATAACAGGTCCATCAGGTAGATGTTTTTTTTTCTTCATACAGAAAAGCATAGCATAGAAGACTGCAATTCCTGCCCCGGAAAAAACTGGAAACCTGATAGTTTGAGACCAGCAGTAATTAAAACAAGAAGATTAAGGGCCTTGTACCCAGCAGCCTTGTAGAAGGAATCTACATGCTTTGAAAAACCCAAGATGCTAAAAATAGAAGTGCCAGCCCCGAGACTGTGGATCTGACTCTCTTCCTGCGCTTTTTTCTAAGTGAACTGTGCACTTTATTATTTCACAAATGAAATACATATGAGCACCTTATTCCATCATGTTGCTGCAAGCTCTACAGGAAACCAAGCTAAATTCACATCACAGGTTGGAGTTATTTTTTACTTTACATTAAAAGGTTCTGAGAAAAATTATGAGGTTACAGCATACAACGAGCCCTGTGACTTATTTCTTCAGACCTTTGGCGTTCTGGATACCGAAATGTCAACCTTAACCAAAGAAAGTGATATCACAAACTATATAAAATATCGGAATCTGCATCTAGTGCATCGTAAACTTTGTCACCATTATACAAACAGGACATATCATTAATAAGATCTAATAGGTGGGCCCATTCACACCTTGGTTTTGCACCCCATTCAAGGTTTCTATCAGGATATGAAAATGTATCCTGATGGATGTGGTAACGAACCATAGACTTCTGTATGGCAAACATATTCCTAATTGAACTACATTGCCCTTTTTATCAAAAGTGTACTGTTTTGGCATCAGACACAGAAGCATGGTCTACTCCAGTTTTGTGTCTGATGCAGAAACAGTATACACTAAGCCCAATCGACCACTTTATGAGGTACCCTGTCCACCTGCTCGATAAAATTTTTATGTATCTAATAGATCCCAAATCCAAAGGTGCAAAACTCAGTGCATTTAGGCTGTAAAGAACCATGTCAAGAAATCCTGAAATTCAAAAAACGGAGGCAAAACATCAATGGGGAAGTTAAAGGTAATTTGGCCAGGCCTGTTTGTCCATGAGAAAATGTGTTTTGTTGTGCAGAGGATTGTCCTTTTGGGATTTCACGAACCTCTTAATTTCCTTTTTCCCCGCCAACCATTTAAAAATCCCGTGGTCATAAAGATTCCCTTAAAAAGAAGAAAAATCTGTCCACGCAGTTTGTGGGCAGAATGTGTTTAATTCCACCATGTCAAAAAGATGGGATATGCACTGGTTCGAAGCTGATATAGAAAGGAAAACACACTGAAAAAAAGCCACCGGTTACAATCCAAAATAGGCAGAAGAGCAAATATCTGGAACGCCAGTATCGTTGCAGACTTTTGGCCAATGGTGAAATAAAAAAGATAAAAGATCTACAACGATGTTTTGCACTTCTTTCAGCTAACTAAAAAAACAGCTCCAATTATCCCTAAACACATCGGTAAGGTTGTACAGTAGTAGCATTAGAAATATACGTTTGGCCATTCCCTATGGAGTCTTAAACTTCTTTTCAGGTGCGCAATTTGAATCAAAAAGGTCAGAATTTGTTTCGTAATAAAACAAAAAGTCTGGAGAAAACCAAATTTCAGCCTTGAAATCAAAGGCTTCAGGGGCCTGGAGGGATGGAGAGTGTCATGGTTTGGGTAATATTGCATTTGGCACTCAATGGGAATTTGGTACAATTGAGACATCGGTATAAATTAAAGTCTCTGAGGGAATGCTATAACGTAGATAATTTTCGGCAGTTCTGAAGAAATAAGAGGGTAGACCCCTTAACATTTTGTACCTACTAAAGTGCGCGTGAGTGGTATGGTTATCACTAAAGAAATGGCAGATCAAAAACCACATTTATGAACAACAGTAGGGTTTTTATAAGCCCTGGTTTTAAATAGGCATCCGCTGGATACATTTAATGGTATTTATAGATCTCTCAAATCATGGCTAAAAAGTATTCATGTTGCCGAATTGTAAAGAACCCATAAGAAATACACCGAAAGTGGCAAGAAAAAAAGCGATTGGATTCAAAATCAATACCAAATAGGGCTGTCATCTGCCGAGTCTTAAAGGAGGATACTCTGCTGGGCCAGGACACAAAGTGGATTTGTCCATAGGAAAAACCTGCTACAGATTTTACAGATTTTAATGTTGTGCAGTGGATTTCACTTTGGATTTGGACACAGATTAGCCACATTTTAAAGTTCTTTTTTCCCCCCCCTCCCTTTGAAAAATCAGGTCAAAAGAACCCCCTTTTAAAAATGAAAACGATTTCCACACAGATTTTGGTGCAGAATGTGTGAAATTCCACCATGTAAACAAAGTCGGGCTTGGAGTATATTGTCACATGGTGTGGAAAATCTAAAGTGTATTACAGTAGAAGCATGGATGAAATTTTACACACTTTGTAAAAAGAGCTACATGAAAATCTGCTTTGGTTTCAGATTCTAAATAGGCAGAATATCAATTTAGGTTGTGGATACGCTGATCTGTTGCAGACTTTCCCCTTTGGACATCAATGTGAAATAAAAAAAAATAAAAAAAATCTACAATGAAAATGTATTATTGTGGATTCTGTTGCGGAAATGGGGGCATATACTTATTTTAAATAACACTGAATTATCTACTGAGCACAGGTAGGTTGCATAAAGTACTGTACCATAGTACAAATCATGACGTTTGAAAGCCAATTCCATATGGAGGTTCTTTAAACTATAGCTTTTCAGGTCCTTAGATTTAAACCTCAAAAAGTACACACTATATTTATAATGTTTGCAGTATATTAAAAAAAAAAAAAAAAAGTCTGGCAGAAACCCAATAGGTTTCAGCAGTTGCCAAAACGCTCACAGGCTTATAACGGGGGGAACCCATTTAACGGATGGAGCGTGGAGAAAGACATGTCATGATGTCATTGGTATTTGTGTGCAGTTTGCTAAATGGGAAGTTTGGATCATATTTAAAACACGGTATTAAAATTTATTAAAGTCTCTGAGGAGTAATGAATCTATAAAGCTGTAGCAATAATTTACGACACATCTAAAAATATGAGGTTGAGACATTACATTCTAAAATACTCACCCAGTGCGCATTTGGGGGAGTGGTAAATTAGCGTAGCAAAGACAAATGAGCAGATCTATTAGTCACAATCATGTTATGAACAAACTGAATAGATGGGTTTGTAGTAGAAAGCCCGTGGGTCTTCCAACTAGTCAACATCAGACGCATAGAGAAGAGGAAAAATATATTGAAATAATATTATAGAATTATTATTTTCAAGTATATTGGCTAAAAAGGTAAATCCAGGTGACTAGCAGTGGGACCTTAGAATATAAAAAGACCATCTTTATTGCATATTAGATTCCACAGGGAACATGATTACCTGGTCATTTAGCTTTCTTCACTCAATCAATCAAATCATGTGATAAATAGGATTCAACCCCCACAGGACACTTACTGATCATAACTCTTCTTTTTAAAGGTATGTCCAGATGCCGTAATTGCGCGCCGTAAACACCGTCATTTGCACTTTGAAATTATGGGCTTGCAAACCCATAATTTCAAAGCGGAAATGTCGCGCAATGTACGGAGGCAAATTTCTTCCTCGAACGCATCAGTATTTCACAAGAAATACAGGAGTAAAATCATTGTCGGCTGAACCATGACAATGGTTTTACATTCAGCATAGTTTTCAGCCTATTTTGGCACATATTTCAGTGTAAAATACGCTGTGTGAACGTACAGCAGAACACCTTTATTATTAGCAGTCTGTCAAAACGGGAAGGACAACAGACAATATTATTTATATGTTCTAAGATGCCTGCTGTGTCCGATCTTCAAGCCACAGATCTTAGGACAGTGATGGCAATAGGTTTTGTTTGTAGTTGCTTTGCAAGTCTTGGTTCTTCTCCCTCTCCTTTGGTCATCTCCTCATTGGAGAGTTATCACTGCTGCTTAGGATGGTGGGTTATCATAGGAGACAATCTTTAGGGATGTCGATTTTGGCCTTTTTGTGTATAGATGGGGGAGCGTACAGCTCTGTCTGATTATTAGCAACTGTCTTGAAGATTAGATCTCACACACAGAGACTTATTGTAGGGATGGACCATCAGTGTTTTCTTCCTGGAAAACCCATTAAACATCTGCAAAAAGAACTCTAATTTACTGCAAGTACCTGTTCAACCTACATTTTTCGCTTATAAATTATGTGGGGTCTACAGCTAAGATCTGTATAAGCCAGAGCACAAAGCTGCTGCAAGAACCCCATCTCATTCTGGAGGACCCAGAGCACTACCTGGACTGGCCATTGATGCAAATGTAAGTAATGCTTGATTCATGGGCTGAATCTCCTACAAACATCTGACTTGTATTCCTTGGCACCAGCTCACAAACAAAAGGGGGTGACTGAAGTGGAGCTTAGAAAGGGGAACATGGGAAAATATTCCCAAACATGATCGAAATTCTAAACTTGAATAGGTTTTTTTTTTTTCCAGTGAAAAGTTTCCTTCAAGAGAAGAGACCGTTCATTCAAAACTAGAAGCAATGTAGTAAAATATCATACTATTAAGTTACCATAAAAGACAAAACAAACAGAACTGCACTTCAAAATCCATATCAGAAAGTGAGTACATGAAAGGCGGAAATAAGTGTAACCCACATAAGGTACTTGCATAACCTCCTAATAAAAATAACTCAAATGCACATAAATCTCCCAAATAAAGGCAGAATATACAGACAATGTACACAGCCCCATCGTACCTCTTGCTAATGTTTCGTCTGGGGGATGAGGTCTTCGAACCTTTATGTGGGTTTCAATGTTATGTTTATTAGGAGGTTATGAAAGCTCTTATATAGGTTAAATTCCACTTAACTTCTACCTTATGGATTCATTTCATGTATGCACTTTCTTATGGGTATTTTTTAAATGCAATTATGTTTATGTAGTGTTTTCTATTCTACCTCAAAATATTATATTTTACTTTGTGTGTTAAATGGCACCTCCTGTTATGTATTATTTGTAGACCATATTATTTAGAAGAAGTGTTTCATTCAGGACTAAACAAATTCCTGCCAAGTTTAAAGAGTCCATGACACGACTCAAGGAGCAGGTCGGATATTCCTCAGTAGCCGTCAATAACTTCTATAGACAGCAATAGAAATCAGAAGAAAAAGTTAGGCGCAAGCAGGAAATATCTAAAGTCACCAGCTACCTGCTTCCTAAAAATTGTCCAGCTTTACACTGCATTCTTATAAATAGTGGAGTGCCTCCATACAAAACACACTCTTACATATAGCTGTAACTGGCACCAAATGGTGGGCATATCGACTCCCAATGAACACACTGACTTTTATACCAGAATAAAACATTTGTAATAAAAAGGTAAAATTAATAAGCTCACAGCACTTAGGAGGACAATATTCTATTAACCAGAGTTAGGAGATCAAATGACAAATGCAAGTAGAATGATGCACACCCCTCCAAAGAGCATTGTTATAGCTTTCTAATATATACAGTCATCCATCTGAACCAGGCTTGTGCATTGCAGGAATATGACCGCTAAGTCACCAGACACAAGTCTGGAATGTTGGCCCGAAAAAAAGTGAAGAGGCCTCGAATTCAATCTCGTTATAAGAAGCATTGGCTCAAGTTTGCAAAAAAGTAAGAAAAACGGAAGATAGGAAACAGTTGATTTGGAATGATGAGATGAAAGTCAATAGACCGGGCTCTGATGGGGGCAGATGGGTTTGGAAGAATCAAGGGAAAAGGGGAAAACGGAGTGAGAAATTGAAGAAACTGTCAAGTTCGGTGGAGGAAGCTTGAGGATATGGGGATGTTTCAAAGCCAAAGATGTTGGATACTTGACCAGGATCAATGCTGATCTCATTGCTGAGCTATATGCGAGTGTCCTACAAGAGGCGTTACTTCATATACTCAAGTACTATGGGTATGAAAAGGATGACCAAGTGTTCCAGCCGGACAACGACCTGAAGCATATGTGGAGACTGGTGAAGAAATGGTTCAATGACAATGAAGTAGAGTTGCTATATTGGCCTCCACATTCTCCAGACCTCAACCCAATCGAACACTTGTGGGTAGAGTTGAAGAAAAAAAAAAAAAAAAGCTGTATTCGTGCCAAAGTCCAGTATGTACCAACATTGGGAATGTGTAGAAGAGACTGAGGATCAGATTTTGGTCAAGATATGCTTGAATCTGATCGAGAGTCCAGAAGGATTCAGGCAGTATTGAAAGCCAAAGGTGGATTGACCAATTACGAACAAAATAATAAAAATTAAGTTTTTGATTTTTTATGAGCAAAACAGTAACAATGCAGATACACGACAAGAATCTGTAGAACTAAGCAGATGCTAAATACTTGCAAGACAAATGCATGTATAAGATAGATGGTGGATAAGATATAAAGCCTGAAAATGAAAAGTTAAAAACATTATTACCATTTTGCTTGTCAGTGTCTGTTCTACCTAATTAGCTTGATTATTGTATTATAAGGTAATAAAAAGCCTGATGTTACCATTTTACTATAGTAAAATTAGAACTTAAACAAGCGCCAAGTATGAGGGAGTCAGGAGTCTGAGTTAGGGAAATTGAGGAGTCGGAGCTTTGGCTTACCAACTCCACAGCCCTGATCGTAAAGGGCAGTTTACCGTTCTAGCGTACTTAGCACTGCCATGCCATGCCATATGTTTGTCAATGGATCTGAAAGAGTACAAAGCAGTACAGTTCTCCCTTAAATTACGATGGCCTCAGGATACAATATTTTCAACATACAATGGTGTTTAATGGGACATTGTATCTTGTAACAACACTCAACATACAATGTAACATACACTGCCGATCTGCGGCTCATGTGATTGATAAAAGATCCAACCAATTATCATGAACATTTTACTTTTAAAACCTATTACTGCAGTACATGCAGTGATTGGCGTTCTAGTAGCGCCTCACTACAGTATAGTGCAGTACTACATGTCCTGTGCTGCTCTTTACATGTGCCAGGATAAGCGGCTCTTTTGGGTACCAAGTGAGGGTGACTCAATTTTCTTTTTTTCTGGTACACGGTGAATAAAGTACATGACCCAAAAAAGCTCCTATCCTTAACATAGAAAGCAATTTCCCACTTCTAGCATCATTTTCTGACTGCTATAAGGACTTGCTTTATCTGTATTAATACCAGCTTAAGTCTCTTTAATCTTCATTTTGCATTATGTTGGTGACATTTTGGGGCTATGGAACCAATTACCAGTTTTCCATAGCGTTGTGGTTTCAGCATACAATGGTCACCCAAGAAACCAATATTATATCTTGAAGGACCGATGTACCACACGTTACCTGCAGGGGACGTCGTGTGGTTGCAGCTTACACTGATGACCATCCACTGCTGAGAGTCTCAAAGCAAATCAGCAGACTGTCAGTGGTTCAGCATTTAGGTAAGATGTCCTTCTACAACAATACCTTTAAGGCTGGGTTCACATGCTGCAGTTTTTCTACAGCATTACTGCTGTTTATATGCGCTTGTTAAATGCATTGAAAAGTGCCATTTAAAAGCTGCAAGAGGTCACCGTTTTGCATTATGGTTTTTGGTTACATGGTTTCCATATGTAAAAACACAGTGAAAACCATTTTTACCTGTAAAAAATAAAAAAATAAAAAAATCACGCAGCCAACCATGTGTGAACCCTACTTTAGGCACACGTTAATGGGCAATTGCACATACAACAATTCCCTAATATACCTTTATAGTTATTGTTCCCTTGGAGAGTCATCCATTATAAAACAGAAGATAAAATTAGCTATCATTGCACTACAAACCTAATCTTGGAAAAGGAAACAGCCTCTGCAGTCATGGAAGGGCAGGATTGCTAAAAGTAATATTGGAGCTCCATGCCCCCCAAAGCATCTGGGCACTCCACCCATTATCAGTTCCTATATTGCACCATATCTAAGCTTTTTTTTTTTGGGCTCCAAACAGAAGTACTTCAATGCAACCCAAATGGTGCTCCTGTAAAGAGTGCCGCCTTAAGCAACATTCATAATACTCCTTGCGGATGTTATACCCATTTCCATAAATGTCCAATGCCTCCCTGTTCACTTTCAAGGGAATTTGTGCTCATAAAATAGAGCAATACAATTACACTGCTAGAAGTGAATAAAGGAATTGCTATGTAATTTGAAATCAAATTCTAAAATGCATTGTTGGACTAATACAAAAATTGACATACAACTTAATGTGAGCTGAACAAAAACAAACTGTCTATGAATGATCTCATTGATGATCTTGAATGTAAAATAACAGATGAAATTTTACATTAGTGAAAAAAAAAAAAAAAAGTATAATCTGGTCTGTGCCTGGAGCACGTGCAGCGCTGCACATCCGCTTCTCATAAACGTATCCTTTCCAGCATAATCCACCTGTAAGCTTCACATCCATTCCAAGCTAAAACAACACTTGTCTGCTCTTCAACATTTCCGGAGTTCTTGCACCCTGCAGGAGCGCGATATTCAGCTCGGGACATAAACAAGACCATTATCCAGGACAATAGGCCCAGCAAGCTTCCCCGGCATACCTTGTATAATACCAAATTCCTGCCTAGTGAGATCACCTCCTGCAAGAGGGTCCCAGAGACACCTACTTAGTGTGTTACTGGACCAAAACACATCCACGTCCAGTATGAACCTCCTGGTTCCTGTCACCACCCTGCTCCTGGCATTTCCAAGAATCATTGAACATATACAGTCCTCAATTGAAAAATTAGTGACTAATGAGCAAACAAACAGGATGTTCACAGGGGCACATGAGTTGTGTCAAAAGAGACTATCCTAATGGCTAAATGGACACCACGCAGCTAATTTATTCACTAGACCTTGATGGTACCACATGGATCTTCAATATCTTGTTTTTATTAAATATTTTGATATTTTAAAAGCAAGGATAATACAACAATGTAAATGTGCCCCAAAATAAACTTTAAACAATGTTCTTTGTAGCTTTCATTGATTTCAATGTAAAATAAGCACTGTCCTTCACAGGACATGCATTTTACAAGTGAATTTGTGGAACACATTTAGGGAAAAATGTTAAGTGCCTTGTCAATTCTTGAGGCATTTACGCAAGTGAAATATCATAGGAACAATGATGGAGTGTATTTTGGCCCATAAAAGCCTCAAAATAGCCTTTTTTTTTGTGTGTGTGTGGAGCGTAATCGGACATATACGGGTCTAAACTCAAAGCGTAAATTCATACATTTATAATTACATTGATTGAACATACCTATAGGGGAGGGCAGTGGACAGATCCCATTCCGTTAGGGGAAGCCGGCGGGCAGCTTCAAGTGCACTGTACATGTCTGTCAATGGAACAGCAGGACGTTCCACTCCGGTAGAGCAATGTGCAGCTCATGTATGGAAGAATGTAGATTTCCAAGGTGCACAGAGTAATTTGTTTCTGAATAGGGGACAGTAGGCCATTTTCAGCATCTTTGTACTTAAAGGGGTTGTATCATTTCATTGAATGGCCTTCAGAATTAGGGGACAGTGAAAACAAGCAACTTTGCAATTGGATGTCATTAGCAAAGCTGTCTTGCTTTCACAGTCTGCCTTATCTTCGTTTTGTGTAAACACTGTTCCCCAGTGCCGGTCGGATCCCACCTCCTATCATTTCATTGGCTGCTGGCTCTACTAATTTACAGTCTGTTCGGCCTCCGGTCGTGTTCACGGGAGCGAGCATTCCTGCCTCTCTCACTCAGAATAAGGGGCAGGCAACAATTTCACTCTATTCAGCCACCAGCTCCTCATTGGACACTGCAGCTGCTTCTACAATCAGAAAACAGCAGAACTGTGCCTCGGTGCCTTGTGTAAACATAGAAGGAAGACGGATCTGTGCTCTGGAGGAGTTCATAGAAGACTGGAGAGGTGAAGAAATCAGTGCTCCGAGTTCATAGAAGACTGTCTAGACTGAATGCAGGCCTGTGGTATGTAAACAGCTCTTACAAAATAAGACTGCATAGGGAGAGGACAGTGACATGTGGACTCAGAGAGAGGCGGGGGGGACGGGGGACGGGACTGGAGCGAGCATGAACAGTGAAGGGGGGGGGGGGGGATGATGTCATCCCCCTTCAGTTAAGAAACACCCAGCTGGGAGGGAAAGAAACGCCCCTGGATTTCAGGAACTGAGAGAATCAAACTTTACGATAACAGCCGAACGGATAAAGCGATCCAGCCCCTGTAAGGATCCACAGCAGAAATTTTAAGGCTAATATTAGGATTTCTGCCACAGATGTGCACAGTGATTAGCCCCATTCAGTGAGCTGAACTTTCCTGTACGGAATCCTCAAGAGCAAGAATCATGCATCTTATACTCACAGAGCACATAATCCTAAAGCATATTATTTTAAGGAGCGCGCGAACATCATTCTCATGGATTGAAGGCATCTTGTTAGTGAATTGGACACAAATTTCAGCACAAAATCCACATCAAACCCTGAATGTGTTATAAGGGCCTTATTTAGCCGTTCTGGTCAAAATCCAAGAATAAAGCCTGCTTTCTTTCTAATAAGCATGGCAGCATTGAATCCGTTTATTTATGGCTGTATTTATCTGGCTGGAAAGGCACAAAATATGAAGAGGCTGTTTTTTAGGATCCCAGCTAAAGTGTGGCGTCTGCCCCTTTCATCCACCTACTCATAGGAATGTCCAGAGTAATTGCTGTTATTGCTGTAATCTTGACAGTCACAAAGAAAAATGTAATGTGAGACATGTAGGCATGTGTAACTTTTAATGGCTTTTCTGGTTTATTCAGAACATATGATAAAATAATCATTCCCTGGAGCCAAAAGCATTAATTCACAGCAGTCAGGGCAGGAAGAAGGAGAAAAGCCAGACTGTGAATGCATGTCACAACATATAAGAGAATCGCATCTAGGAGATGCACTATTGGGCATCATGCACAGGACCAGGGGTGCAGCTAGAGTCTCAAAAGATCAGAGTCACAAGCCCCATGATGTTCTGTTCACAGCCATCATAGAGGTAGCAAAGGATCAGTTTGATGACTGACACCAATGAAACTCGATGGACCCCACCGACTAGAATGCAGTCCAATTGAGTTTCCATCATGGTGTCTGTAATTTTATTGGAAATAATAATGCTGTGCTTTGTTTTCCATAATTTTTCATGTAATCTGCAACAGAGGTCTAAGAAAACCTGGCCTAAGTTAACTTTTAGAACACATATTGCATGTGTGGATATACCAACTGAGAAGGAAACTACCCCAAGATAATTAAAGTTGTCAAGTCTGGTAGCAGATTAATAGCCAATTAATACATGGAAGCAGGGGTGTAGCTACAGGGGGTGCAGCGGTAGCAGTCGCTACCGGGAATAGCAGCCTGAGGGGGCCCAAATGCACTCCTGCCACATAAGAAGATACCAGCATTATCAATGGTGCATGGTAAATGGGGGGCCCAATTTCACTTTTCGCACCAGGGCCCAAGAGCTTGAAGTTACACCTCTGCATTGAAGAAGAAAGACCACAAAAAGCCAACCACACAGTATGTGTGGATTTCAAACAGTCAAATCACTTATGTCGGTGATGTTTTTTGGGTAAATGCAAAATTGTGTGTCCTTCCAAACCTTCAATCAACGGTGGGTGGAATTGGGAAGGCAGCTAGCTTATTAAATTAAAGGAGTTGTTTCACTACAAGGATTGTATTTTATGTTAAAGTTCTTAAAAAAACAAGTCACTTTGCAATATGTGTCCATTAACAGTGTCCTGCCGATTGCTAGATATACCCTCTGTTATGAGCTGCATCAGCTCCTCAGGTCGCTATAGCTAAAGACCTGTTTGATATATTCTGAAAGGCTGCCAGCACTGGTTGCTATAGCTACAGACCTGGCTTCTATAGCAGCCTAGAAGAAACCAATAAACACGCCCCTGAATTCAAAGTGAAACCAAGAAAACAGGACTGAGGTAAAATGAATCAATGTAGTGAGACAACCCCTTTAAACTCCTGCAGCAGGAATACTGTTGTGCTTCAGATCTGGGTCGTGCCAATTCAACCCAACCCCAATTTTGGGCAACCAATCAGAAGCCTACCAATGAAACAAGAAAAAGGAAGTGTATCATTCATTGTCCCATTTTTCCACAGGCTGCCAAAAGATTGCCCAAAATTTGGGGTGGACACATCAGTCTAATTGGATTAGCCCGTTACAGCGACATGAATGCAGGAGGTTCGTAAACTGTAGTGCACAAGGCTTCAGAGCGCTAAAGGGTTAAGGTTTACAGTGATAGATAAACCAGCTCTCATGCTGGAGACTCAACAGGGAGAAACATCACCATGGTCAAACAGGGCTGCTAGATCAAGGAGAGCAGATAAAAGGTGTTTGGTAACCTGGATAAACTTACACAAGCAGTAGATAATATCTCCTCTGTCCCTAAACAAAGCAAAATCAAAAGAGCAATCTATTTGGTAATAGTCTATTTACCTTGGCCTACATGTTAAAGCTAATCATTGTGATGAGAACATCTCTTTAATGCAATTAAACTTTTTTTTTTTTTTATTACTACACAGGATTAATAAAAGTACACTAAAAAAATTATTGGAAGAATGAAAAGTACAAAAATAAAGAAAAGAAAAAAAGGAGGTCGGAGGCAGACAATGAGTAAATTCATAAGCAATAAATTAAGGAAACAAAGCATCATCAAGAAAAACAAGCTCATGTTCACTGTTTGCATAAATACCCAAACACAGACCTGGAACTCTTGTATAATGATTTAAGTAAATCCACATGTATACAGAACAGGAAGACCGCCTCACCACCAAACACCTGGCGCTTCATCGGGAAGCTAAAAAATGGCAGCACGAAGGTACTGACAAGTTCGCTTTAAAAGAGCAAGCACCCCATCGAGTCAAGGTATATGTATGACACTTTGAGAACCCAGGCTCTAAATACAACATTCAGACAGTTGACAAATACTACAACTTTATTGGGACTAAATAACGCCGCCTTACACCAATCATTAAAACCAGCACTATACAACATCAATAATGCCACTGTACCTAGGAGCTTCAGAACGGGTTTTCTACACCACACAGTTCGTTTAACATAGTAAATTGCTCACTTTGTTTTCCAACCCGTACAGGGATCATTTTTCCTTACTTAGTGCTGCTATATTGTCATCTCTGGAGGTGCTTCATGTCTTGGCTCTGTCCGTAAGATATATAAATTAAACCCATATGTCTAAACCGCACTAATAAAAATGTCATATTTTTCCTTTAGCTAAACAGATTTTGGTCATTAGGATTGCGCCTGGTTACAGCTAATGGTTTATTTGGACAGCAACAGAGGACAATGACAAAATATGAAAGAGTGCTTTTAGTCGGCCAATAATCACAGTAACAAATACCTTCAATTTTATTTTTACTATTTCCCATCCTACAGAATGTGAGAAAGAGAAGATTGCTTGTGCACGAGCGAGAGCCAGCTTCACATTACCTCATTTCCCTCGCCTGTTGTGACAAGGTATTAAACAACCATTTCCTCTCCTGTATTGACCCAAGTCATAAAACCACTGTATTTGTCACAAACTCATCTGAGCATACAGTGTGCACAAAAGTCGAGGGACACACATGAGCGCTAGTGACTAACAGGTCATTACATGGAAAAGCAACTTACTATTGTGGCGCTAAACATTACCCACATGGGAACAATAGGGATTAAAGAACTAGTAGCTATTACACAAAAACTAATTTAATCAATTGCTATGGACGTTTCAGACTGGAATGTGTGAACACAAACCTGTGGCGGCAAAATTGCAAGGGCGGAAGAATGTAAATGTATGTTTGCACAGACATGTTCTAGAAAATGTCCAAAGCTTTATTCAGGTTGAACATAGTACAGAATGTTTCTCCATTAGGCTGGGTTAACATGTTGCTTTTTTTGCGCTTGATATGCAGTTAAAAATGCAGCTTTTTTTTTTTTATTAAATGCAATTCAAGTGCAAATAAATACGTGTGAGCACAGCTTTATGGTGATGAAGGATAGGTCTACACAGCAATCTGAAAATGCCACCCAAAAACAGACGGCATTTTCACTTTGCTGAACCGTGCCACACCACCGTTTTCTTTGCACAGTTTTTGCACAAAACCGGTTGGATATTGGATTCAAGGAGGCCCAGTACATTGGGACTCTGGGAATCAGACGGCGGAATATACCACATCTTCTAGTACTGTCTGGCGGAATATTGAACCCCTCAGTAAAAAATCCGTGTTATATATAGACTACAGCACAGATTTTCTATTGAGGACTATACAGTGATTGATACAGTAGAATTTACAGCGAATTCTAAATACTGAATCCACTGAAAAACCAACTTAAACCCAGTACTGTGTAGACATAGCCTAAGGGCATGTTCACACGGCTTAAAATGGGCTGTATTTCGGTCCGTAATTACGCGCCGAAGTGCGCCAATTACGGGCCGAAACGGCCCATTCATTACGGTAATTCACAGTTCTCATAGAGAACTATGGATTACGTCTCCTCTCCCCGCCCGGCGAAGCGGTCACTTTCTAGCGGCGTATACGCTCCGCTAGCGGTGATTTTCTATGGGCCGGCGAAGTGCCGGCCCCCTGCTCAGTCCCCCGCTCCCGCCCCGCCCCCGGTCACACGGCGTAATTACGCCCTGCAAATACACCGTGTGAACATAGCCTAAGTGTTTAGCCTTGTTACCCTGGGTTTTGATCACTCCATGTATGGAATTTGCTTTTTCTCCCTGGTTTTATGTGGATATTCCACTAGGTCCTAAAAGCATACTGCTGGGGTTATATCACTGGTCCAAGTGAATCGCTGTCTGAAATCGGGTCATAAAATAGTAAATAATCTATGTACAGCAGTGTGGAATACATTTAGTTATACAAGCAATGGAAATAAAATAATGTAAAAACGAAAGCACATGGAACGGGGCATCATTTAGTTCATTTATTTTTGACATTTACGAATAACTGGTTTTACTGTACAACCCTCAGCAAAACAAAGTCTGCATATAAAATTAAAATGTTGCCGTTTTAAAATCTGCTCTACAGCTCAGTTTTCACGATTTATTCTGCAGTGTGTGGATACTCAAAATCTCATCCACTTTAAGGCCATTTCCCCACAGCATCGGTTTGCGGCCGGTTTTGCAAACCGTCTGAAAAACCGTTCCTCAAACTTTTACATGGGCCGCTGTGGGGACTGCTGCACGGGCTTTCCACCTGAAAAGCATTGTACATGTTCATTCTTCCGTCCGGTTTTCGGACAGAATATGAACATGTCAATGGGAAGGAGGTGGGCTTTTCTCCGCTCATCGCAGAGAAAAGCCGTCCCTCTGCAGCCGTGTGCACAGCACAAAAACCGGACACCTACCAGTCAGATAAACCGACCAGTATTTGTCCACATGCCCTAACAGATAATCCACTGTGTATCTGCCATACGAGAACACCCTGAGGAGTTTTCAATTCTTTCCATTTTTTCGGATGACAATCCTCTTGTTGTGGCCATGTTTGCTTTCAATAATCCATGTTCAACAGCTCATTAAGTTTGTCGCGGCTTTTAGAAATGCACATTGCAGCGATTCTATCATTTTACTCCTCTACTCAATCTGCAAAATAATGTTCATTAAAGTAGGGTTTTCATCAAAGTATAAATACTCTATGACCATTCGCCAAGTGTGGGATGCCATCATTTTTGCCAATGGTCAGAAAAATTCCAACAGATGTTATGGTACTGCACAGCTCCAGTATATAGCTGTGCGCCGCCACCCGTTCCAGAAGCAACTCTTAGATCCATCATACCACGTATAAGAGTTTTAATGTATTGTTTTATATCCAAAGCAGCTTTGTTTCAGTCTACCAATAAGCTTCTTACAGTAATAGCATAACAAGTGTTTTACATTTAAAAACTACTGGATGCTTTTAATCCAAGCACACGAGCGGCTTAGATAACTTTGTGGGAACTTAGAACAGAACCTTGATGTTTCAATGGAGTTAGCATCAGCTGAGGTATACTAAATTTAATATTTTTTTTTTTAGCTATCTATCCATCTCTACCTATATCTCAATTGAAGATCTCAAATATTTTGAATAGTGGAAATATGAGGAGGTTTCTGACTGAATAACTAGACACCCAAAGTACGGACCGCAACTATGGTAATTCAGAACTCTCATTGACAGCCATGATTACCTGGCGGTTTCCCCAACGCATATTATGCGCCAGGAGAAAGAAGTGAAGGTCTATGGGAGCCAGCACAAAAGAGTTTTAAGTAAGTGCTGGTCAGCGCGTACTTCTAAAACACCCGCCGCATTGAGTACATAACTGAAGAATAAAAAAAAAAAAAAACAGTATAGTATTGTTGTGAATGCTACATTTGTCACGTTCTGTATGGTAAAAAATTAAATATTTCTCTATAGTGCTGCACCCAAAAACTGTGCGCTCTGATCTCAGAGGGCTCACTTTGTTTTGTACAGGGACATAAGGGCTTTCATTCTGTATAAACCGTAAAATTTTGTGGCACTCGTCACTAAATTCCATTTACAGTGAGGTATTCTACTATAACTGCACTGCATTTATGGAGTTAAAGGGGTTGTATAATTTCATTAAATGGCCTTTAGAATAAGGGGACAGTGAAAACAAGCAACTTTGCAATTGGATGTCATTAGCAAAGCTGTCTTGTTTTCACAGTCTGCCTTATCTTCCTTTTCTGTAAACAAACTTCTTCAGTGCTAGTCAGAAAGTCAGATCCCACCTCTTTGCATTTCATTAGCGGAATTTACATACTAATTTACATTCTGTTCAGCCCCTAGACAGCTGTATTCAAGGAGCTTGCATTCCTGCCTCTCACAATTTCACTCTATACAGCTAGCTGCCTCCTCATTGACACTGCAGCTGCCTCTATAATCAGAAAACAGAAGAATTGTGCCACGGTGCCTTAATGCTCCTGTGTGTAAGGGGCCGACAAAAATTTCACACTATACAGCTAACTGCTCCTCATTAACACTGCAGCTACAATCAGAAAACAGCAGAATTTTGCGTCGGTGCCTTATGTAAACATGAAGGGAGGCGGATCTGTGCTCTGGATGGATTCAACTGTAGCAAACCTCCAGCTGTGAGAGATCAGTGCGGAGTTCATAGAGGACTGTTTAGACTGAATGCAGGCCTGTGGTATGTAAACAGCTCTTACAAAATAAGACTGAATAGGGAGAGGACCATGATATGTGGAGGGGGGGACGACGACACTGGAGCCAGGATGAACAGTGAAGGGGGGAATGAGGTCATCCCCCTTCAGTTAAGAAACACCCAGCTGGGAGGGGAAGAAACGCCACTGGATTTCAGGAAGTGAGAGCCTCAAGCTTCAAGAGAGCAGCTGAACTGAAGAAGCGATACATCCCCTTTAAATGGAGCCTGCAGAACAGTGCACTGTTCTACAACTCTGTGCCACTGTGCAGGAGCCCTAAGGGCTTGTCCCCACTGCACGGATTTGCAGTGGGGACAAGCCCTTCGGTTTTGAAAACAGTCTGCAAACCAGCTGACAAACTTTACAATGGACCTCTACGGAAAACCCACGAAGCAGTCCGAAAAACACTGATCATGTTCATTCTTCCGACCAGTTTTTGGGCGGAATATTAACACGTCAATAGGAGAGGGGAGGGCTTTTCTCCACTAATCGCGGAGAAAAGCCGCCCCGTTGCGGCCGTGTGCACAGCCCGAAAACAGTACAAATACCGGTCGGATAAACCGACCGGTATTTGTCCTGTGCCGTGGCCTAACTCTGTATGGTGTTCCGCACAGGTATCATAAGTTCTGTGCACTTTTATAGGGTATTCTGTACACCACTGCAGGGTGTTCTGTACAGGTACTGCATGCAATATAAATTTACATTAATTTTATTTTCTTTGGGGGAAGATAGGGAGGCCCAATTTTGTTAAACTTCTTCAAAACCACTGCAAATAGAGATACTAGAGAGGAAGTTAATACTTTAAACAGTACTCCTCTAGTGATTACACACATAAGGATGACATTTTTCAGTCTCCATTGTCTTATGTGAAAAATGGCACCCACACAGTATTTGCCCTACCCTAATCATCCAGTGTCAGCAGTATGAAAACCTCCATAGTAAACATTCTTGAAATATTAAAGGGGTCGTCCGGTCACAAACATTGATTGCATATCTATAGAAAAAACTTGGCTGTACTCAAAACTTCCCCCTGTAATCAATGGGATCGTTCTGCCCCCTCTATGTTCCAACGATACTTTAAAATTCTCGAAACAAGTTGGGCCCATCCTGCGACCCGGCTTACAATTAAAGGCATACGCTATCGACATGCCTTCAGTGTGCGAGATGGGAAAACCCTCTTAAGGCTTCTAGCAACTTAAAACTTATAGGGTAATGGAATGCAAAGCAAGGGGCCCAAGGCCTGGGTCACCTCGTCAAATTCCATTTGGAGCAACGCTGCTTTTCATTTTAAAAAAAATTCCCCAAAAAAAAATAGGCGATGAGCTCTATTTTTTTTTCCCTTCATTAACGGAAAACATGAGGGAAACCTACCGGAATTTTGAGGAAAGCAAATTCCCAATTTTTGGACCTAAGAACGATTACACAACCCTATAGACAAACAGTAATATATGCACAAAGTATATTTTGGTCAAGCACACAATACCATAAGTCTTGATAAAACTTTGCTAATACAAAAAAAAAAAAAAAAGTATGATGACTGATTCTAAACGACCTTAGAGCTATGTGGACAATGATCTGACAGATAACATTTCCCTGAACGTAACCACAGCAATCAGTGAAATATTTACATAGATACCAGTATACAGTTATCCACTGTCACCACAACACACAAAACTCATTCACAAAATAAACTGTGACCCACCACAGCCAATCAGATCATTGCTTTCACTTTCAAACCCTCTGTGCAAAATGAAAAAAAAAAATTACGCTATCTCGTTGCTATGGGCAACAAGGAAACACTGGGGGGGAAAAAAAAAATCTATTTTTGGATGACACCCTTTGTAAGTTTTTGTCGCATACCCCGATAAGTTTTGAAAGGGAGGGCCTATTAAATAGGGTTATGTAAAGGGAGGTTGGGTTGGTTGGGTATAAGGAGGGGAGGATATATTTAAAAAGGGAAAAAAAGTAACTCGAAATATAGGGTTAATGATAGGAAAAAAGCTAAACTCTGTGATATATTGGGTTATTGATGGGGGGCTTTAGTTGTAATAAGGGTTTTTTTAAAGATTTTAGGAAAGCTGAGCTTTTTGTATATAGGGTTAATTTATAGAGGGAAGGGGCTGAGCTTCTGATTATTGGGTTATATGTAGGGAAAGAAGCTGGGCTCTTGATTTATGGGTCATATGACGAGGGGCAGCTTGTGTTTTATAGGTTTTGGATAGAGGGGAAAAGCTGAGTCGTGATTTTTAAGGTTTTTAGGGGAAGAGGGGGGCTCTGTGATTATGGGTTATTGATAGAGGGGGAGAAGCGAGCTTGGTGCTGCGGTGTTGGGGCTACATTAAAAGTGGAGCCATGATGCCATATGTACGTTTGGTATGAAGAAGCAGATCCCCTCCTTTCAGAAACTGAGCTGCAGGGTATTCCAACAAGAAAATGACCCAAACACCCCCCAAGACGACCACTGCCTTGCTAAATAAAAATGAGGGTGGACTGGGCAGGCATGTCTCCAGACCTAAACCCCTTTTTTTGAACTTTTGGGGTACTCAAAAGGAGGTGGGGAGGCAAGGTCCTAACATCCACCAGCTCTGGATGTGGGGGAGGAGGATTCCAGTGGCTCAACCGGTGAAGCTGATGAACCCATGCCCCAAGAAGTTAAGGCAATCTGGGAAAATGAGGTGACCACACAAAAATATTTTACCGCTGGGTTTACTGAGAGGTGTGCTCACTTTTGTTTCCAGCAGTTTAGACATTGATGACTGAGGTATTTTGAGGGCACACCAAATTTATATAAGCTGTACACAGACTTTTTTTTACATTGTATCCAACATTTTTAAATTTTAGTGTTATCCCGAAAAATTTTTTTAAAAAAATATTTACAAAAGTGTGAGGGGTGTACTACCTTTTGTGAGGTACTGTATATGCTTTATGTACTGGACACAAAAGGTGTGGTCTACATAATGCACATAACCCTTGGGTGAGGTCCCTTTTGGCTACCATGGTGTACGGGGTATTTTTTTAACAGTATCTTTCTGGATACCAGCAAGAGAGACATACAAGAGGATACTAATGGAGTCTTGGTTGTTTAAATGCATGTACAGGGCTGCAGAATATACTGGGGATATATTAGCAGCCATAGTTGCCAACAGTTTGGATTTTCAAGTCAGTCATGAAACTTACAAAGCAAATTATCATAATCTTTATCCATTTTGTCATACAAGTCTGGTTTCTGAATAAAACAGGGAGGGTGCAAATGTCACGTGCTTCGGTTTAATAATTATGTAACCAATGTGAAATGGTCTAATAGTGCTGACATCTGCCATGTACTCTTTTAGGTTGGGGTCACACCATGCGTTTTTGTTGCATTTTTTTTTTTTAACGCATTTATATTTAGAATGCAAGTCTTTTCATAATTGACTTAAAATTTGAACACGAGTGTAATTTGGGATAGTTAAAAAGTGAATGAGTTATTGATGCAGCTGATAAATACAAAGGTGTGAATCAAGACTAAAAAAAACCTGAAGTACCCACTAGAACTGTTTATCTACTAGAATAAGGTTTTAAGGAATCCACATTACTTGGTGCATTTTTTTAATTACATTATACTATTTAGTGATGGTGCATTTAATTTTTTACCCCAATTTTAAGGCTGCTTTCAAATGTCTAGCTTTTTTATGCCATTTTTTAAGCCAAAACCAGGATCCATAGTTGGAGGACACATATTAAGAAAAGACAGACTTCTTGTTTTAAATCCATTCTTGGTTTTTGCTTTTAAAACTGCATCAAAAAAGCTGAATCTGAATATAGCCTAAGAATGTGGCCACCAGATCAATAGGTGCTAGAGACACTAGTGTGTATGTGCTCTGCCAGATAATCTCTCTCAGCAAATAACACATGATCTTAACTGATTAGAATCCGTGCTGATGACAAGGTGTAGAGTGAGCAAAGCCTCCATAAGAATCTGGTTGTACGTATCCCCTACCGCCAGTAGACGTGAACAGAGGGCTCTTTATAAGGGTCTACATTCCATGGAGAGCTGTTATATAGTCAGTGATGTCACAGCTGTATCCACAACCATCCTGTTACTTTCATCTGGTCTGGCTCACCCTATATGCAAACTCTCTAGGTATTTGTCAAGGTATCACTTGATATTAATAAGATTCTTCAAACTGAGGCATTCCTCTCAGCTTGCCTTATACTGATAGCTCCATCTATATTATACAGCACAGAAACCATGAGCTGTGCAGGTGCACTACTATAAAAGTATTATGAAGATGCCAAACAAAGGCCACTGTTCCCGTATTATATGGCTACTTGGCAACCCACCAGAATTCCACAAAAATTCTACCTCTTGTTGTTAATTGAGACAACTTTTTCAATATAAAATAGAAAATATAAATTTCTCAGTAGTAATATGATCATGACTGAGATGATTCAAGTGTAATGTATGTCACAAAAGGCAGATCTGCTGTGGATTTTGTTGCCGATTTGTGGACTTTTTGACATTGACTTCAATGGAAGAAGGTAAAATCTGCACTAGAATCTTCAGATAAACTTTTTCTGTGGATTTCCATTGAAGTCAATGTAGAAAAAGTTGCAGTAAAATCCATATAATATCTGAAAACAAACCAGCAGCAAAAAACACCAAAATCTGCCCTGAAACAATATACTCTTACAAAAAAATTAATCTCATTACTTGTTTTTCCAAAAGGACAAAGACACAGACATGTAGAATAAAAGAATAATAATTATAATGGTGATGTATAAAAACGTTGGCAACACAATTACAGTCATATAGGATTGTTTTCAGGACTTCAGTCCCTCAATCATCCCAAAGGGATTGGAAGGCAACATCTTTTAATTAAACCTCGCACCTCATCCCTGCCCTGTGGATGTCCTAAAACATGCATTAAATGAAACAACCGTTAAAGAAGCCTAATTGTCTATTTTAGTGAATTTTCATAGGGCTCAAATATCAGCGGACAAACACCATGTTATATATCAAAAAGGTAACAAACTCTCAGTTCTTGTTCACTCAGAAAGCTACAAATCAACACCTTCCACTTGGCAACAATTTTTCTTATCTGCTGCTCATGATTTTCAGTTTAAAAAAAATAATCTAAATTAAAAAAAATGCATAGTCTGGGCTATGACATGTGTTGTCAATGAAACCTTGGGTGGTAGCCAAGTAGCTAATGGGCATCTCCTAGCCACCAAGAGAAGAACATGGATCATAAAAGGAATTTTTTGCACTTTTAGGAAGGCATGAAACAAAGGATTGAGGGGTTTGATCTAGAGTAATGTCCAAAGTCTGACCGAGCAAGTTCTTTACTCCCTCCCCCACTTCCGTACAAATTTTTCAGAGTTCGTTTAAGCTCAGATACGATGTAGTAGAGCTGTCTTCCGGATAATAAAGCAATGTATAGCATCATTCTAAAATGTGTTTCCCTTTAGCATCTATTAGAAACCGCTTTCCGAAATTCCTACACCCCTCTAGAATTTTTTTATTTTTTTTTAATGTCTTGATCATCTGTGTACTCTTAGGGTATGTTCACATTGCATTTTTGAATCCGTTTTGGATCTGAAAATCGCATCCAAAAACGCAGCGGCAATCGGATCCAAAATGCATCCAACACGCACGTGCATGTTTGGATGCGTTTGGGCTGCAGCAGGAAAGCACCCAATAGTTTTAAATAGGGCTCCTGCTGCGTCTTTCGGACTAAGAATTGACATGTCAATTCTTAGAACGGACCTGAAAGACTGATTCGAAAGACGCAATGAGACACGCATCGGCGATCACTCGTCTGAATGTTGATGCTTTTTTCACAGTGAAAGCAATTTAAAATCACACTGCAAAGTCAACCATAAAAATAGTACCAGTCCAAATATATGCAAAACTCGCTTTATTTCAATTTTTGCAAATAACCATATAACTTTAGGGTTTTTTTCCCCAAAATATTTTGCAGCTAATATAAAAACCTGTGATCCATGAAGTACAGTTACTCACGTGTATAATTATTAGCACAATATACGATATTCGTCCATGCTTAGATACAATGGCGCTGCAGTAGGGTTGAGTTGCAATAGTAGACCCAACCCAAGGAAAGTTGTATCGTGGTTTTTGGAGAAAATACAGCCATGTTTTTCTAACCCTTTGAATTATGTATAAATATACACGATCAATTGCTGGCCAAGATTCCCTTTATCAGAGTACGTTCTGTAAGTACTCAGCCTGTTATAGTACAATGTAGGGTTGTGCAAGCCATTGTTAAGAAGGAGAAAGGACCTGTCTTGGCACAGGCTACTAGTAGTTAAGGAGATGTGGTTTTCTACTTATTATATTCATTACATAATTCCCTGATGTCCACAAAACGCATTCCAGCCATTCACTCCAAGTGGATGCCAAACTCGTTTGTCTAATTAGCATGCAACCAGCATCAACGCTGATTATACAGGCTCTAAATCACAAAACCACAGTATATTCATGGAATTCTTTTTTTCCTTTTTTTAACATAGTGAGAAATTCAGTTATATATCGCCATGTTGAACATGTGACTTGAGGAGTACGGGTTGAACACAGGGCCCCTATGTGCAGCGAAATCGCCACTCATGTGTAGAAATCACTACTGGCTGAATTTTCCACTCAGCGGTGACTATACACAAACACAAGACACAAGTTTCCTATCCTGTCCTTTCTTATACCTTGTGTAATATTCTATGCCCCACAGAGAACTTTCCAAATTGCTAAAACTTTACGTTTGCTTTTTGGGTGGAAAGCTGGAGGAAAAATAAACTCGGCAACACATTTTAACGTAAAGAATAACACGAGGTGCGCTGGCTGGTGACGATGTTCTTGTTGACTTTCGGGGGAAAAAAAAAAAACAAAGTAGCGTAACAATAGCCAGGATCCAGAGAACTGTCCAAAATCTGCTCCAGATTAAATACTCTTTCAATGATCTATATCTGAACAGAGAGGTCAGCCGAGGAAACTGTATCGTCAGCCGAGGGTTGTAAGGAATAGGATCCCAGCAAATGTAAAACATCCTCCACAACACAGCGAGGAGCTGGCCTTGGGAAGAATACTGAATGAATAAAGTCGTCAGTACAATATATTAAAAATGTATCATTTTAATCACAATAGAAATATACAGTTTAAATGGGTTCTTCACGTTTTTTAAAAATGATATTTAGCTCCCCAATAAAGAAAAGAAAACGTTGTAATATGTATGCATGCTATGGACACACTGTATACATTCATTTCAGTATATAGTGCATTCATCAAATTGGCAGGTCGAGAGAGGTTTCCTCCAACTTCACAATAAAGTTGTTCCTTTAGTTCAGTCATGAGGGACAGTAGCTAACAGACACACCTGGCACCTTATCTGAATAAATAAAGGCTGAAATCAAAACTTAAATTTGCAATGAGCCAAGAGTACGAAAAGGATACTGAAGAGAGTAGACACCATTTTTAAAGAGGGGAGTCCCATCTGGCTGTTTCACATAACCTACTCAGAGCTGCTTCAGGCTCACACTTCCTTTTCAAACTGTGGATGCTTGTACAGCAGTGACTGACATTTTAGCTCTGCTACTTCCCATTCCTGGCCTTGTTCATTACATGGAAGTTGATGAATGGCATTTGACAAAACATTATACTGTAGAATGTCTGCCTACACATGTGAGCTAGCAGAGCTATATTTGTCAAAGGGATTCTTCCACATTCAATCTTTTTTCTGTGTATTTACATACATAGATAACAGTCACTTAGGTGGTCGCAGAGCTCTCTCTGCTCAGTAACTCTAAGGGCATGTCCCCACTCCACGGGTTTTCGGCCGGTTTTTCATGTGGTTTGTTGTTTTGCAGACCGCCTGAAAAACCGGCCGAAAATGAGAACAATGGTGCTCTATGGAAAACCCGTGCAGCAGTCCCCACTGCACGGGTTTTCCATCCGGCGGTATTTCCGCCCGCGTTCTGGCCGCAAAACATTCAACAAGCACAATCTTTCGTCCAGTTTTCGGACGGAATCTGTGCTTGTGAAGGGGGATGGCTTGTCTCCGCTCATCGGAGAAAAGCCGTCCTCCCGCGGCCGTGGGGACGGCCACAAAACAGAACAAATACCAACCGGGTAAACCGACCGGTATTTGTCCTCTGCAGTGGGGACGCAGCCTAAAGGGTTAAAGATTCACTCAGCAAGATAAAAGCATATCGAGTCAAAAGCTCTGGTTTGCCGATAAGACACAGCAAGAAGTGATATCACCAACCTTGCCACTGCTAGAGCAGAAAAAGGTGGTCATAGCCTAGCAAAACATCTGTAAACAAGCAGGAGAAAACACTGCACTATCTTTAAAATGAGGCAAAATTAGAACAGAAATGTAATATTTATTTACCTTGGCCTATACGTTTCAAGCTAAATCAAGGAGATGGGAATACACCTTTAAGATTCAGAAGAGGTCCAGTCCAGGTTATGGGTGTATCTCCTGATAAAGTAATAGGTTTAATTGTGAGAGAGTTCTTTTGATTTATAACCTAGGAAAAATATTTAAATATTTTAGTTATAACACTGACCACTGTCTGCAGGAAACCTTTACCCAAGAACTGTGGACCATTTTTTGAGACCAAGGAGACGACTAGACAGCTTGTGTACAGTTCACTGCAAAGTGCCATGAATGAGATCCAAATTCTGTAAATACAGTAACTTATAAGCAGTTTGTAATACTACACTATTAAGGGACTTTTTTTGTTTTCTTATTCGTGAAATCAAACCTGTCTGATCTCCTCCAACATCTGGGGGCAGTCTGTTGGTCACCTAAGAAAGGAGATCATTGACATGATCCATATATGATCAGCTATGGGAACTGCAATGCCACGATGGTTGTTAACATACACATCAATAAGGGTGGAACTTGAAACTCTCGGGGACTAATGCAAAGTCGATATTTGGGCTTTTCCATAAGGCTAGGTTCACACGGCTTATTTTGGGACATATTTGAGCCCGTAATTTGCGCCATACTGCGCGAATTATGGGCTGAAATACGTCCCAGACATTACGGTAATCCACAGTTCTCATAGAGAACTATGGATTACGTCTCATCTTCCTACTCACACAATACGGCAAACGGGAGAAGAGAAGCGACGTGTCACTTATTCACGGCGTATACATATATGTATGTCTACGGAGCCTGTGGGCTGCTGGCTCCTGCCCCGCGCCCGTCCACACTTCGTAATTGCATGCGAAATACGTCCCGCAATTAAGCCGTGTGGACCTAGCCTAAAGGTGGTGTTCATAGTACTGCTATCTTCTTCTAAGAGCCTTTTGAGACCCCTCAGGTACCAGGGCACAGGTGTAGCTACTAGCTGTACCCATTTCATTTGTGCAGTTCACTAAATTACACTTAAAAGCATAGCATCAGCCAGAATTTATATGTGATTTAATGGGAAAGGACAGCAGGTACTTGAATAAAGCTCCTCTTTGTGTGCAAGAACAAAATTAAATGAAAAAAATATATATGCAGTCACAGATCAGATTGGCAATTTTTTGATTTATGTGCTGTATTATAACATTGCTGCATAAATATTGTCAATGAGAGTATATATTTGTTCTGATATGTATCAGATATTAACGGGTAGCCCTACCATACATCAGCCCATCTGGTTGTGATCACACAGGACAGGCTGGCCTCAGACCATAGCTGGGAGCACTTGTACATATTTCTGTAACCTACTTTAGACCTTCCGGCCTCACAGCAGTTTGTGATGTGAGCCAGCTAATCAGGGACCCCGCAAAACTATAAACACATCTCACCTTTCCTAAACCTACTCTGTGCCATAAAGGCTCACACATGCTGCGGGCCATTTTGACTCTCTCTGGATTTGAATGACCTATTTGGGAGCAAGTAAAGCTGTGATTAGTCTCCGGTAAAGCAGGTATTAACCATTCCAGTATCCTTCGAAAGGTGTTTCTGTAATCTCCTGATAACCCACAGATGCCACTACATCTAGGTGTCATTTAAGAACTGGCTTACCAGACACTATGCGGTTTTCTACGTTTTGTTAAAATGAAGAGGAATGGATTGCAAACTGTGCTACACACTGTTACTTCTTTACAAGCAAACACAAATGTGTAAGGGCTTGTTCACACGACGTTTTGGATGCGTTTTACTGATCCGTTTTTAACCTGCGAAAACTGGATGCAAACTGCATCCAAAAAGTGGATCCAGAAAACGCAACAGCTGATCCTTTTTTGGATGCCTTTTACGGATCCGTTTTTTCAATGCTTTATTTAAATCAACCTATCAAACTGCAATTTAAATATAATATAACCTATCAATGACCAAGAAAAAAAACCCTTTTTTTTAGAACCCCCCCCCCTTTTTTTTTTTTTTTTAATCAATCAATAGTTTTCAAACCCACCCCATGTAAATGAATTAATAACAATCATTTATAAACTAATATATATATATATATATATATATATATATATATATATATAGATATACACACACACACACACTACACACACATAATATATAGATATATATTATTTATTATACATTTATAAACTAAATATAACCCAGACATAATATTCCAATTTTCAATTTAATTTAAATCCAATGCATTTTACGGATGCGTTTTTGGCATCGAAAGCGGATCCAAAACGCACCCAAATGTATGCTGCGCTTTTGGATCCGCTTTCGGGATGCCAAAAGCGCACTCCATTATTTCCTATGGGGATTTCTCTTACGTAAAACGCAAGAAGAATCCGAAAAGCGGATCGCGAAAAGCGCATCGGCGATCACTCGTGAGAACACCGATGCGCTTTTGCCATTGAAAGCAATGTTAATCACACTGACAATTGTTAGATCCGTTTTGCGGATCACAAAAACGTCATGTGAACAAGCCCTAAGAGTTTAGATGTCACAAATGTTGCTATATGACCAAAAACTTTATATTATTATAGTAAATTGATGGCTTTCTTATATTATGCATTGCTTTGCATAGGGCTAAATCAATATATCACAGCAAACTCAGCTCTACTACACTGTTTTTAAAGAAAATGTACCATTCACAATATTTTCCCCCCTTTCTCTTTTTTAGCTGTAAGTCATATACCAAAGGGGGCTTCCCAAATACAGCAAAGTCACAGACTAAAGAAACAACTCTACTAGTTCATACCAATGAATATTTCTACTGGAAACTGAATACAAAAGGGGTATTACCCAGATACCTCAAGAAGAGGTACGCAGTCAAACCAGGACTCTTGTGCTATGCAGCGTGCCGCCTTACTATATCCTCTGGACTCACCGGACTCAAAATGTGACCGCTATTTACCTCATTAAAACACTAGGTAACTGAAATAACATGGACATGTATTTCAGGGGCACCTTCGTGGTACCCACTATTCTCAGAGTGTCATTAACCAATTAAAGGTCTCCACAACAAGAACAATGAACAAAATCACCAACACCGATGCATGTTCCACACGGATGTTATTTCTGGAAATGTTCATGTAAGGCCTGACTCTAGACAAGACCCTAACTAATCTGTCTACAGGCCTAACCAATGTCCCTATCTGGCTGGTATGCTCACTCACCGGGCCCAGGTTTTTCTTTGGCCAATTTCTGATCACAGGTTTCGGACAGGGTTTCCTTCTGTCAACATCCGATGTCACAGACGACGTTCACTATCACTTCTCCTCCAACCGTGATGAGATGACAGATAACTCCCTCTGATATCCACAGGTTTAATTCCCCGGCATGCACGCTAGTAAAGGCACTTATGCACACTAGTCAATAGTCAGACAAAGCCAACAGTTTCAGGAGGACTGGATGACTAATGTGCATGGTGGCCTCCGGATTCTCCACCGCCTTTTATTTTTCATAGATCATGTCTGGAAGGATTAGGTATGTTGAATTTCAACATCCGATCTATTTGCTTTTCATAAAGAAAAGGCATCGCCGGAGGTGGCTGTCGGATGTTTTCTCTGCCCATTGAAAATATGTTGCCACTCTCAGCGTAGGTAGGTAGGTAGGTATAGCACAGACCAAAAATTTGGACACACCTTCTCATTCCAACAGTTTTCTGTATTTTCATGACTATAAAAATTGTAGATTGACACTGAAGGCATCAAAGCTATGAATTAACACATGTGGAATTATATACTTATCAAAAAAGTGTGAAACTGAAAATATGTCTTATATTCTAGGTTCTTCAAAGTAGCCACCTTTTGGTTTGATTACTGCTTTGCACACTCTTGGCATTCTCTTGATGAGCTTCAAGAGGTAGTCACCTGAAATGGTTTTCACTTCACAGGTGTGCCCTGTCAGGTTTATTAAGTGGAATTTCTTGCCTTATAAATGGGGTTGGGACCATCAGTTGTGTTGTTCAGAAGTCAGGTGGATACACAGCTGATAGTCCTATTGAATGGACTGTTAGAATTTCTATTATGGCAAGATAAAAAGCAGCTAAGTAAAGAAAAAACGAGTGGCCATCATTACTTTAAGAAATGAAGGTCAGTCAGTCTTAAAAATTGGGGAGACTTTGAAAGTGTCCCCAAGTGCAGTGGCCAAAACCATCAAGCGCTACAAAGAATCTGGCTCACATGAGGACCGCCCCAGGAAAGGAAGAGCAAGAGTCACCTCTGCTGCAGAGAATAAGTTCATCCGAGTCACCAGCCTCAGAAATAACAGGTTAACAGCAGCTCAGATTAGAGACCAGGTCAATGCCACACAGAGCTCTAGCAGCAGACACATCTCTACAACAACTGTTAAGAGGAGACTGTGTGCAGTAGCCTTCCTGGTAAAATAGTTGATAGGAAAACACTGCTAAGGACAGGCAACAAGCAGAAGAGACTTGTTTGGGCTAAAAAACACAAGAAATGGACATTAGAACAGTGGAAATCTGTGCTTTGGTCTGACAAGTCCAAAATTGAGATCTTTGGTTCCAACCACCGTGTCTTTGTGCGACGCAGAAAAGGTGAACAAATGGACTCTACATGCCTGGTTCCCACCGTGAAGCATGGAGGAGGAGGTGTGATGGTGTGTGTGGGGGGGGGGGCTTTGTTGGCGACACTGTTGAGCATTTATTCGAAATTGAAGGAATACTGAACCAGCATGGTTACCACAGCATCTTGCAGCGGCATGCTATTCCATCCGGTTTGCTTTTAGTTGGATCATCATTTATTTTTCAACAGGACAATGACCCCAAACACACCTCCAGACTGTGTAAGGGCTATTCGACCAAGAAGGAGAGTGATGGGGTGCTACACCCGATGACCTGGCCTCCACAGTCACCAGACCTAAAACCAATCGAGATGGTTTGGGGCGAGCCGGACCGCAGAGTGAAGGTAAAAGGGCCAACAAGTGCTAAGCATCTCCGGGAACTCCTTCAAGACTGTTGGAAGATCATTTCAGGTGACTACCTCTTGAAGCTCATCAAGAGAATGCCAAAAGTGTGCAAAGCATTCATCAAAGCAAAAAGGTGGCTACTTTGAAGAACCTAGAATATAAGACAGATTTTCAGTTGTTTCACACTTTTTGGTTAAGTAAATAATTCCAAAATGTGTTAGGCTATGTTCACCCGGCTTAAAATGGGCCGTATTTCAGTCCGTAATTACGCGCCGCAGTGCACAAATTACGGCTGGAATACGTCCCAGTCATTCCGGTAATCCACAGTTCTCATAGAGAACTATGGATTACGTCTCCTCTCCCTGCTCGGCGAATACTCCCGCCCCCGCTCCTGCCCTGCCCCCATCCACACGCCGTAATTGCGGGGCGTAATTACGCTCCGCAAATAAGCCGTGTGAACATAGCCTAAATTCATAGTTTTGATGCCTTCAGTGTGAATCTACAATTTTTATAGTCCTGAAAACAAAGAAAACTGTTGGAACGAGAAGGTGTGTCCAAACGTTTAGTCTGTACTATATGTATGTATGCATGCATGTATGTATGTATGAATGAATGGGGTTAGGTTGAACAGCACAAAACAGGCAGTCCCCGGGTTAAACGGGTTAGGGACTGTAGGTTTGTTCCTAAGTTGAATTTGTATATAAGTCGAAACAGGTATATTTATTAAAATGTAACTCCCGCACGAAATATTATTATTTTTTTTTAAAGTTTTGGATAGTTCAGGGAAGGGTTTTTACATTTGTTTTGCTGTCTGTGCCCCTGTTAAGATGATTTCACTTCATTTTCACCTCGTGCTGCTGCGGCATGCTGGAACTTGTCGTTCCACAGCTAATATCTGCTGTGGAACATGGAACTAAAAGTGCCAGCATGCCCTATAAGTCTCTGTTTGTAACTAGGGGACAGATGTAAGTCGGAACAAAGCAAGTCAGGGACTGTCTGTACACATACATATTAAGTATAATCTACAATCCTCTGACTCCCTGATTTCTGGGGAGGAGGCTGTATTCAATCAGCTTCTGAATACTGTGAGTCAATGACATTTTTTTCGTCAGTCGACTTCCATTCGTTTTGACAGCCTATAGATAATGCAGTAAAAATGTGTACCTCCAATACAGCCACTCCAAGAAAGAGATTTAAAAAATAAAAGGTGTGTAGAAATTTTTAGTTTTTTAACGCAGTAATTTATTTGATAAACTTCTAATGGAAATAAAATAGAAACAAAGCAACAACCTTACAAAAGCACTTGAAAAAGGAACAGAGGTTGTTATGACTCACTTTGGTTACAGTCTACTTACACACTCCATGTATTCTCAAAGGGCGAAGTCTCAGGTTATACAAGGGTTTCCGCCATATCCCTATAGATCACTGACTAACATCCCTAGGTTTATTCAAGGACTTAAATATATCATTCATAGCAACAGCCACAGAAAATATTTTCACACCCTAGTCGCACACTTGTTTGATAAGCGGCCAATCCCCCAGTCTCTGGCCACATAATGCAGTTAATAAGTAACAATTAGCCTGTGTACCTACATACTGTATTTAGGGCTGGGGCCCACTGAGGCGGGTTCAGATTTCCTTCAGATTACTAATATGCCATGAGATGGTATTTGTACCAGTGCTCCTACTTCTTATCACAGCACATTAATTAGGACTCTGACAAAGTCTGGCAGTCTGCTTATCTCGGACAGATTTTTTTTTTCAAGCAATGGGTGTTGGCATTTCTCATGTCAAAAGATAAGAAAAGAATCTTGTGTATTAAACGTCCATGTACTTCTTCACTTTCTAAACTGTCTAGTATCATAGAAACGTTATAAGTATTAGTCAGCATTCACCAACATAGAGAGGGCACTATACAATATACTTTCTCTCTATACTCCTAAAGTAAAATTGAGCGCGTCTGTCCATGTTTGGTTCGACACCCATTCAATTTAAGGGGTGAAAAAAAATTCAGGACATCTAACAGAATTAGGTAGGGTTGGAGAAAAAAAAAATAATAATAATTCGGGTTGAAGTTGGGGTTAACAACATGTTTTAACTTACCCATCGGTGGCGCTCCAGGCACGATGAGGCTCCTGATATGGCGTCACTTCCAGTTAGGTTAGCCAGGAGTGACGTGAGACCACAAGTGACACCATGCCAAGAGCCCTGCCAGAACTGGAGTACCATTGATAAGTTTACTCTTAAAAAACCTAACCATAACCCTGGATCATTTTTTGGGCTATTTTTTAAAAAAAATTTAATTCGGGCTTACCCAAATCAAATCACTTGGACTCCCTTGAACCCAATCCTCTGGGTATGTTCACACAGCATGTTGGATCCGTTTTGGATTCAAAAGCGCTGCGTAAATCGCATCCAAAACGCACCCAACACACAGGCACGTGTTTGGATGCGTTTTGGCTGCAGCAGGATCGCACCCTATAGTTTTAAATAGGGCCTCTGCTGCATCTTTCTGATCAAGAACTGACAGGACAATTCTTTGATCAGATCCGAAAGACGCATCGACGTTCATTCGTCTGAACGCCGACGTGTGTTTTACAATAAAAGCAATATAAAACCACAAAGCACATTGTTAGATGTGTGCTGGGTCCATTTAGGCCATGTCCCCACGGCACGGGTTTTCGGCCGGTTTGCGGTTTTTCAGACCGCCTGAAAAACCGGCCGAAAATGAGCACAATTGTGCTCTATGGAAAACCCGTGCAGCAGTCCCCACTGCACGGGTTTTCCGCCCGATGGTTTTGCCGCCGTCAAAACATTGAACATGTTCATTCTTCCGCCCGGTTTCCGGACGGAATATGAACAATTCAATGGGAGGGCTGTTCTCCGCTCATCGCAGAGAAAAGCCGCCCCGCCGTGGGGACGGCCTCAAAACCGGACAAATACCGGCCGGCAAACCGGCCGGTATTTGTCCACTGCCGTGGGGATGCGCCCTTAGGGTTCGAAACACTGATCCAAACACGCATCCCAACAGGCCGTGTGAGCATATCCTACAGCTAAGTGACTACCCAGTACCAACTAAAGAGATCCCTAAGGAACATTTAAACAGAAATGAGTCAGTCACTTGGGAGCATACCCTTCAGTCAAAGACCCACAATACATTATAAATAGTTAAACATGTGCTAAGCTCTGTTCATTAAATGAGTTTTCCAAGACTTTTAAAAATCCTCCTAGCACCTTCTACTGTGCTAAAAAGTAGAACATTAACCCATACTTGTCTTTCCCCAGTCCATCACATGATGCTGCAGCCAGTCACTGACCTCTGTGGTCACATGCTGTACATGCAAACATGTGGCTGCAGAGGGAACAGACTGGTTGCAGCATCATGTGATCCATGAACATGGCATCAGTAAGGGCCTATGGAAGGGGGAAAATTGGAGCTCCAGCAGCACTGGAACAGTGATGATGGGAGATGGAATTACCAGTTCATTTTCTATTTAACCCCTTAAGCCAAAACGTCTGAAAAGTACTTAATGACCAGTACTTTTTTTTAGTTTTTGCCTCCTTGCTTTTCAACAGTCGGAACTTTATTTTTTTTCAATGACACCGTTTTATGATGCCTTGTTTTATGCAGAAGTCGTCATACTTTTTTGGGGAATAGTTTAAGTTCACTTATAAATTATTGCAGAATTTTTTCATTTTTTTTACAATTGTTTTGGTTTTTTACATTTTTTTTTTTATACCATTCACATTTCACACTTAACAGGTTATTACAGTTGTGTGGATACTGAATATGTGTAGGAATTTTTGTGTGTAATGTACCGTGTGTCCAAGTCAGGGCCGTTCCTAGGCTAAATTTCACTCAGGGCGAGGTGAAGAAATTTCGCCCCCCCCCCCCCCTCCCACCATGTAACATAATGTGCCATAATGAAACACAGTGCATCACCATCAACCAAATCTAAAATATACAAAAAGCTTTACCACAATCTGCTACATATAAAATTACTAGATAATAGTCATACAGTTACCAAATAACACTGCTACACCAACCGGAATCCCAAGACCACATATCACCAGCACACAGTGACCGAATAATACTACCTACACAAACCATACCACATAGTGACCAAATACAGCAACACAGTGACCACAATCACCAGCACATAGTGACTGAATTTAAAACAAACTGACCATTACTGAATACAAACCATTATACTTCAACCAATATTACCAGCATACAGTGGTGGATACCCGCTGAACACAGGCTCTGCACACATATAAATGGTTACAGTAAAGTGATATCTAGTGACTCACAGGAGATTTCTCTGAAGAGTTGAGAGTTGTTCTCTTTCTCTTCTTCTTCTCCATCTGTCCCAGACGCCATGAAGACTACTCCTGACTCTTCACTGTAAAATTTACAAAACAAATATCTTAAGACTCCTCCCTTTATCAGCATTTTCCAACCAATTCCTATCTCTATACAAACTCCCCATCTATAGCATCTCATATGGTAGCCATGTAATAGCCCCTGTAGCCATGTAGTAGCCCCCAATAGCCAGGTAGTAGCCCCAGCAGTGATGCCCCCTTAGAGCCAGTAGTAGCCCCCTGTAGCCAGTAGATGCCCCCTATTGTAGCCAGTAGATGCCCCCCATTGTAGCCAGTAGATGCCCCCCATTGTAGCCAGTAGATGCCCCGGTAAGTAATTCTAAAATAACAAAAAAAAGAGTACTCACCTGGGTCCGCGCGTCCCGGTCCGGAGCTGCTCAGCAGTGGGAGCTGCTGAGCGGTGTAAGCAGCATGACGTCATCACGCTGCTTACGCTGCACGCAGCTCCCAGGGATCTCCTCGGCGGCAGAGCTGCCAGCCGAGGAGATCGAGCGTCACAGGGAGCGCAGTGAAAGCTGTGCGCCCCCTGTGACGCTGATACAGGGGAGGAGTCAGGACGGGACCGATCCGTCCCGCCTCCTCCCTGCAGCTGCTGGCTCTGCGCGACTGTTCTAAAACAGGGGCGCTCCTCCGGGCGGGCAGGGCGGCCGCGGCGCCCCCCTCGGTGAGCGGAGACTCGGCGCCCCGGGCGACCGCCCGCCCCTAGGAACGGCCCTGGTCCTAGTCACTGGATTGTTACACGGATAGCCCCAGGGCTGATTGTGGAGACGTTGCCCTAGCTCACCAGAAGTCCCGATCACCCAACAGAGCAGGGGCAGGACTTGGATTGTGCTGTGGTCACTGACCGCGGCAATCAAAGGGTTAAGCACCAGGGAATGGAGGTTTCCCCCGCTTCCTGGCGCTTGCAGAAGCTGCACTGAGAACAGAGTTGTTAAGTACAGGGCGAAACCCGATGTCTGCAGCAACGGCAAAAGACATTGCTGCAGACGAACGACCTGAAATGCCCGATGCAAAAAGACGGTGGACGGACGTTAAGGGGTTAAAGCAGAGTGGGAGGTCATAGGATGCTTTTACACTGTGCGTTTTTGATGCGTTTTTTTCAATGCATTTTTTGTGCAGGTAGGCACAACAATTAATGCTGTACATTGCTGCACAAAAATCGCGGTACCTACCGCGATTTTACCGCAAATTTACCACAATTTTTGTGCAGCAATGTACAGCATTAATTGCTGTGCCTTCCTGCACAAAAAAAAACATTGAAAAAACGCATCAAAAACGCACCGTGTAAAAGCACCCATAAGAAGGTTTTTAAAAGTCTTGGAAATCCCCTTTAAACTTTATTTATACAACAGTGACAAGCACATGGCAATGCTTATTACTTACTATTTAAAGACTGTGCCATCTTCACAACAATTTATTATTTTTATTGGTCTAATGAATTAAAATAAAAGAAAACTTTGCAAAAAAATGAAATACATTATTTAAGGTCTACAACTCCTATGCAGCTCTAAATGTTTCCATGGTGAACTAAAAACAAACTCATTCTGCAGTTATGTTTCTTGTATCTCTCCCCATTTCTTATTGACTTATTTTTGTAATAAGTAATGGACACATGGATGGCAAGAAAACAGCAAAACCAGACTACACAAACTTACTTTGTAGTCTGTTACCATAGACACATTTAATCCATGAAACATGGTCTATCTGCAAAGATGCTTCATGTTTCACTTTAAATGCACTGGAACAATACTGGGTGCAGAAGTGGATCGTTCCTTTAATTTAATGGGAATTATATTTTACTAGGAACAAAAACAAACACACCACAATTGACTGCACCCCACTGATTACATGTTATGATTTATTTTTTCATCTTCATTAGTTAAAAAATTAACAAATGGGTTGTAAAAGCTTCATTTAACGAGGGCAATAGAAGTCAGGCTTCTAGATTCCGGTCTACTGACTTTGCAAGCACAAGAAAAATTGAAATGACTAATGGTCTCGGTTTACAAGTCTCAAGGTTTACTATTGCCTCAGTTTTATCTTTCTGAAAATCAGACCAGAAGGAAAAACAAAACAAAAAAAAAAAGTTAGTTCTGCAAAGAATACAGAGCTGAAAAATTAAGGAAGATTACCCATAAATTCTTCCTTTGGGGTTTGTTTCAGACGCAGAGCTTAAACTTGACCTTTCAGGGCACAAATTAGAGGCTGTAAAATCCAGACCCAGTTACATGGAGCACAATGGAATGTTTAAACAAAAGGAAATCCTTTATTTCCAATCTAAAAAAAAAAATTGAACAAACAGCTGTGACCTCAGACTTACACAGTGGCTGATTCCTGCCCAGAAGGCATGACATAAAATGGAGTTCATAAGCGGCTCTTAAAAGTTAGGGGCCTACTTGTAAGTAAAGCAATCCAACAAAAACATACGAAGCATATAAAAAGAGCCTTGTGCATGTATAAAAACACGTATAAAAAAAAACACGTAATACACTAATAAAATATATGAACTTTGGCATTATGATTAAGATCGATAATTAATCTTAAACGTTACCAATTCTCATCTAAAAATTAAAAAAAAAAAAAACCCTAAAAAGATATCCTAGGCAAACAATATGGGCCCCACAGGTAATGTAAAACTACACAGAGCTCAATTTTAGCAAACAAAGGAGAACAGGGAATAGCCGTAAACTCATGTTTCTCCTGCATTAGATGAGGGTTTGTATCTTGGCTGAAAGGGGATTACTTCAAATAAAAAAATGCAGTGCAGCGTGTATGCGTCCAAACACCAGCAAAAAGGAATTACAAATGTCCAAGCTTAGTCTACAATCTGTCTGCTCTGTGCAAGTATACAATGCTTTGCATAGAACAAAATAAATAGTCTGTGCACAATCCGAACATATACCAGTGCACAACAGAGCAAATGCAGTCCAAAATGAAAGTACTCTGGTCTCTTACAGCCTACTGGTATGTCTCAGTACGTGTCCAAATACCTTTTTGCAGGTATTCAGATGTGTACACCCAGCATACACAAATTAGGGTGCTTTCACATGGTGCGTTTTTTGGGATGCGTTTTTTGTGCAACAATGTATATCATTAATTGCTGTGTCTTTCTGCACAAAAAACGCATCAAAAACACACCAAAAACGTGCCGTGTGAAAGCACCCTTATAGATGTGAGCCCTGGCTTTTGGAAAACATGGTTACCTTCCTCCAAAAACAGTGCCACATCAGTTGTACTCAACCTGCTAACAGGTCAGCTCGTTATGAGCTGACCAAGTTACAGAATGAGGAGGGAGAGGGTGGGGGGGATTTGCACAGCTCTACCACATTCACTTCTGAGGGAGCTTCGAATATAGCGAGCAAGTTTGCTTGGTTATATTCCAAACTCCCATAGACCTGTGCCAAGGTTAAAATGTTCCATGTATCTAAGCTTATTTTTTGGAGGAATAAAACAAAAAATAATTTAAAACCCGCTGGATGCTGTCTCTTCATCTTGCTGCTGTGCAAGTTTTAACCCGTGGAATCAGGGGTCAGGGACTGTGCATCCTGATATAACTGAGCTGTTGGATCCTGCTTTTGTTGTTTGTACCCCTTTAAGAAAAGTGAACTGTAGGGTAGCATAGAGAGACTTGATTTGGGGAAGAAGCAAGGAGGTCTAAGGTTAGATATCGTCAGTCGTCAGGAATGAAGTTAATGTGGGGCAGGTGAAGGGGTGAAACGTCAAAGCCTGGCATGGGAGGAAAGGTAGTTAATGCAAGGGCAAGACAAGGGAAGCCATTTTAAGAGTAGGTGGAAAGTGAAAAAGTTCCCGTCCACTGTCAGTTTATGAGTGGGTGGAGGACTGGACTTCGTTAGGGTCCTTGAGGGTGGTTAAGGGCTTGGGAGTGCTGCGTGAAACAAAAGGGGGGTTCCTCGGAGAAATATTATGCAACATTTTGGTCGCGTGATTTGGTACCCTTGGGGACACTGAGTGCAGCTAAGGGTAATTATCAGCATTAATTGCACAATTACCTTTAACTGTCAGTGAAAAGAGTGGGGACTGCCTTCAACGACCTTGGCCCCCCCCCCCTCCATGTTTAATATCAACAGTTGATTTTTTTTTTTCGATACATATATGCTGTATGTTATACACTTATGTAAGGGGTTATTAGTGTATTAGTGTTATTACAATGGTGTAATAAAAGTGGATGCTGTGGCTTTTTACACCACATCAGTAGTACAGTGTATTGTATTTAGGGATTTGGGGTGAGGGGGAACAGTTGAGAATGACCGGAGGTGGTCTCATCCTAAAGTGACAGAGCCGAGAGACAATAGCAAAGAAAACGCATGGACAAGAGAAGTAGGGTATGATTTCTGAAATAAAAACCATTGCTGTTATATAATCCTGTTCAACCTCTTTAAAGGGATCATATAAAAAGGAGGCCGTTTAGCGTGTTTGCAGCCAATTGAAAAGGACATCAGATAAACACAATATTGGAAAAACAGTGGAGATCCTGTCCTCCAGAAGCAAGGTTCCTGTAACGCCTAAAGCTCTCTTGGTGAATGACAGCATTGATAACACAGAAAGTAGGCCATCCATGATGTTACCTGGTTGCCACTGAACCTGTTGCATCGCAGCAACCCAAACTAATTTGGGAACTCCTTGTCTAACAAGAAAATATAGAAAGATCTAAAAAATTTCTGCTTGAAATCAGGGTAAAACACTAACAATGAATGGAATATGATTTTGTACATATATTTCCCATTGGTCAGAAAGCCAGATTTATACCCCCTATTTTTATACACATATAACCTGTTAAGCTGTATGTATTATTGAAGTGATATACTTATTTTAAAATATACAAAAAAAATATTTAGACAAAAATATTAAAGAAAACTTCAGACAGAAATAATTGTTTTCTGAAGCAAATCACACCCAACATTACATTTTTTGTTGTTTGCTCTTGAAAGGCGTAACTGGAATTCCGTTTATCATAGTCATTGAGAAAACGACTGTGCTTTCTGCCAGTGACACAGGGTGTGCCAAAAGCCTTTATCAAAGTTCACTCCCACCATACAAACAAAGGAGGTCTTACTCAGAGTCAATGACAAACAGCCAAAGGTTCAAGAAAAGCTCATGTGAAGGCCACATTCCAGACCAGAAGGGTGTTCATCCCAGAACTAATGTCAGCACTCCAGGATTTATGGTACAACTCTGCTACTTTACAACACGAGACCATGGAAATCTCAGTATCGTGCCAACCACTCATTAACAACCACTGTAGGGTGGAAAATATACCACAATTTTCAGGGGGTTTTTGTATTCATTTTCAGACCTACATAAAAAACAGGAAAGTAAAATAGCAAAGACCTTGTTAAGCGCAGTGATGGCTAGGTTAGGAGGACAACCTATGCCATATACAATACATGACAAAAATACTGCATAAATGTTGAAAAAAACACAGGAGTAAAACACGCTGAAACCAGAACTTAAAAATATAAAATAACTGAGCTGGTGACTAAGGTCCAAAAGGTCTCCTGATTATATTCTGGCTGTAGCTACAGCTGTTGGGCCATGGTGGTAGCTAATGCAATGCAAGGTGTATTTTTTTGAAAAAGGAGACTTTGAAATGTCCAGGCCATTCAGCCACACCAAGGTCTGGTAGCTGGTCTGCAGGGTGGTGTTCTTTGCGATGAGCAGAGAAAAACCCTCCCCCTTCACATTCATTTGCACGTATTCCGTCCGAAAAGCGGACGGAAGAACGTGCAGGTAGAATGTCTTGCGGCCGGACCGCGGGCGGAAAAACCGCCGGACGGAAAACCCGTGCAGTGGGGACTGCTGCACGGGTTTTCCATAGAGCACCATTGTGCTCATTTTCGGCTGGTTTTTCAGACGGTCTGAAAAACCGCAAACCGGCTGAAAAACTGGCCGAAAACCCGTGCAGTGGGGACATGCTCTAACTCATGTTTTTATGTTACACAAATCCTGATGTCCTTCAGCTTTCACTTGGGCTACTAAGCCTAGTAATCGTCTGACATTTCCTGTTCTGTATAGAAAACTTTTCAGCAATCTTATTAGCATAGGCATATTACAACGATAGTTAACACTAATGTGTATAGATGACACAGGATCCACCAATTACAATAGAGGATTGTCACAGCTCTCCTTCTCCCTGCGCACTGACTTCTTAAAAAATACTGTATTATTTTAGCTACTACTTTAGTGATCCATAGTATACAACCAGTGACAAGAGCTCCTCAGTCCTAGCCGCACATGCTCAGGCATCACCTCTCCTTTCAGGCAGCTACTGTCAGTCTATTCTCACTGCTGAGCAAGTGTTCAACCCCAGGTGCTGTCATTCTACTCTTGCCCTTTGTACTCAACAATAAATCAAACAGTAAAAATAAATAAAAGGGGAAAGAAAAAAACCTCAATCAGGTATGCTCATTGAGGAGAAAAAAAAATACACACGTTTGGTTCCTGCTGAAAGACAAAAGTGTTAATCACTCAGCTACAATGTAGCTACTCACAGCTCTTTGCATAAACAGACTTTTATTTGACTAGAGCACAGGTGTCAAACTGCGGCCCTCCAGCTGTTGGGAAACTACAACTCCCATCATGCATTTGTATAATCTATAACAGTGGGAATGATGGGAGTTGTAGTTTCCCAACAGCTGGAGGGCCTCAGCTTGACACCCCTGGACTAGAGTGAGAACACTGAAGGATAAACCAGACCTAAATTGCCTTCATGGTAAAACCCAGTTTAAAAGGAACCGGTCAGGTGGTTTATTCTGTCCTATATGAGAGAATCTGAGCTTTGTGATATTTAGGTTAATATAGTTTGGAGCAGGAATTCAGAGTAAAAGGTAGCATAAATTCTCCTTAAAGGGGTTCTTATTTGTTATAGAGCTCACAACTTAATTATATTGAACCATTGATACTTATTAAAAAAAATAAAAATAATTACCTGTACTGCTTTGCTAAACCAGACAGAGAGAGCCCTTTACTCCCCTCCTTTCTACATGCCACGTGACGTTCATTGATCACATGCTTTTGCTTCTGCCTGTACTTTGAAGACAGGCTCAGCTCGGATACACTCCCCTGTAGTGGATGTGTAATGTGGGGGATATGACCTAACCCACCTTTCTTAAATGCTAGACAGACTATCCGTTGTACAGGTAATCAGGGTGATGCCACATTCCCCACAGCATTCAAAGTTACAATGATGGGATAGCGGTGTACCATCTGAGAGGGATGTACAGCTCATACATAGAAATATACATAGAAATTGGGGGTGGTCTCGCTAAAGCATTTGGCAGCCTTTTGTGCTGGTTGCCAAGCAGAGCTTGTGAAATGGAGGGGCGTGTTTCTCCTTCCTGCATGGAGTATCGTCACTCTCTGCAGATACACCCCCCTCACACTGTGTGCACATGATGATTCATTCTGTGCGAGCAGGGGGAAGAGAGTTTCTCAGCTGTCCAAGACTAAGGGTATGTGCACACAGCAAATGACAAGAGGCCATCCAAAATACAATTGCATTTCAGCATTTGCTGTTGAGACATAGCCTAAGAACTCACTGGAAGTGAAAAGCTAAGTGTAACTCGAGAGTATATATCTAAATTTCTCGCTCTTTCTACATCCTATGTAACTAGTGTGGGCATTTGACATTCAGGACTTTGGAATTTTTTTTTCTCCGTCTCTCTCACGTAGTGATATACCCTGCAGATTATTACAACTCTAACTTCTACAGATCTGCAGAGCAAATCTATAAGCTTTATCCGTTTGTATTTACGTGGGACTGCACATCTGTCTCAAGTTTTTTTTATGTGGGACTGCACATTACAGTGTTCTCTCGGTTTGTTCTTTACGTGGGACTGCACATCTGTGTCACAAAAGTGATTGACGTGGGACTGCACAGTAAAGCTGTATGCTCTGTGATTTACATGGGACTTCATATTTGTCACAAAAGTGTTCTCTCTCGTCTGTGCACTATACTGCTTCAACATGCTATCTGCGCTTCCGTGTGCAATCTGTGTACTGAATTTACATACTGTGTGCGCTCCCATCTGCGATCTGGCCGGGACATGTCGCTCAGCCAATAATACATTAGCTGGGCGTAACCCGACCTGGGCCTCAGTACTGTTGCTATGTACACATAAAGCAGCCCGTTCTCATAAACCATAGCACTTTTCCAATGGTAACCTAGGACGGACATGCTTATTTTTTTAGTCCCCTCATTTTAAAAACCATGATCTTTGTAGCAAGACGACCCCTTTAAAGGCAGACTTGGACTGACCCAAAGGGGCACAGGAAAATCCGCGAGTGGGCCCAGAGGCATGGTGGCTCCTGGGATGGCATGCTTGGGGCTGCTTTTCAGGAAGAATGGCAGAGAAAGATGCAGATTGCAATATTCATGTATCGTCTTGTATGTATTTGGGCCCATGAATCAACTTCACTGGTAGGGCCCAGGTTGTCTCATAATACTGTTTACAGAGCCACATCCAGCTTTATATTCTCCCTTCCTGGTTAGGCTGTGAGTGGCTCTACAACAGTAAATAGTTATTCCTAGCTATTCCTCTTGCAGTGGCATAAGCTCTAAAGGGTTAAAGCTTGTCAGTAAGTAACGTAAACCTCCTCCCATCTTTCAAGATATGGAACAGAACAAGCGGTGAATCTTCATCTCGAACACCAAACACTGATTAAGCCTGTAAGAGCACAGAGAAAACAGATAGGTGGCCGGTAGCTAGGAAAACCTGTCTGCAAAAGCAGGAGATAAGATGTACTCCTAACTCCGAAGGGAAGCAAAATCAGAAAAACAGTGCACTTAGTAATGGTCTTCATTTACTTTCGCCTTCATGTTTACATTCAAAAAAATTAAATGAAAATACCCCTTTAACTGCAGTCTTTCATTATTTCCCCATGTACCTAGAAGTCCGTAGTATCTCAGCCCATTTGAGAGACTTTATTCTTCCCAAATAACCACCTTATTATCTTTTCCGTGTAAGAGTCTTGACAACATTGAAAAAAACTGACCCTCCTTTCTTTGGCTAGGAATTCTGTCACAGATTCGTCACTTCCTGCACTTTGGCACCCACAGGCACTTATCTGTATATAGATGTATTGGGTGGGATGGAGGTTCATCCACATTTTATGTACTACCCATCTTTATGTAACATGGCTGGTCCATTGTAAACCAAGCACTTGTCACCCTTTGTTTTCACCATACGCCCTAATAGATTGTAACTTGCGAGCAGGGCCCTCACACACGGTCCTCATTTGTCAGTAGCTTTTTTATAATGTAATGTCTGGTTTGTCTGTGCTTAATTCCTCTATATTGTAAAGTGCTGCAGAATATGTTGGCGCTATATAAATAAAGATTATTATTATAGATGGGTTACCTCATGAGGATTAATGCATTTTCTGTAAAAAATATTTGGGACTTCTTTATTCCTCATGACCTTACCTGGTTAGTAACCGTTTCAGATCTCATCTGAACTCTATTCCTATTCTATGTAAGATCCTGAAGCTGAGAAGAGACACAGGTACATTTTCACCCCATTCTGCTTTTCGTTGCTGTTCCTCTAAAGCCAACTTTTTTGTTTCCATCTTCTTAAGTTTCTTTGCTTAAGTTTTGGCCTTGGATCTATAAGGGCCATCTCTCATTTAGGGGTCTTAACACATCAGATCTGTGGTATTGTAATAATGTAGATACTCTAATAATGTACATTTTTACCAACTGTTTTGAACGTTCATTAACAACCTCCTTTTCTATAAAATAGAGGACTGTAGATGCCTTTTTAATAGCTATAGTTACTGACACTTCTCTTAATGAATGAGATTCCAGATTAATAAAACCTGACCGAAACCAAATCAAATACTTTTAACATGTTTATGAGTTCATGACTGTGTCCTGCTTTTTCCAGCCATGTACTATCCCTGCAGTTTCATTCCAAGTGAATCATATTGTAAGGGGATTGAAGTAAGTTTGTTTGACATTTGTGTTCATTAGTTGAAATTTGCAAGAAGCGGAGACATGAAAATATCAGCTGATATGATTTCTTAAAGGTAACACATTCAAAAGTATTTCTCACATCTACCCCAAAAGTTGAGAAATCGCAATGACTTTCAACAAGGACACTACTCAAACTATAACCCTGTCAGTAAAAGATTAAAGGGGTTGTCTCGCTACAATGATTGGGTTTTAATTAAAAGATCTTTAAATCTTTAAAAAACAAGCAGCTTTGCAATATATGTTCATTACAAATGTCCTACTAATTTTGAGTTATCCCTGGTGGTAGGAGTGCATCAGCTTCTGAAATCACTATAGCAGCCGACCTGTTGATCTTTATCTCACTGGCTGCCAGTGCTGATGACTCATCTGTTTCTGAATATAGGTCTAGCACAGAGCCCCTCCCACACAGTATGCTTCTGTAGTGAAGGGAGGGGGAGGGCTCTGGCTTCTGTGTGGATTAACCCTGTGTGTGCCTGCTCCCTCCTGCTCTCTACACAGATTGAGGAGAGCAGAGGTGAGGCTGATCTGTGGTCAGTAGATGTGACAGCAGTGAAGTGTGTTACTATAATCATGATGTGTCTGTGGAGCTTTGACTATACTAATAGAACAGATCAGGGGGGCATGTGAACGGTTCATATCCCTCTGCTCTGCTGTATTAGTGACACATCGTGATTATAGTAACTCACTTCACAGCTGTCCTGTGTCTGTTCTGACAGGGTTTGTTTGTTGTTGCTTGAGATGTCAGTGGAGATTTGTATGCTAAGCAGGGGGTATGGGAACACTTGAACCCCCTCTGCTCTGCTATTAGCATACACAGCTTCACAGACCTCTGGCTCCATAGCCACTCAGATCAGCCCTCTCCCTGCTGTCTCCTGACTCTATGGAGAGGAGCAGCAAGAGCTCAACCACAGCACAGTATGGCTGATTTAGCAGTAAGCAGATCTAGGCAGGCACACACAGGGTTAACCCTGGCAGCAAACCCCCTCGCTCTCCCCCTGCAGTCAGAGGAGCAGAGCAGGCAGACAAGAAGCACACCCCTGAATTCAAAAATCCTTTGCTGCCAGACACATTGAAGTAGGCTGAAAGCCTGTAGTGAGACAACTCCTTTAAGGATTGTGCCTTGAACGTGGGAAATTCAGGTTGATTATAATTCCAGCAGTAATATGAAGAACCAACATACCACACATGAGATCGGATGGTAGATAAAGTCTATGAAGCCATAAAAGGGTAATAAACACTTACATTTCAGCAGTTCATCCAAGACAAATGGTGTTTGCACCGGAATGATAGCAAATACATATTTTTATTACAACATAAATAAGTTCACAAGATACTACAGGAGCTACAGTATATATAATGGAAGTAGCATGTTTATGCTACCTCAGTTGTGTTGCAACATTACAGTTTTAAAAGTATATTTTTTTCCCACAGGATATCCATATTTTTAATAGTGTTGTCCTCTGTGCATTCCAATAGTGTAATAAGGAAAAGGTTTACAGATATACAGAGGTAAAAGTCAAAGCTCTTGCACCTCAAAGCAACACTTGTAAGAGAACCTTCCCATCTAGAATATGTTAAACATAATACTAGCGTCTTATGGGCCAAAGTGGAATTTGGACCCTTTAGTCAACAGGGTCTGGGCACAACTGCTACCTCTGCACTCCCTAGATCAACATCCTTGCCACTGTATACCTCTTTTGGCATACATGTGGCCAACAACTGCTTATAGGCTAGATGGCATAAAACGCAAAGTGCTCTTGAAGTATGCAGTACACCCAACTACATTGGCTTGTGAATGCTTTTATACCCACTAGGCAACCGTGTTCAGGAAGCCAAATCAGGGATGGTACAGCATGCTCTGGCATAAGAAGTTATGGAACAGGTACATTATCAGCATTCAACAACTGTAACCAAATAATAGTATAGAAGGCATGCAGAGAGAATTAGTTTCATTATGGCTTTCCCAAGACTAATCCTCTTAAAAAATGTTGTAAGCTCTGGGCCTACTATTGATTAGCATTTCTTGACAGATGTGTCAATCAAAACTGCTAATGTTGCAGAGAATGAGAGGAGAAGTAGAGCATGTACACAGCTCTCTAACGCGGTTATGGAACTGTTGAGTAAACCTAATATAGTGCTACTTAGGGGGCCATATGTTATAAACTATTTGTTATCAAAGAAGAGAGACGTACAGTGGTCCCGTACAATATTAAGTGGTTCCAAGACGACACATTGTACAAAGAAATCATAACTCTGTGAAATGCTGGTACTTCATTCTGGACCCCCTATATATCACCCATCATAATGCAAAATGGAGAGTAAAGAAAATGAGGCAGATAACTAATAGAGATAAAGCAAATCCTTACATAGAACATCAGAAAGAGCTGCTGGAAATCACTTTCCATGTTGAACACAAGAGCTTCTTTGGGCCATGTACTTTATACACAATGTACTAGAAGAAAGAAAAATCGGGCCCCCACCTGGTGCCCAAAGGAGCCACTTATCCTGGACGATGCAAAGAGTTGTACAAAACAGTACTGTTCTAGACCGCCAATCAATGCATGCCCTTCATGAATACAGAGGTTTTACATGTACAATGTTCATGATAATTGGTTGGATCTTCCAGTCAGTAATATGTGCCACAGATCAACATTGTTTTTTTTTATACCAGACTCAATATGCAATGTCCCAGGAAAGACCATTGTAGCATGGGGCCACTGTAACTTTACCATTACATTTATGTCATATTATAGTATGCACACATACAGTACACACACACGCAGTCCCTTATTCCCTGTGGTGCTGAAACAGCCCAGCTGCTAAACTCCCCTGGTTCCATGGCCATACGTTACTTGCATGTCTCAAGTCCATTTGTTTCTTTCCAAACACGACAAATATTGTATATTCCTCCAGAGCAGCCATTATGCAGCTGGTGAGCTGAATGTTATTTGATATCTTAGAAATAAATCACGGAAACAAAACAAATGTATAACTCTAACTGAATACGATTTGCTTAAAATTCCTTAGGACAAAAATAAAATGAAAAAAATAAAAATAAGTTTCCAGGAATTCATATTTGACTTTGCACGATCAGGTCTTATACAGAAAGGTTATGGCCTGTGATTATTTGTGAATGAAGATGCAGATTCATATGCGAATAAATAAATATGAAGAACACAACACCTTTGGGATAGATAAAAAAAAAAAAAAAAGGCGTTAAAAAAATTGGATTGAAAAATGCCAGAGTGACTCTCCCTATGGGTGCTCTGTGTCCCAGCACTCCAAAAGCGCCTCTAGGATGTATACGTTTAAATGACAGTCCATCATAACAGTATCTGGCTCCACTCACGTCCCAGTAGTTCTGCATAATAGGAATTTCAGAGCATCGTCACATACACTTACCTTTTGTTAAACTCGTAACTGCTTGTAATACTATACAAGACGCTATAAATAAAATCTAATAAAAGCTGCAAATAGCGATGCATAACCCCTGGCAACCCATTAACCATGGCCACGTTAAACGAGGACTGCTAGAAGTTAGGATAATGAGCTTGCATCATGCAGGCTAGCCGAATAAGCCATTTAACCTATGGGAACTTGCAGAAAGATTACCATGAAAGTCCCTTGGTTTCTGGTTTGATTGAACAAGGATCATTACTAATAAAACCCCTAGTTTTCTGAAACACCCGTGACAGGCACTGGCTTGTAGGGGAATCACTGAAGCGCATTACTCCAGGGTCAAGTCTATATACTGCACAGTACAGGTTTATTACTATATAGAAGGGGTTTTAACAAGATCTTGGCTTTCCATATAACACAGATGCTCCTAATTTTAAAGGGGTTTTCCAAGCATTGTCATTAATAACCCATCTATAAAATATGTAGCTGACAAATCCAAAATACAGAAGTGGAGCAGACACCCAATCTTCTCTCATCATTATAGCAGTATCTGGTGGTAACATGTGCTTGGCTGTTTCTTTAAAGGGGTTATACCATACATGCCAACTCTCCCATTTTTGGCGAGGGGGGGTCCCGCTATTTGGGGTCCCCTCCCGCCCTCCCGGGGGAGTTGGCATTCCTCCTGCCACCAGCAGGCGGCGGGGGTTCTTTAAATGGCCGCGGCGACAGAGTAGCGCTAGTGCGCTACTCTGGCGCCGCCGGACCGTTCCTACAGGCGGGTGAAGTGGCCGCTGCGGCCGCTTCACCCGCCCGGAGTCTCGCTGTGCAGGGAGGAGACAGGAGGGATCGTTCCCCTCCTCCCTCCTCCCACTGTATGTACAGCGCCGGTGTGTGCGCTGCACATACAGGTCAGCAGCGCAGGGGAGTGACGCGCGGCTGCTCTCACTTCCCCCTGCGCCACTGAGGAGATCGTCCGGAGCGGCCGTGCTGCAGGAGCCTGGTGAGGTAAGTGGTTTTATTATTTTATTTTTTATTAGCTATATGGGGGGCTCTGCCTGGTAACAATGGGGGCACTCTGGCACAGAGGACATCTATGGCAACAATGGGGGCACCTCCTGCAACGAGGGCATTAACTGGCAACAGAGGGGGCACCTACCTGGCTAACAAGAGGGGGCACCTACCTGGCTACAGAGGGGGCATCTACCTGGCTGTAAGGGGCACTACCTGCTTATGGGGGGTTACTACCTGGCTATAAGGGCATCTACCTGGCTTTCTTTCAAAGCCGTTATGCAGTTAGGTGGAGTGGGTGTGGCTTTTTGAAGGGGCGTGGCATACCGACAAGATGGGCGTGTCCATGCAAATTTTTGCCTTTCAAAAGTGTTCTGAACCCATCTATTCAGGATAGCCTACAATATACAATAACCCGGCTGTTCCCCCCCCCCCCCCTCCAAAACATGTCTGCAATTCACCTGCTGTCTCTTCCCTCCTTCCTTGAAGATTATAAGCCTACGCGGGCAGGGTCCTCTCTCCTGCAGTACCAGCCGTTAGTCAATTAGTGTTGTCATTGTACTTTGCTTATATAGTGTACACTCCTAAATTTATTTGGGCCCCTGAAAGTATTTACTGTGGAAGCCATTATTTGTTATTGCCAGTATAACTATTGTGTCAGGATGATGTGACATGTCACTTGTTAGCACCGCTGACAATGCAAGTTCATGGGGCCGGGCGGGTGCTCACCTCACCCCCCCATGCTTTGGAATTACATGCTAATCAGCGTGTGCTTCCAAAACACCCGGCATATTGTGGCATGTACAGTACGTGCCCCAATATGCCGTGTGACCATACCCTTAATGTGCTGTATAAGGCCCCGTTCACACGACAGATTTGGCCGCGGGTTTCGCCACGGGTCCCGCGGCCAAATCCTTGTCGGGCCGCGCCGCAAACTCGCAACTCCCGACGCGGGTTTGTGGCGCGGGCGGTGGGCGTGGCCGTGGCACGGGAGGGGCGTGGTTTGGGGCGCGGCTTGCGCCGAGGGTTTGGCCCCACGCAAATTAATAACAGGGGGCAGGCCGCGGCGTGAGCCGCGCACCACCCGCGGCGACGCCCACGGCAGCACCGCGCGGCCGCCGCGCAGAGAACTCCCTGTCAAGAATTGACAGACGAGTTCTTCACACGCGCGGGTCTGGCCGCAGCCCCGGAGCCGCAGCCAAAACCCGCAGCGTGTGAATATTAACGCAGTTTCCCATAGGAAACCATGTTAATAAACTAGGCGCGATTTGGCCGCGGTTATGGCCGCGGAAACCGCGTCGGAACCCGCGGCCGTAACCGCGGCCAAATCAGTCTTGTGAACAGGGCTTAAGTCTCAAGTGAGTGTTTGTTACCTAGGCAACTGGGGTGTGGCCAGAGGATATAAATATAGGTGCCCGGGTGGGAGCAGTTCAGTTAGTTCTTAGTTATTCAGTTGCTCAACCAAGTGTGTGCAGCCCTGGACTGATGCCGGCTACGGTACAGAGACCGTGTCTGTTCCTCTTCACCCCAAATTTAAGCAAGAACAAAATAGACCAGAGACGTTTAGGAAGGGGCAAGATCTGGCATGAAGAATGAAGTGAAGACTAAGGGCCAGAAGTATAAAAATGGTCTAGGTCTAAAACTCACTTTGTTGCCCATAGCAACCAATCAGAGTTCCTATTTCATAGTGTTCTGGGAAAATAAGGGGCACTCTGATTGGATGCTATGGGCAACAAAGTTAATTTTAGACCTAGACAGTTCTCATCCATGTAGGCACTAAGCCTCAGCTAATGTCTAGCAGCTTCCGGTCTAGCTCAACCTATTAGCATTAAAGAAGTTTCCAGATCACTTGGGGCAAGCAAGTAAGCTCCTGTGGAGAATGTAAACTGGATAAAAATTCTGAATTCTAGATTCGGTGCCACCTCTGCTCCGGGCTTCCCATATGTACTGTAAGGCTATGTTCACACGGTGTCTTTTAGAACGTATTTCAGGGCGTAATTGTGCTGCAATGTGGCCTGTAACTATGGTAATTCATAGCTCTCATAGAGAAGTGAATGGGGCCAGCGCGTACTAGTAAAAAAAAAAAATCAGCGTCTTGCAGCGCACACAGGTACGCACCTCAAGATGCCGTGTGAACTCGCCCTATAGTGTTTTCCTGAAAGGCTTACTTTTGGGTATAACAACTTATGTGGCGTAAAGAACACTTCAACCACAATCCAGACAGAGGCTCATTCACAGAGTGTGTCCCGGGGGAACACTGGAGGAACACCGCCTACCCCCTATTCACTAAGGCTAGGTTCACACGGCTTAAATGCAGTGTATACGCCGCTAGTAATTCACATGTCAATTATCTCCCCCCTCGACGTATTCGCCGAGCGGGGAGAGGAGACGTAATCCATAGTTCTCTATTACCGTAATGTCCGGCGCGTAATTACGGACTGAAATACGTCCAGTTTTAAGCCGTGTGAACATGGCCTAACGTGCCAAGGAGAGCAAGAGAGGATTGGGTGCCCAGCCACCATGACACCGAGCTACCACTCCCATCCTCTCCTCTGCGACCCTGGTGCATTACACTTGGACCTATGTTACGCATGTAAACCCCCTTTGAATGTACAATGCCCTGCAATTAATGGCTCATTAACATTTTTTAAAAACTATATGTAGGGGTTTTTTTTTTTTATAAAAAAAAAATCATCATCATCATCTCACCTTTTTAATCCACTGGTGTTCCAGTGTTGTTCACTATTATCCACATTCTGAGGGGTAAAAACAATAGAGAGGAAATTGAACTTTGAAGCCAGTGACAGGCTGCTGTAAGCATACAAACATTGAGCGACCACCAGGGCATCACAAAGGTTAACGCTTTTTGTTATTTATACAAGTTGGTAAAATTTTTACTTTTTAGGGAAGTTGGACAACCCTCCCTGACTACATCACAATGGAGAGTCCTGTGCACGTCTGCACCATCTGAGACATTTTGTATTACTGAGTAATACTCTGAGAATAAGAGCAGATTTAACAAAAACTTGATGTTACGCCTCAGTCTTGGGACAGGATGGAGCTGTCAGACATGTGGTGTTGTCAGCTATATAAACTCTTATAGCCATCTGCTTCTTTAGTCACCCGGTCATTCAAATTCTGGCAAAAGGACAAATCTAAACATTTAAGCTCCTATTTAGGTGAAGATCTTAAAGGGGTTTTGCCACGATGTAATGTTGACGTGGGATCCTCCAAAATGGGTAACCACTTTTCTAAATACATGTGATTACAAAAAGTGAAGACTCTGAGAGCTACAGCATTGCTCAATCCCCCTTAGTTACCTGAAAGCGTATATTAGACACGCCGCGCTTGCGTGAAACACTTATCTGATGACAGGGAAAATGAATGAGTTTTCAAGGGGCTGTGGAGAAAGTACAGTGTATGAGCCTGTGTCTTGCTGTATAGAGAATCAACTGTTGTAAAGTTATTGAGTTAAGTTTTGAGACGCTCCCTTATTCTTCACTCTCTGCTCACCCCCTCCCTCTCAGCCCTGCAGCGTTCATGACTCAGCATGATTTGTTTATATTCTACTCCCGTGCTGATAAGGAGGCGAGTAACTCACATCCTGGCAAAACCCCTTTAAGTAATAAGGGCCTTATGTATGAAAACGGTCTAACAGTGAGACTATCTTTGTTGTCCATAGCAACCAGAGCTCATCTATTTTTCCAGAGCACTATATGAAATGAAAGCTGAGCTCCGATTGTCTGTTGCCCATAGCAACCAGTCTTAATGCTGCTCAGTTTTCATCCATAAGGCCTTTAGAGTTTAAATAAAATGTAAATAATAACTTTAAATAAAGGCAAAGGTAAAAGCATACCAAAGAAAATTTGGGTCAAAATCTTTTGCATCAAGCACTATGAAGTCTGGAAATTATTAACTATAGTTTTACTTGGTATCATTCCTCTTTGTTTCCATTTATCCTGCATATATAGGAGTTTATCCATTAGTACAAAAAAAAAAAAAAAAAAATATTTTAAAAACATCTTCTGGCAATTAAACTAAATAGGGAAGTCTTCTTTCATGTTCCTCCACAGACCAATACTTGGTGCATACTTCTGTTTTATACATTTGGGAAGGCAATCACAGTCAAGGAAATGTGATTTTTATGACAGACTGTTAGCACAGTATTATACGGCCCGCCTTTCTCGTACTTGGGAAAGGAGTCAGACAAGTTCAGTAAATAAATGGGAGCAGTATGGATTTAAGGTTTGGCTTGAGACTCCATGAAATGTCCTCAGTGACTTTTCTACCAAGTACTAGTCATCTAAACAAACCATAAAACATGCTACACATATTCATATACAAAGAACACTGCAAATCAACGTCTTGTGAATGCTTGTAATAAAGAGGCTAACAAAGAGAGCAATAAGTGTGCACATAAGGGGTGTATACCTATACAGATAGTTTATTTAAAGTGTGCACCTTGAAGAAAGTAATACATCCTTCTGCAATTCTAATATTCTGACTTTAGTGTGGGAGCTGAGGTCCTAAACTAATATATCATAAAATTGATAATGTATCAGGGTATGAATAAGGACGTTGTAGTAAACAGGTCAGCGAGGTTGCTATATTTTATAAGATGCATGTGTTCTGCTGAAATATGGATTTATTTTTAACATACGGATGGAAATAAACGTTTAAGAATAGGGACAAATTTTCCCAAGGGAGATGGCCTCATTTGAACACTTGTCTTTTTTTTTTAATGGGGTACCCCCAATTTTGTCCGGGGGCGGCGGATTGGGAAGACTGTTTGCACTATATGAGAGACATATATTTTCAACGTTTCAAGAACCTTTTGGCGAACCCCTTAATTACAGATGGCCTTAGCAAGAAGCTTAACGGCAAAATTCCCAACAGGTGCTTGATCCCTGGATCACCCAATAAATTTAAGGGATCAATGAGAGTTGGACTTTAAACAGTCCTCCTCATCCTGCTGTTCACTTTTTGACATCATGAGACCAAGACAACACCTTACAATTGATCAACAGTACCTCACCACTGCAAGGCTTCAAGTAGGGTGCTCTCAGTGGCCACTGAGCTTAGAGTGTCATCAGAAGGTTGCAACAGAGATACAACAAGACTGGAGGAGTAACGGCTTGTCCCCACGGCAGATTTACAGACTGTTTTCGGTTTTGAAAGTGTCTGTAAACCGGCTGTCAACCTTCAACACGGACCTTAATGGAAAATCCGTGCAGTCACTGCACAGATTTTTAGACCGCCAATGGTCCGAACAACATAGAACACGTTCATTCTTCAGCCCAGTTTTCGGGCGGTACATGAACATGTCGGTGCGAAGGGGGACAGCTTTTCTCTGCAAACCAAATACCGGTCGGGATTTCCCGACCGGTATTTGTCCATTGCCGTGTAAATGGCCCCATACAGAAAGCCAAAGAAGTGGACGTCCTTTGGCTACATCACACACTGATGACTACATTATTGTAAACAATGCTATGTGGAATCGGATGATGAACATCACACAACTCCAGGCATGTTTAAAGGAGGTGAGAGGCAACCAAGTGCCTGGTCACACCATTAGTAACTGTTTACATCTGCTTGGTCTGAGTGCTAAACAACTGGCAAGGGTATCCAATTGGTACCAGACCTGGCTGATACATAGCGCTCTACATCACGTCTCCAGTATCTTCGGTGGCCATAATTTCTGCTCAGAGTTAACTTATCACCGAGGATCACTGGTCCCTTGTCCAACATAGATGCTCCCTGTCTGATGCAAGACAATAATACCTATGCCTGGTGGTGTAGTCAGGTTGGCTAGTACGCAGATCACGCTGATGTAAACAGTTACGAATGGTCTGACGTGACACTTGGTTGCCTCTGACCTTCCTTAAACCTGTCTGGAGTTGTGCGGCATTCATCATCCAGTTCTGCCGGGAATTGTTTACAATGAAGCTGTGATCAGTGTGTACTAAAGCCAAAGGACATCCACTTCTTTGCCTTTCTGTGGCTCTTACAGTCTCTCTGTAGCAACCTGCTCACAACTGTAAACCCAGTGGCCACTTCCGTCTCAGAGAATCCGGTTAGAAACCTCACAATGGCGAGGTACTGTTGATCAATTGTAAGGTGTGGTATTGGTATCTCAAAATGTGAACAGCATGATGAGTACGACTGTTTAAATCCCAATTCAAATTGATCTCCTAAATTTATTGGGCAATTCATGGATCAAGCACCTGTTGTGAATTGTGCCATTAAGCTAATTGTTAGACAGCAGTAAGTTATGCAAAAAGTACTTAAAACATTGAACAGTGGGACATGTGCATTCTAATGTTAAGACATGAGGCGACATGTATGAATGGGCTTTTCGCCCGTTTTCTGGGTATACTGCGCCTCCCAGACCGAATCCCCCTGTCGGAAGCAGTGTTAGGCACATCGTTCGCCACTTTCAGCTGCGCCCCGCATGAAGGGGCGGGACGCGGCGCACTCGAAAACCCCGAGGCATGTACGATGGCAGCTCGCCAAAGCGCGGCGCAATGCAGCGCTCGGCAGCTCCGACAAGCAGACCTAGTTTATTTTGGTCTAAATGCTCTGGCGGAGGCGAAGTGAAGCAAGATCGGAACATGCGAGGAAGCAGATAGAAGATCGCGACAGAAATCTCGGCACTCCGCTCCATGCAGCAGGAGTATGATTCCGAAAAAAAAAAAAAAAAAAAAAAAAAAAAAAAAAACTCGCCTTTATAAAGGCGGAAAACATTGTCAGAAAAGAGCTCAACCTCAAAAATAAAAAATAAATCACTTTCCAAAAATCTAGAACGGTGCAATATCAAGAATTCGGATCTTGGAAACCAGCCAATCAGAAGAGCTTAAACAATTTGAATTACTGTATTTCCCAGCGATTCTCTCTATTGCAATTCCCTATGTAGCGCCAGTCTCGGCGACACACGCGTTGTTCGGGATTTAACTGATTTATTTTTAGAGAAGGTTTCAGCGCTTTATCTGATAATGTTTACACTTAATAAAAATGATTTTTTTATTCATACTTCATGCCGCACGCCGCTGAGCGCCGAGATTCCAGTGCGCCGATCTCTCCATAGACTACAATGGGAGAAGTAGCTCGCGCTCTGATTGGCTGGGATAGCCAAGCCCCCCGCTAGCCCAGCCAATCTTTTCGGTCTTTGTACTGTATTTTGAACTGTCCCGCCTTTGATTTTGATTGGTTTATATTTCTCCATAGGATATAATGGGTCTTTGTCACTCCTATTCTGATTGATTAATACTCCTTCATAGGTTAGAATGGGCCACTGTCGCTCCTATTCTGGTTGGTCAATAGTTCTCCATAGGTTTTAATGGGACACTGTCGCTCCTATTCTGATTGGCTGGTTTATGCCGACCAATGAGAAGAGCTTAAACAATTTGAATTACTGTATTTCCCGGCAATTCTGTATAACCCAATTTCTTATGTTGCGCCGGTCTCAGCGACAAATGCGTTGTTCGGGATTTTATTAATGTATGTTTATAGAAGAAGGTTTGAGCTCTTTCAGAGAATATTTTACACTTAATAAAAATGATTTTTTTACTCATACTCCATGCCGCACGGCGCTGAGAGCCGAGATTGCATGGCGCCGATCTCTCCATAGACTACAATGGGAGAAGTAGCTCGCGCTCTGATTGGCTGGGATAGCCAAGCCCCCGCTAGCTCAACCAATCAGCTCTATTCTGCATTTTTACTGTATTTTGAACTGTCCCGCCTTTGATTCTGATTGGTCAATAGTTCTCCATAGGTTTTAATGGGTCTCTGTCGCTCCTATTCTGATTGGCCGGTTTATGCCGACCAATGAGAATAGCTTTCAGAATTTGAATTACTGTATTTCCCGGCAATTTCCAAGATCCGAATTCTTGAATTAAGATATTGGAAAGTGATTTTGTTTTATATATTTTTTATTTTTTAGGTTTCAGCTCTTTTTTGAGAACGTTGAACGCCTTTATAAAGGCGATTTTTGATTCATACTCCGCACCGACACGTGGAATAATTTCTCGCTGTTTTCCAGCCTGTCTCGCATCGGAACAGATTTTCGGCGCAGTCCCGCACTGCGCCTATGTCCCCGCACTGTGCCCCACACACTGGCGAGGCGCAGGGAACTTTTCCCCGCATGTACGAGCGCACCTCCTCGGACGGCGAATCTTCGGCGCAGCCCCGCACTGCGCCTCAAACACTGGCGAGGCGGACTTTTGCCCGCATGTATGACCACACTACCTCCGGCGGCGAATCTTAGGCGCAGCCCCGCACTGTGCCTCAAACACTGGCGAGGCGCAGCGGACTTTACATGGAATGTATGAGCGCGCCCCAGCCCCGACATAAATCAGGCGCAGATTTCGCTGGAAAACCGGCGGAAAGGTGCTCCCCGACGTGGCGAGCTTCATACATGTTGCCCAAGGTCTCAATTCCTTAAAAAAAAAAAAAATTAATCCTGGAATAGCCAAATATCCCTAATTATTTGTGAATATATTATACTAACTTTTGCACGCGGCCTCTGTACTTCCTATTTTACCGGGTGGTGCATTACTGCTGCAGACATTCCCTTGACATCACTGCTTGGGAAGACACTGGCATGTCAGTGGTGAAGTCAAGGAAATGTCCACTGGGTTGGCTGCAGTGGTCATTAGCCAACAGGAACAGCAGAAAGTAAGGCAAGTATATATTTTTTTAAGTTTTTTTGGGCAGGTATAACCAGTTAATTTTTTTTATTTTAATTCGGACAGCCTCTTAAAGACGCAAGGTAAAGGATTTAGGAATAAATAATCCTGCGGATCTCACTCTTCACCAATGGTTGGATGAACCATTAGGGCAGTAACTGAGGGGCCCAGTGCTAGAGGAGCCCACAGTCTTTAGGTTGCATGTTCTGAAAACAAAAAAATTCTATAAGATCCCGACTATTTCTGCTGGAGGCCGCCCTTTAATATCCCCCCAACTCAAATCTAAAAAGTGATTAATCTGTGTCCAGGAGTCTGGGAGATGTCACTCTACAACAGGGCCCTCACACAAGTCAGCCATATCAGTGTTGAAATCCTCAACAAATCACACACACAGCGCAAATGTTTCATCACAGTCTCCAAACTCCATCTACTAAACCACCCAGACCATAATCAGCTGATGAAAAGGATCTGGTTATTAGACTGTGGTTTACGATGACATCACAGGGGGCTCTGCTTTTAGTTGTTGGGTATTTATCGAGTCATCATATTCTCTTGATAAAACATGAAGTCTTGCAATTTCTGGCAATGTTAGGATATATGAAAAAAAAAGAGAACATTTAGCTCTAGGAAAACACATGTCGACCACATCACTGGATGTCTGTAACAATAGAAACTTTGATCCCTTGATGACTAAGAGGATTTCAATGTAGCCAAATCTAAGTCGGAATGGACATCTTCCAAGTTATGAGGTGCTTTGGACTATTATTTAGAGAACAGGCTCTCAGGGTCTCATAGGTTTGCGATTTCCTGTAAATACGGATCATCACTCACTTCTAAGAAACTACATCCAGGCCCAGCTCAGATATACGTTGGAGGTTCTGTTTTTAGCTTCCATCACATTCTCAAAAATGAGGAAAAAAATAGCTCAGAATGCTGCACTATTTTTCTGTAAAAACAATGGACACTACGAGGGAAACCCTATGGATCCCATTGCAGCCAACGGGGTCCGTCAGGTGCTGTTCTGGTCCATGAAATAAATCTGGTGTCACCTCTTTGATGGAGGCTCCAAATGGAACCTCCAATGCAGACATGAACTGGGCCTTTTGCAATCATTTATGAGAAGGTGTATTGGTGCTTACATGGGTGGTCTCAGAGAAAACCAATTTTCAAATACTTCCCTAGGGAATTTTGTAGACTTCCCTCTTTAATTGCCCAACAATCCAATGTAGAAGCCCTGACAGTTACAGCAGCCACATGCTGCCCACCAGTAAATCACCATCCTCAGCAGCTACATGCAGTAATGGCTCTCCTCACTGACCAGCGTTGCCAACAGTATGGAATATATGGCTATTACATGCTGACCGGAAAGGAAACGAGTTTGTTAGGTTAATGGGGGCCCCTCCTCCCTCCAAAAAGAAAAAAAAAAAAAAAAAGTGTTGGATAACCCCTTTAGATCTATGTGGGCTGCACTCTCAGGGTTGGGGAACTAAGTGCTACTATACTCAGATGAAATCTGGATTGCCTCATTTTGGTATTGGTACAATTAAAGGGGTTTTGCCATCCCCGAAAATCCTATCTGTGGGCCATTTTTAATTCTCCACGAGTCGGCCACGCTTGCGCAATTCTTTCTGTTCTGAATATAGGTGATCGAGTGTGCATAACTATACTTTTGATTTCCATAGACAAGAATGGGGGGAGAGCTTCATAAGTGTTGCCATCTGCCCCTTCTCGGAGGCTGGCCGGTAGCAAGATACGAGCTGCTGTCAAGACAGGATTTTATGAGATGGCAAAACCCCTTTAACATTTGCTGTTGGGTTCTTCCTCAGATTACAGCTGATCACTGGCGGTCCAATGACCAGCATATTGGTACCTTGCAAGATAAAGCTGGGTTCACGCAGCATTTTTTTTGACACCCCAAAAAAAGTGCATGTCTGCTCTTAGTCTACAAATGTGGGTAATTTTACAGTTGAAAGTCAACTGCAAAAAAAAAAAAAAAAATGCACCAATTTTGTGAATGTTTTATTGTTTGATGCCTAACTGGTGCATTTTGTAATATGTAAACGCACCATGAAAGGGAATCAAAAAACAAAGAAAAACACGCATAAACATTGATAAACTACACGTTTTCCCCTTGAAGTGTGCAGATATCTTTCTAGCATCCTTTTACGCTGTGTGAACCCAGCCTGAAAGGGACTGTACAAAGTGGACAAGCTCATTCCCTTTAGCTGGGCCTCTGCTATGAAGTGCACAGACTGAGCCTCATGCATACAAAATAGAGCTGCCATATAGTGCAAGCATTGCCTATAGCAACCAGATTCCAGTATCTATTCAGGGCTAATGAATAAAAGAAGTGACCTTTACTGGTTGCTATAGGCAACAGCTCACTATGCACAAGATTTTATCCATCACCCAGATTGAGGGCAAAGGGACAAAGCAAAGGTCATCCGGTAAGGACACAGACGAATATTAGATCCATGTTTAATTGGACGGACGTTAAGAGTGACTTCTCAGCAAATCTGAGTCTGTCATTACTTTTTGCAGAGGTTAAAACATTTTTTAATTATTTTAAAATTTTTTTTAAAAAAAAAAAAAACATTTAATTAATTTACATTTTTGAAGTTTTCACATTTCGATGTAAACGTTTGAAAATTAAAATTTAAAAAAAGCACTATTTTAACTGTTTATTCCTTACAATTTGTTTTATTATTTAGTAATTAAAAAAAAGAAAAAAAAAAAAACATATTTTAATGTTTCCCCGATACATTAATATTTTGTGAATTGGAAAATTACATTAATTTTTTTTATTTAAATGAAAATTTTTTATTTTAAAAAAAAGCTGTTTTGGGGTTAATTACATTGCTTTAACCTGTGAATATTAATGTAAAAATTTGCATGACAAGTTTTCCTTTCCTCTTCAAAATTGTAACAGGTTTTTTGCAAAAAACATTTTACAGGAAATTCCCAAACTGAATGCCAGGAAATTAAAGGGCACAGATCTGCTGCGCCTCCATTTTTTGCTTCAAGGTCAGTGAAATCTTTCACGTTTCATTACTAGATGAAGTCATTATGTTACTATAGCTGTAATGAGACTCTGTGGCGGTCAACAACTTATTGTAGACGAAACAGAGGAAAAACAACTTTCTCTTTATTTTTCCTTGAGGAGCGCAGTTTTTGTGGCAATACCAACTAGGATGTAATGAGCTTGCAGAACCTTTGTGGCTCGTGTCATTCGGACAAGTCATCCTTGTTCTTTTCTAGTATTTGTCTTTTTAAAGGGGGTGTCCAGTTTCCATAAAAAATTAATAACCAACTCCGAAAAAAAACAAAAAAAAAAAAAACACACACACACACCACACCTCCATTCCAGCACTGGATCTCTCCGTTTTTCTGTCTATGCTCTTCTTCTGAACAGGGATGTCAATGCTGCAGCAGTCACATGCCAATCCCTCACATAATTTCCGATCAGCAACATAAGGGTGTGGCACGATACCGCTACAGTGGTGACATTCCTGTTCCGATGAAGAACCTAAACAGAAGAATGAAGCGACAAAGTGTTGGAACGGAGGAGAAAAGGAAGAGGAGTATGGGTTTGTTTTGTTTTTGATGGGGCCAGAGCTATAATATATATATTTATAATATATATATAAATATATATATATATATATATTTTATATATATATATATATATATTTTTATATATATATATGTATGAACTGGACACCACTTTTAATCATTTTGGCAAATGACATCGTGCCGCCACTGAACTGAAAAAAAAAAAAAAAAGTGCAGTCATCTCGCCGCAATCCATCAATATTAACTTGGAAAATATTGAATAGTGTCTGCACATTATCTATATGACTACTCAGAAGATCCACAAAGCCTTAGGATCTTATGGAGAATAACCTCAGCAAAGATTGTTATCTAGCTCTCCAAGACTAATCATGCGATGTTCTCATCGGGCATAATTGCTCAGATTGCTATGCAGCGGATGTGTGCATAGAAAATCCACTACAATCCATTACAATAGCAGCAATGTGAATGAGATTGTATGAGAACATCTGCACGGAATTTGACATTTTATTCTACAAAAGCCCACAAAAAAAAGGTATGCATACACGGCATCATTGGTTCATTTGTAAATAAAAAAAATAAAGAGGAACGAAGTTGCGCATTATTTAAACTGCACAGTAAAAAAGATAAATAAATCTCTCAAAATAGTTAAAAAAAAAAAAAAAAAACACAGAACCCATTGTGCAAAAAAAAAAAAATAAAAAAAAAAAATAAAAAAAAAAGGAGTTGTGGCTCTACATGCGCCAACACAAAATAGAGAGATTCCCTAATTTTTTTTGCTAATGGCATATGGGCGTGAAGATAATTGGTTATCTCCAAACACAAAAAAAGGAAGTTGTTTTTCAGAAGCAAAATGTTAAAAGGTTTCTGTCAGTGAAACACTTCACCTACCACACCCTGCAGCTCATGTTTATGAGGAGAACAGAGTTTGGGTGAGATCATTCCTGGCAAAGAACCTAGTCAATGATACTTGTCAGGGGAAGGGAGACTTGGAACAACTCCTTAAACCATACGGGTGTCCAGAAATGTTCCAAAACATGACATTTTATATGAATTCCATGTCTGGTGCAGCATAGGCTTTTGTCTTGGATCTCCAGTTAGTTGCTTCTTTTTGTAATTGGAGTGCTTGCTATGCTACCGTCTAAACCATTGACGCTTCATATAGATTTAATGGTCAAGCGGAAGAGGTTGGGAATAATCAAAAGGTTATACATTCCAATTGACAAATGCAAAAAAAAAAAATCCCGGGTGTAAACAATAGAGTGTACACACCTACGAAAGAAGCAGACCCCACCAAGGGCAAAGGGAAAAAGTGTGAGTACCAATAAAAAAAATAAAAAAAAAATTAGAGACCTTTATGACCAACTACAGGAATAGCACCAGATTGTATGCTGCTACTGCATGGTGTACACATTACACATAGAACACCAATGAAGAGACCAAATGACGCCTCCTGTTGGGTGCTGGGTTTTGTCATCCAGAATTGAAGGGCCTGGTTTTTATTTCTCCCTTCCTTTCAAAGACCCTTGGGCAGGACCAGACTGAGGTCTCTTGGGCCTACCAGAGGAAATATTTTGAGGGCCCACTTATTTATACAGGACACATATGCGACTATTTAAGTCATTTTTGCAATTCCACTTTATAATGGTTATTACACATTTAGGATTTAATAGGATATTGGTGACTGGTTCCAAATGGCAGCTCCAAAGGAGGTTGTTGTCTCCTAGACCTTTTGAGGCCTCATATGTCAGAAGTTAGGGTATGTGCACACAGCGTGTTGAATAAATTTTTACAATACGTAAAAATGGACTGCAAAAACGTACCCTATTATTTCTATTGGCTTTTAAATGTGTAAAATGGATCAAGTAGTGATGTGTCATTTCTTTGTACAAATCTCTGCTGCGGAATATGTTGGTGCTATATAAATACAGATTTATAATAAGATAAAGATTATTATCTGTAAAAACACAATAAAATGACGTATGTAAAACATGTAGTCGTTCAATGTATTTTACATTGAAATCAAGGAAAACTGAATGGAACATTGTTAAATACGTATTTAGGTACATATTTCGTTATGTAATACGCACCCAAATACGTATTTCAAACACAGTGTGAACATACCCTTGGGCTATTCGGAGGATCCTCTGGTGGGCCAGTCCAACACCACTTTTGGGACAATTGCTCAACCACTTATTTGTTAATAATGTAATTTTGTGTACAAGCCTTTACAGGTTTACGCCAGCTAGCAGGAAATGGGACAACCAGGGCTGGACCCCCTGTCACCAAGGACCCCATGGCACCAACTGCCTCCATGGAAGAGTATACACCCTTGTTGTGTTGTCTTTGAAGTTTTTAACCTTTAGCTAGCAAGCCTTGGATACACTTGGTACTCGATTAGGTTCTGTTAATTCTGGATTCAAGGAATTTTAAGTTATTCTTGATTCACAACACAGGTGCAAGAAATCCCATTTATAATGTCACAATGTCAAACTGTCCCACGTCATGAGAAACGTATGAACATTAGAATTACAAGTTATAACAACACATTTCTTATCCATTTGCTTTTCTAAACAACTTTGTGTCAAGAAAATATCTGGATTTTTGCAGACCAGCAATTTGACAGAAACCAAGATGGTTTCAGGCTGGTCCCCCTCCCACCTCCTCAGGCAGGACTCCATAGTAATTCTGTACACAGAGAAACGTGAAGTACCACATGGCCACTAGTCAGAGACGTGCCACAGAGGATTGGGGGGGGGGGGGGACCACAAATGGTTACCCATCGTCTATCCTAGGAGGTCACTGTATTTGGGACATGCCACTGACTGTACTCAAAACATTTGCCCATACTTATTGTATACAATGTTGCGAGTGCATTCATACAGAGTGTAATTTTAAGCCTAAGGCCTCGTTCACACGGCTTATTCTGCCGCGGATTGGCGCCGTACTGCGCGCCGGATTTGTGCTTCAGTACGGCGCCATCCGCGCAAGCAATTACGGTAATCCACTGCTCTCATAGAGAACAGTGGAATCCGTCGCTACCTCCCCGCTCGGCTAATCCGCCGCGGGGGCAGAAAGTGACTTGCACATTATCCAGGCGCAATCCGCGCCGTGGATATTGCAAGTCTATGGGGCCGGGGAGCGGCGCCCCGCCGCGCTCCGGCCCCGCCCCGTCCAGCCCCTTATTCTCGGCGGATTTGTGCGCTCAATACGGCGCACAAAACCGTCGGGAATAAGCCGTGTGAACACGGCCTTATTCTCCTTCAACAGCTTCCATTTTATAAGAAGCCAATTAATCCCCATGCAAAGAAATTAGGGATCAATTTGTTTACAGAAACAGTGCCACTTAGTTTCAAAGGCCAGACTTGGTATTGCAGCTTAGCCTCATTTAAAGTTAACTAGACTAAGGTGCACCATATAAAAACACAGTCCATAGGCAAAAGGGGAAAAAGTACACTTTATTTGTAATCCTGGAAATACCTTTAAGGGGCCATTTACACGGCACAGGACAAATACCGGTCGGTTTATCCAACTGGTATTTGAACTGTTTTCGTGCCGTGCACACAGCTGCCGGCGGACGGCTTTTCTTCGTGATTAGCGGAGAAAAGCCCTCCCCCTTCACATAGACATGTTCTTCTGACGCCCAAAAACCGGATGGAAAAATGAACATGTACTATGTTTTTCGGGCCGGCGGCGGTCTGAAACACCGCCGGCCCGAAAACCCGTGCAGTGGAGACTGCTGCACGGGTTTTCCATAGAGCCCCGTGTTAAATGTTTTCACCCGGTTTACCCTACTGACTTCAAAGGTTAATGTATAAAATGTATGCTAAAACCTGCAGGGAGCTTTCCTGTGGATTTTAGTTTGGATCATATTCTGTGGTTCTACTGTACAACACCCAGGTGTCAGTTACAACCGTACTTTTAGGCCTCGTTCACACGGCCTATTCTGCCGCGGATTGGCGCCGTACTGCGCGCCGGATTTGCGCTGCAGTACGGCGCCAATCCGCGGCAGCAATTATGGTAATCTACTGCTCTCATAAAGAACAGTGGAATCCGTCGCTCCTCACCGCTCGGCGAATCCGCCGGGCGGGGAGAAACTGACATGCACATTATTTACGGCGCGTACGCGCCTGTAAACAATGCTTGTCTATGGGGCCGGGAGCGGCGCCCCCGCCGCGCTCCGGCCCCGCCCCTTATTCACGGCGGATTTGTGAGCTCAATACGGCTCGCAAATCCGTCGGGAATAAGCCGTGTGAACACGGCCTAAGGCTTCATTCACACGGCTTATTTGGGCGCGGCTTGGAGCCGTACTGCGCGCCGTATTTGCGCTACAGTATGGCTCCAATCCTTTCCAGTAACTACGGTAATCCACAGTTCTCAGAGAACTATGGATTCCGTCTCTCCTCAACGTTTGCCGAATCCGCCAGGCGGGGAGAAAGTGACATGCGAATTATTTACGGAGCGCACGCAACGTAGATAATGACAGTCTATGGGGCCGGCGAGCTGCCGACCCCCGCCCGCCCCCGCCCTGCTGCCGGCGTAATTGCGGGGCGAAATCTGTCCCCGCCATTACGCCGGCCATAAGCCGTGTGTACCGGGACTAAGGCTATGTTCACACGGCTCATTTCAGAACTGATTCACGTCGGATTTCCGACGTAAATACGTTCCGAAATCAGTTGCAAATCAGTGTCACTAAGTGTGGCACGTATTTGGCACTGATTTCCCGACAGATTTCATATCCCCATTCATATATGGGGTGAATCCATCCGGAAATAAGTGACATGCACATTCGTCGTCCGGAAAGACACATGCATTTCCCCATTAAAACCAATATTAAATGGCCAGTTACTTGTTTGTAACTGATTTCACAACGGATTTGCGGCCGTAAATACGGCTGTAAATCCGTTGCGAAATAAGCCGTGTGAACGAGCCCTAACTTCGAGGTATCTCCACACGGTGTGTCTGACTCCGTGTAACATACACTTTTCGATACGTGTTTGGGTCCATCTGTCTCCCCAAATGGACCCAAACACGTATAGAATAAATGGCAATGTGATTTTACATTGCTGTTTATTAAAAACATGCATCTTCGTTCACACGAGTGATCGCTGATGCGTGTCTCACAGCGTCTTTCGGATCCGTTCCAAGAATTGACATGTAAATTTTTGGTCCGAAAAACGCAGCAGGACCCCTATAATAAAGTATAGGGTGCGAACCTGCTGCGTCTTTGGATGCGCTTTTCGGATCCAAAGACGCTGTGTGAACATACCCTAATTCTGAAACACTGCGCCAATATCCCGTTATCAGACCCACTTTGGTGTTTGTTCCAACACAGGCGAAAAACTTCCCCCTTCCCGCCAGCGCCGTGGACACAGGGGCCCGGCTGCACGGCCCAGCACGTCGACCGCCTTCTATACCGTGGCAGAGAGAAAAGTAGCCGAGTCACATGGCCAACCCCACTTTAAGCCTGCCATCAACACGGGGGACAGGGAGGATATTTAGAGAAGGTTGGGGTTGCAAAGAGAGCTTTCCTCCTCTGTTTTCAGAAGGTGATATTAATCTGCATCAATTACAGACCCTGTTGCATTATTAATTTTGATCAATTTTTCTTTGAGTAACTCAAGCAGAATATTTTTTTTTTTCAATTTAAAAAAAATATTTAGAAAAAACAAAAATGCCTTGAACTTTACTGGAGCTAAAAAAGATCTGACTCGAGATCCCGTCCATATGCCATTATTATACCTAGAAAGGTGTGACCAGCAGCTGCTTCCTCCAAGCATGAAAGCAAGTTTCTAAAAGGGGAATCTCTCCCCTTGGGGAGAGCACCATATAGGCGTGTGGAGATTCAAACTTGCCTTTCGCACTAGACAAAGTGATCAATTGAGCGCCAGGCAGACTTAATTTGAAAAAAAAGGGGTGTTTTAATAAAGTGTCATAATGGGCCCAAAAGGTCTAGCAGAAGCCAATCCTAATTAGAGCCATTTGCCACTAGAGCGTGCCTATGGATGAGTCACAAATAACCTACTGGACCTTACATATAACACATCCTGTGAGTCAAATGATAAAGAATGGGACACAAAAGTCAATTTGCAACTCTTCTGTAAAGAGAGCAGGCGCTCAGGAGCATTCCAACTTTAGAGCCCATGTAGCCCTAGACTGACACTGTCTGGGAACCAGAGGTCTCAGCAATACACAAGCAAGAATCCAAAGTACATTATTTGTTAAGCAATTACCAGCGATCACTACAATTAATCATTGTGTGCAGATTACAATATCGATTCCCACTAACTTGCTGGTTCGCTGTTCTCACCACAGTGTGGGTCATAGGTGATCACACTGTACATACACCGTACCACCCTGTTACACATAGGGTTGTCAGGAGTTTATAGATTGTAATAAGGAAATTATTATAGATGTTAAACAAAAAAAAAAAAAAAAAAGAAGTACATTGCCTTAAAATTTTGCAGCTCAAATTAAAATCAACTAGTTTATTACCGTTATGGGAAAAGAGCCGGCACACTTATGTGGAATGTGACTTTGTCATTAGCTGTGTCACTGGAGGAGAGCTGGTATGTTAGGAATGTCTAAGCTGGAATATTACACCAAATTATACTAGTTTCTGAGTGACAAGTAAAACGACTAGCGTCAGGGGACATATTTATCCTGTGCCATTCAATCCAAGCTGAGACAATTGTGGGGGATCTTGTGCAGTTTCCACCAATTTCTTCAAATGGAAAAATGAGGAATATCCTCAATTACAGACCTTTTCACAGAGCCTGTTCTTCACAGCCATCCTTAGGTTCCTACTTCCTATTCAGGCTGTGGGTGGTTCTACAGCAGTGACTTGACATTTCAGCTCTGCTATTCCTAGCTGAGCCTGTGAGAGGGACATTGGTAATGGAGAGGTTTTTAACAGCAGAGCAGAAGGCTACAAAGTTCTAAAAAGTAAATATTGTCAGTAAGAAAAATAAGCAAGCCATGTGCTGCTGATAAGACACAGCAGGCAATGAGGTCAGCATCCTGGCCAAGGCTGATACGGCAGAGAGAGGTGATCAACAGCCTAGATCAGTGTTTCTCAACTCCAGTCCTCAAGACCCACCAACAGGTCATGTTTTCAGGATCTCCCACTGACCATAATTATATCACCTGTGCAAAATAGAGAAAAGCCTGAAAACATGACCTGTTGGTGGGTCTTGAGGACTGGAGTTGAGAAACACTGGCCTAGAAAACCTTGTGTACACAAGCTGGATAGAAAAACTGCTCTAGCTCTAAAATGAAATGTATTTGGTAATAGTCTTTATTTACCGTTGTCTATGTTTTTAAAGCTAATCAACATGATAAGACTACCCCTTTAAGGAGAATAATATTTTTGACTAATTAAAATAAGATACTGATACATTTCCTTGTTTTTCTTCACCGTTTTAATTTTGTAATTGTAGATTTGTTTTTCTGTATATGACTATGAGAGCAGCCATCTTGCCTGAGCTGCTTTTAGCAGTATTTAGAGAGATGCTTTACAGCAGCTTCATGGACATAGGAGCCTGTGAACAGGAGCAGACCCATTGACTTCTATAGGAGAGTTTTCTAGGCATGCTCTGTGACCTGGGAAGAAGTCAGTGTGCAGGGAGGGGGGTGAACAGTGACTATCTCCTATTGTGACTGGTGGATCCTGTGTTACCTATACACATTGGTGTCACCCTTAAGTGTAATCCTGCCTGTGCTGATAACGAGGAGACAAAATGAAAAGTTTTCCTTACAGAACAAGAATTCTCAGACTATTATTAGGCCAAGTGGCAAGAGGGAGAACTGCAAGATTCAAGATTTTTTTTTTTTTTTTTAACAAATAATAATCAGGACATGAAAAGTAAAAATGTGTTTAATGTACTTTTTTGATAACACATTTCCTTTAAGCTTCTATAAAATAAATAAATATATAAATAAAAAATCAGCCCTGAATGTGGGCAGGTGACAAAATTTCTTTAGGTGTGTTGACATCGTCACATGTGAGATCTGCAAACAGTTAACCAGAGGGTAAAGTTGAAAGAGAAAAATAGATGGACTCCACTGACAGATTAAGCGAGTAGCCTCATCAAAACAGTTGTTATCAGTTTGGTTAGATCACGTATCTGTTGGGGGGAGGCTCACACTGACTTAATAACTATCATGACCAACCTGAAGAGTAGGTTTTCAATGCCTTGCGGCTAAATTTACCTGATACGGGTGACAAAGTGAATATTTTTCCCTGACATTATCACAATATCTGGATTGAAAATCGCTGCCTTTGATCAGAGAAGTGAAAACATTCTGCATGAAAATCATTTCTATGCATTGTGGGATCTCCCCTGAGGATTTTCATAGCAGAACCTGCATCAAATCCAGAGTGAACCGGCCCACAATGTAATGCACTCAGGAGCTGCCTGCAGACTATTCCAAGTTTTCCTTTTGTTTTTACCAGCAGAACAGAAGGTGGTTATTTCAGGCAGGGCATTTGCCATTGTATCATGAAGATAGTTGGCCTGCTTCTTATCAGCAGAGAACAGCCCTGAAGTAGCTGTCATTTCAACGCCCACGTGTGTGCAGGCCAAAGTCCAGCAAGGCAGCAGCAAACTCTCCCATGTACTCAATACATTATGCCTCATCTGAGCAAAGCCAGTCCAGCAGAAATGATAGCACTGCGGACAGGGGCTAGGTTCACACAGTGCATTTTTTACCCTCAGGTTTCTGCCATGTATTTTACTTTTTCTTAAAATGGATTTGAATGTATTTTAGGACATGGATTAGCGCCATTCAATGCCCTCATTCCTGACCCTTTTACGATGCTAAATGCACATGGAAAAGGATTTGGTACTTTTTCATTTTTAAACAAAATACAGTTTTGGCATCCATATCGGAAAAAATACAACGTGAATTGTGCAGCATATCCCCATTAAAACAATACTTTAGGGGCGATTTCTGACACATTTTGAAATACAGTCAGATTCTTATATGAATCGGTTGGCAGCCCCCGCTAAAAGCTCCATCTACACTTTCGGGGTTTGAGGAGCATTTAGGTGCATACCCCTGGTCTAAATCCTCTGCAAATGCAATAATCCTCTGCATCCGATGCAACAGAAAAGGTGCTTTTCTAGCTACCTTCATATTCATCAAAATACAAAGAATCACCCCAAAAGTAGTCACAGGCTACTAAAAGGAACACTACTGTGAAAATTTTCCTTTTCACATACTGACAAGCAATATGCGACTATTATATGGATTTTTTTTTATATGATTTTTTTCAAGTTTCCCTATACCCATTATACTCTCCGATTCCCCTTCTGTGAGCTCTGATAGACAGAAATTTAAAAGGAATGGTTTGTTTGATGCCCTCTTTTGGTCAGCTTTGTTGAAGTGTAAATTTTACAGAAATTTACCTGAAAAGTGTGAAGAAACTCCCACTGCAGAAAAAGATTACCCTATTTTTCTTTCATATACTGCTCATGGTCTAGTTTAATCTTATCTATCCCTGTGGCAAGAACAGTGCAATCATTATGTCATTACCTTGCAATCATTATGTCATTACCTACTATTTGTAACTAGACCATATTGAGATAAGTATCAGCTGAAGTAAAGCGAGATTAGTCTGTTCTGCTAAACAAAAGTACTCTCTAAGGCTTTTCTACACTGATCGGGCAAAAAAAAATCCAAAAGCGGCCGTTTTTTTTTTCACGCTTTTTAAAAAAAAAAAAAAAAAAAAAAGGGTGCTTCTGTTTTCCTGAATCCCCCATCAAGTTCCCCATGGGAAGACGGCAAGAAAAACGAAAGCGCCGGCGTATTATACAACTGTTGTAAATATGGCGGGCCGGAAGCGACTAAAAAAAACTAGCTGTGTAGACGCGCTGCTTTCTTTGCCCCCAAAAAAAAAAAAAAAAAAAAAAAAAAAAAAAAGGGGTGCCAAAAATCGATTGTTTTCCCGTGCAGTTTTTGGGGCATAGCCAAGGGTATGTTCACCCCGGCTTATTTCGGGGCGTATGCCGCGCCGCAATACGGCTTGTTTTGGAACAGCGTTGTCAGTGCTAATTCAAAGCACGGGGGGGTCGTGGGGGGCGGCTGGGTACCAGTCCCACAGACATGCATTGTCAGTGGCGCGTATTCGCCGCTAACAATTGACATGTCGCATATAAAGCGCTATACACGGCGAAATATGTGCGCAATTACACACAAAAAGATGCCATGTCAATATATACTAAGGGTGCGTGTACACGGCAAAGACCAAGTATCGGTCGGGTTTTCTGACTGGTATTTAGTCTTTTTTTGGCACGTAGTGGGGATGGCTTTTGTCTGCAGATTCCAGCCCTCCCCCTTCGCACCCACATGTTCATGTTCTGCCTGAAAACCGGACGGAAGATAGAACATGTTCTAAGTGTTTCGGACCGCCAACCGGTGTAAAAAAAAACGTCTGGCCTGTTGCATGGATTTTCTATTAAAGTCTATGGGGGAGCGTTGCTTGTCGGTTTTCAAACAGTTTATAAAACCACAAACTGTCTGAAAAACAGACCAACAACCCTTGCTGTGGGGACCAGGGGTGTGGAGTCGGAGGCTATCTTGCAGGAGTCGAAGTCGTCATAAAATGGATCGACTCCGACTCCCAAAATATATAAAAGTTGGTCCAGTTAGTTCGATGCAGTGCAAAGAGCAAGAGGAATTGGGTCCGGCCGGTGCTACTGCTCCCATATCTTCAGCCTTATCACATGAGGAGTGTAATTGATGACATGGAGCAGGCAAAGCGCTGCCCCAGGGGAAAAGATTTCAGCTAAATTTTTCACCTGTTTTCAAAGAAGTAGAAGAGTTTAAGCATTCATCAGACCTGACTGTGGCTGAGGCAATTCCTTTATACCCTGACATTGTTAGAGATGTTGCCCCTGTGGTCACCGCTTTGCCCCCGACCCAAGTTAGTGTAGAGGCCGTTCTCTAGCCCGGAAATAATGAGATCAGATGTGAGGTCATGTATGCAGGATCTGATGGAGGCAATACTATTTCTCAGAACAAATTCAGAGACTCCACAAATGTTCCTGCAGTGTTTTGCATATTTACCATTTTTTGTGTGTCCTAAAGTTATGTCCAATAAATATATTTTACACTGACAAGCAAAAGGGTAACAATGTTTTGAAATTGTGACTTTCAGGCTCCATATCTCTCCATCCACTACAGCTTTGTACATGAGGTTACTGTAATTGTATATGCAGTCATCTGACCCATATAATACATAAATTTGACATGCAAGTATTTAGCATCTGCTTAGTTACAGTTTTGCTCCTAAAAATCAAAAGTGTTAATTTTTATTATTTTGTTAGTATTTGGTAAATCCACCTTTTGGTTTTCAATACTGCCTGAATCTTCTGGGCTCTGAATCAGATTCAAGCATATTTGACCAAAACTAATCCCAGGTCTCTTCTCCACATTCTCCAATGTTGGTGCAGACTGGACTTGGATACAAATAAGCTTTTTCTTCAACTCTACCCACAAGTGTTTAAAAGATCAAAACATTGTTACCCTTTTGCTTATCAGTGTCTGTTCTACCTAAATAGCTTGATTATTGTATCAATAAGGTGGTAAAACAGCCTGATGTTACCATTTTACTACAGTAAAGTTATCACTTAAACATGCGCCATGTACGAGGGAGTCAGGAGTCGGTGGTCGGAGGTTTGGGAAATTGAGGAGTTGGAGTCGGGGCTTCGGCTTGCCGACTCCACAGCCCTGGTGGGGACAAGCCCTAACAGCTAGTGAAAGACAATATTTTATAGTTAATTTTAATTGCATAGGACTGCAGAAAAAATTACATTGACAAAAATAAAAAAGTTTTTCCAGGAATATTGGTTTTTAACAAAAATACTCCATTCTGATGGTAGTGTCCCTTTAAAAGCCAAGGATTAGTCTTACTGGATGACAGTGGTGCTCACCCTTATGAGGTGCATCAATAACAGAAACCCGAGTACAAGCATCAGATTTCTGCCATGAATCTTCTAATAAAACGTGTCAGCTTTGTCATAGGCAAATCCATTACATGTGACCATAGCTTACGATGTCCAATTACACATTATATGGGTTTCCTCTCCTTGTTACCTGAAATTATTTTCAGCATTTCCAAAAGTTAATTCACTCATTTTGATTGGTCAATGAAGGCCCAAGTATGTGGGCTGATTTTTGCACTTACACTCAGCTCCCGGTGTGGTCATATTGGACTTTGGCAGGGTTGGGAGGATTTGCTGTGTAACCTTTTGCAGATCACCGAATCGTGACACCACATATTGTGCAGGGCTGTATGACTATGCATGTGTTGTTTTAGTCTATGGTGTGAATATTTAAAATGTTGGTTTTGGGAAACATGGTGCTTTGCATGTCTTAACACTAGGTAAACTGGGGGAGAGTGCACGGTTAACTGCAGCAGATCACATTGTAACCCGAATACTCAAACACATGGGTGTGAATGACTATCAAGAAGGGCAATGTGTTAGAAATGTAAAGTTACTATAGAACCTCCTCTCATGGCAACTACACTAGAACACATTTATGTGAACAAGCCCTAAAACTTCAAGAAGTTCTGAAAACTGTGCCCTGTGCCCATTCAAACAGATAAGGGAGTTTCTGCTGTGTGCCTAAGGACACTGTGTGACAATGGATACGACTTCCTCTGTTCACGGAGGGTCCAGCTTCTCTAATCCGGGTGATGAGCTGTTATCACCAGGAGAAAACATATCTGCCTGAACGTTTCCTCTGTAGAAGAGGAGACGCAACATTACATAATGACCACTGCAATCAATAGCCAGCCAGTGTGTAGAGGCGGCATATAGACAACAGCAGAGAAACTAGATAGACTATATCTCCGATGAGAGATAGGCTCGCAGTGAGGGTCACCAATTAAATAGCAAAAGTTTATACACATCACATCACTAGCATCCGAGTAGATATATGTCGAGATTGGCATAGACAGTTCTATACACTACTCATCTTTTTTTTGCATACACATTGCCACACAACACTTTGGAAAAGATCTCTATCTCCTATAGGGTAGATTATCAAGTCTAATCTCTTGGGTCGGGGGTTTCCCCACAGAGAATCTCTATCTCCTCTCATCTCGTTTGAATTAAGAGACATTTAGACAATATCAGAGAGAGTATCGAATTAAAGCACTGTCAACCGTTTTTGCTGGTTGATTTATTTGGTATATGTATCGAGTTTGGGTCAGGGCGAGGGGCGCCACAGGTGTCAAGACTTTCCACCTGTGCGTTTTTTGACACTGCCTTTGGTCCGAAAAACGTACATGCTCATTCTTCCGCCCTGTTTTCGGACAGAACATGAACATGTGGGTGTGAAGGGGACGGATTGAATCTGCGAACAGAATCGTCCGCCAAAACCACGTACAAGATGTCAAAATACCGGCTGGATTCTTTAATCAGAATCCGGCCGGTATTTGCATACTGCCATGTGGACGCATCCTTAATTTCCATCACTTTCAGCATATATGCTGGGAAAGCTCCCAATGTACATGCTATGGGTAAGTTCACACGCTTATTTTTGGGGCCATTTTTGCCCCACTATTCGCGCGTACTGCGCTCCGATACGAGCGAAACGCACCCCAAATCATTACAGTAATCCCATATTCTCTATGAGAACAATGATTACGCCTCCTTCTCCCCACTCCGTACAATACGATCGTATTGTACACTCCGGGATATAGCGACATTCACGCTTTCGCTCCACGAGTATAACAGTCCTATGTGGGCCGGCAGGCTGCTGCCTCGCCGCGGGTGGTAAGCTCGAGCAGTGCGACCATCCCCCGAACACCTGCCGTAATTGCGGACTTACTGGTACGCCCCGCATTTAAGCCATGTGAACATACCCTATAAGTGTCCAAAAGCGGGCATGGCAAAACGGATGTAATAGTGTTGTAGACTGGGTGCTCTCATACAAGGTCATTTGATTAAAAAGAGTGCACGTAAAAGAGTGGCTCACTATGAGCCGGCGTCAGAGAACAGGGAGATGACCACGAGTCCGCAGTTCTCCTCCTTTCATTTCTATGGGAGTTCCGAATATAACCTGGCACGTTCACTTGGCTATATTTACAACGCCCACAGAAATAAACAGGGAGATCTGTGCAAGCGCGCCCATCTCCCCATTCTCTGTCATTGTGGCGAGCTACAAGCCGACCTCAGGTGCACAAGATGGGACAACCCCTTTCAAGTATATGTATTTTACAACGGGACCTTATGGTTTACAAATGCCCCTGGCATCTTTCAGGGCATCAATTTAACGTATACATCCTGTTGTGTTTATCAAACGGAGGCGATAAGTGTAATGTGCAGCAAATCTGAAGTTTTGTTTTTTTACCTCCTGCATTGATTTGATCGGTCCTGATCAGCCAGTGCGCCCAGTGGGATAAACCAGTTAATACAATGATATCAATTTATGGCGTAACTGCATCAAAAGGAATAAGGTTTGTGTCGTGCACCGGCCACCAACTATTACTAAATATATGTGGGTCTATAATATTTACTATGTTTGTAACCATGTGTCTATATAACCCCAATCTATATAAAATTTACATGAATCCATGTACATATCAATAATATTCATTTTCTGCAGAATATTTATTCCCTTCAGATTAGACTCTGCCTTCACTGGTCTCCAGAGGTTTATTAAATTCATAGCACATAGTTTGATCCCGATAATGAGCGTTTAACCCTTTCCGTCACCCAGCACAATACTGACGCCATCAGATATTACATTCCTCCAGGATTTCATAGAGCCGCACCTGCCCTGGACCTCTGTATACCTGTACACAGCACCAGCCACACCCTGCCTCACCTGCACACCCGTCTGTGCGCAAATGCCTACAACACATTGCTAAAAACACTAAATAATCCAGACAAAAGGCTTCACACACGTCCTCCCATCACTCAGGGCTGAGCGAGAAGCAGGCGGCAGTCACACAGCAGACAATACAACAGGTGTGCACGGTCAGGCCTGCAGTGCGCCGCCAGGTCACAGTGCCTGCTACCTGAATGCAATGTCTCGTCATGAAGCCACCCAGGACTGGGGTGATCTCCTTCAAAGGTTGTAAGGATCCAGACCTGGTGACCTCAGAGGGCACAAATGAATGAACTTGCCTTGGCCGCCACTACACGGTGCAGCAGTGCTGAAGCAGCCACTACCTCTACTATGTATAAAGTGGATAGAAATAGTAGCTGCCCATTCATTGCTGCAGCCATTCATACCTATAGACACCAGCTTGATGTTTTCCTTCTCCAGGAACTCCAGGGCTACAGACACGTTCTCCAGCTGCATCTGGCTGAAGGTGGGTCTCTGGTGGTACTTGCGGTACATTCTCTTCTGGCTCAGCACCTCCAGCAGCGCGATGAGTCGCAGCCCGTCGCTCAGGTCGGTCTGCAGGTTGCCTATCCTCTTGTGTCCCACCCACTTCAGTGCTTCGTTTGCACCAGCGGTGATAGGAGTTCTGCATGGATCATCTTCCAGGGGGCATTCCTCCGCAGGACCTTCTCCGTCACCGGCATTGTGGGTCTCAGCTTCAGCAGGAGAATTACAGGAGATGCTGCGTGATGTGACGAGCTGGAGCGTGAGTGAATAGATGAGCTCCAGAGCTCAGCTACTTCTGCACATGTGCGGAGCGACTCCTCCTCCTCCTCCTCAGGTTCTCCCAGCCTGCTCCTCACGGTGGGGCCTCGGTGCCATCTGCTGGGAGCTGCGGGTTTCACCCTGCATGGCTGCAGAATTAGGCTCCGTGCACACTGCGTTATTTTGAACATTCTGACAGAACGGACGCGTTAACGGTGCAATACTAAATTGTAGGGGACGGATGTTAACGTTCAATGACATAGTTGTCCGCATTTATAACACTTTCTGACAGAATATGCTTTAATTTTAACAGGTGGAGACGCAGGGCGCTGCGCTTTTTCATGTTAAAAAAAAGTGCATTGCACAGAAACGTATACTGTATGTCAATGGAAACGGATCCTAGTGTTTGTGCCCTTGTTACATTTGATCCATCATAAAATATATAAACAAACCTACCCAAATTGCAGGAAAAAACAGGTGACAGCCAATAGAAAAGCTATTAAAAAAAGTTAGTTAGCAGTCGCTACCGGGCCCAGCAGCCTGAGGGGGCCCAAAAATTCCTCCTGCCATATAAGGAGATACCAGCATTGAAAAGGACACATGGAGGTAGCTAGGGGGCCCATTTCACTTTTTGCACAAGGGCCCCAAAGCTTCAAGTTATGCCTCTGACACTGTGTTTAACCATACGTCAAACCATCTACATTATGTCATATATGTTAGACGTATGAAAAATGTGCACTGTTTGGAGCGACATTTGAACATCTGTTTTTTCTGCTTATCTATGGGGTCGTTTCTTGCACATTTGAATTGGTTTAGTTGTTAATATATTTTTAAGATCGGATACAAACTAAAACATTAGCAACATGTGCACAAGACACTAGAATTCCGTTTCCATTGACAAACATTGTAAAAATACGTACAGTGGAGCCAATAGAGGCAGTACTACCTGTCATTGGGCCCCTAATCACAAAAATGGATCCCACTGATCTGTTAAAAAATAGGAACCCATTTGGGTGGGGCCCTGAAACGGTTAATAGATGACTGAAGGCAGCCCTGAATCTGTATGCTGTAACTTATATGTCTTTTTGAAACTTGAAAAAGTGCAGCGCCCTGCATCCTCCACCCATTAAAATGAAACGCAGATTTGACAGAAAGTGTAAAAACAGACACTGTATCAATGCACATCCATCCACCTATATGGTCAAAGAACACGTTAATGGATCTGTTTTTACCTACGACAGAACGGATCCGTCATCCATTCAAAAAACGCAGTGTGCACTCAGCTTAACTCTGATGCCCAGAAATTTTAGGACCAGGAATGAAATCTTCCTTTAGAGCAGACGGGTTCTTGCCTTCAGGGCTGCTATAAAAGCAGTACAGGGGGTACAGCTGTATGGGGCCTGGTAAAACAAGGTGGCCCGCAGCAAGCAGGGCCTCTTGTTTCACAAACGAGCCAGCCTGTGCACGGGCCCCGCAGCACTGGTGCCCGCACGCTGGGCCCGGCTCAGACTCAGGGGGGGGGGCGCGCTCCTGTGAATCGGACTGTGGCTCCCCTCATACTCTGTGACACAGTGAGTCCCCACTGAAGCCCCCGCCAGCCGCAGCACCCCTTCTCCCCACTGAAGCCCCTGGGGCCCCTCTGAAACCCCCCAGTGCCCCCCCCGGGCCCCAGCTGTGTGGGGCCCCACTGAAGCCTCCCACCTGTCCCAGCGCCCCACCCGGGCCCCAGCTGTGTGGGGCCCCTCTGAAGCGCCCCACCTGCCTCAATGCCCCCCCGGGCCCTAGCTCTGTTTGTCCCTTCTGAAGCCCCACCTGCCACAGTGCCCTCTCCAGTCCCCAGCTGTGTGGGGCTCCTCTGAAGCCCCGCCCCAGCACCCCCCACTGAAACCAATGGGCCGTCACTGACACCCCGCACCTCGTCCAAGTGCCCCTCCAAGGCCCCAGTTGTGTAGGGCCCCTCTGAAGCCCCCCCTCCCCCTGAGCCCCCCAATGAAACCCTTGGGGTCTCTCTGAAGCCCCTCATCTGCCCCAGCGCCCCCACGGGCCCCAGCTGTGTGTGGGGGCCCCATTGAAGCTTCCAGCTCCCCCACCTGCCCTAGACCCCCCTCGTCTGGGGGTGTGGGGGGGGTGAGGAGGGTCCCAGCTGTGTGGGCCCCCTGAAGCCCTCTCAACAGCTCGCAGTGCCCCCCCTGGCCATTCCCAGTCTTGTGTGGGGCCCCTCTGAAACCCCTCTGCCCCATCACCCCCCTCTGAAACCCCTGGGGCCTCTCGGAAGCCCCCCAGTCCCAGCACCCCCCCATTCACCAGCTTTGTGGGGCCCCTCTGAAGCCCCTCCTGCCCCAGTGCCCCCCACGTAAACCCCTGGGGCCCCTCGGAAGCCCCCACTTGCCCCAGAACCCTCCTCCTGGGCACCAGCTGTGTGGGGCCCCTCTGAAGGCCCCCCTCCCCCTGAGCCCCCCAATGAAACCCTTGGGGCCTCTCTGAAGCCCCTCATCTGCCCCAGCACCCCCACGGGCCCCAGCTGTGTGTGGGGCCCCTTTGAAGCTCCCCACCTGCCCTAGAGCCCCCCTCGGTCCCCAGCTGTGTGGGGCCCCTCTGAAGCCCTCCAACGGCTCCAGTGCCTCCCCTGGGCCCCAGCTGTGTGGGGCCCCTCTGAAACCCCTCTGCCCCATCACCCCCCCACTGAAACCCCTGGGGCCTCTCGGAAGCCCCCCAGTCCCAGCACCCGCCCAGGCCCCAGCTTTGTGGGGCCACTCTGAAGCCCCTCCTGCCCCAGTGCCCCCCCCTGAAACCCCTTGGGCCCCCACTGAAGCCCCCACTTGCCCCAGAACCCTCCTCCTGGGCACCAGCTGTGTGGGGCCCCTCTGCAGGCCCCCCCCCCCCTGAGCCCCCCACCGAAACCCATGGGGCCTCTCTGATGCCCCTCATCTGCCCCCGCGCCCCCCCGGGCCCCAGCTGTGTGTGGGGCCCCTTTGAAGCTCCCCACCTGCCCTAGAGCCCCCCTCGGTCCCCAGCTGTGTGGGGCCCCTCTGAAGCCCTCCAACTGCTCCAGTGCCTCCCCTGGGCCCCAGCTGTGTGGGGCCCCTCTGAAACCCCTCTGCCCCATCACCCCCCACTGAAACCCCTGGGGCCTCTCGGAAGCCCCCCAGTCCCAGCACCCCCAGGCCCCAGCTTTGTGGGGCCACTCTGAAGCCCCTCCTGCCCCAGTGCCCCCCCCCACTGAAACCCCTGGGGCCCCTCTGAAGCCCCCACTTGCCCCAGAACCCTCCTCCTGTTCACCATTCTGTTGGGGCCCCTCTGAGTTCCCCCTCCCCCAGAGCCCCCCCATGAAACCCTTGGGTCCTCTCTGAAGCCCCTCATCTGCCCACGCCCCCACGGCCCCCCACGTGTGGGGTGGGCCCCTTTGAATCTCCCCCACCTATCCCTAGAGCCCACCCTCGGTCTCCCATCTTTGTTGAGAGGGCCCCTCTGAAGCCCTCCAACTGCTCAGTCCTCCCCTGGCCCCAGCTGTGTGGGGCCCCTCTGAAACCCCTCTGCCCCATCACCCCCCACTTAAACCCCTGGGGCCGCTCTTAAGCCCCCACTTGCCCCAGAACCCTCCTCCTGGGCACCAGCTGTGTGGGGCCACTCTGAAGGCCCGCCTCCCCCTGAGCCCCCCAATGAAACCCTTGGGGCCTCTCTGACCCCTCAACCTGGCCAGCACCACCCATTCAGTGCCCCAGCTGTGTGTGGGGCCCCTTTGAAGCTCCCCACCTGCCCTAGAGCCCCCCTCGGTCCCCAGCTGTGTGGGGCCCCCTCTGAACTCCTCAACCCAGCTCCAGTGGCCTCCACTGGCCCAGCTGTGTGGGGCCCCCCCTACCTTTTGAAAACCCCTCTCGCCCATCACCCCCCCTGAAACCCCTGTGGGCCTCTCGGAAGCCCCCCATTCCACACCCTCCCCCAGGCCCCAGCTTTGTGGGGCCACTCTGAAGTCCCCAACCTGCTGCCCCAGTGCCCCCCACTGAAACCCCTGGGGCCCCTCTGAAGCCCCCACTTGCCCCAGAACCCTCCTCCTGGGCACCAACTGTGTGGGGCCCCTCTGAAGGCCCCCCTCCCCCTGAGCCCCCCAATGAAACCCTTGGGGCCTCTCTGAAGCCCCTCATCTGCCCCAGCGCCCCCACGGGCCCCAGCTGTGTGTGGGGCCCCTTTGAAGCTCCCCACCTGCCCTAGAGCCCCCCTCGGTCCCCAGCTGTGTGGGGCCCCTCTGGGGCCCTCCAACTGCTCCAGTGCCTCCCCTGGGCCCCAGCTGTGTGGGGCCCCTCTGAAACCCCTCTGCCCCATCACCCCCCACTGAAACCCCTGGGGCCCCTCTGAAGCCCCCACTTGCCCCAGAACCCTCCTCCTGGGCACCAGCTGTGTGGGGCCCCTCTGAAGGCCCCCCTCCCCCCGCGCCCCCCACTGAAACCCTTGGGGCCTCTCTGAAGCCCCTCATCTGCCCAAGCACCCCCACGGGCCCCAGCTGTGTGTGGGGCCCCATTGAAGCTCACCTCCTGCCCTAGAGCCACCCTCGGTCCCCATCTGTGTGGGGCCCATCTGAAGCCCTCCATCTGCTCCAGTGCCTCCCCTGGGCCACAGCTGTGTGGGGCCCCTATGAAACCCCTCTGCCCCATCACCCCCCACTGAACTCCCCAGGGCCCCTCTGAAGCCCCCACTTGCCCAAACCCTCCTCCTGGCACCGCTGTGTGGGGCCCCTCTGAAGGCCCACCCCTCCCCCTGAGCTCCCCAATGAAACCCTTGGGGCCTCTCTGAAGGAAGCCCTCATCTGCCCCAGCACCCCCCCGGCCCCAGCTGTGTGTGGGGCCCCTTTGAGCTCCCCACCGGCCCTAGAGCCCCCCTCGGTCCCCAGCTGTGTGGGGCCCCTCTGAAGCCCTCCAACTGCTCCAGTGCCTCCCCTGGGCCCCAGCTGTGTGGGGCCCCTCTGAAACCCCTCTGCCCCATCACCCCCCACTGAAACCCCTGGGGCCCCTCTGAAGCCCCCACTTGCCCCAGAACCCTCCTCCTGGGCACCAGCTGTGTGGGGCCCCTCTGAAGCCCTCCAACTGCTCCAGTGCCTCCCCTGGGCCCCAGCAGTGTGGGGCCCCGCTGAAACCCCTCGGCCCCATCACCCCCCACTGAAACCCCTGGGGCCCCTCTGAAGCCCCCACTGCCCCAGAACCCTCCCTCCCTGGGCACCAGCTGTGTGGGGCCCCTCTGAAGGCCCCCCCCCACACACACACACACACACACACGGCCCAGCTGTGTTGGGCCCCATTTAAGTTCCCCCTTCTCCCTTCCGTGTGGGGCCCCACTCAAGTTCCCCCAATTTCCCTCCCCCCATCCATGTGGGGCCCTACTTAAGTGAGTCTCAGGTGTTTGTGTTTTAAATTCTGTAGAGATGAGTCGTGACCAGAGAAGTCATCTGGTCTGGACCGAATGGAGAAGAAAAGGGACCGTGAATGACTCGTCAGACGAGACGTCGCCTGTGAGTCAGTAAATGTAACTGCACTATGTGTGGAGCACCTGTGTACACCTGTATCACCTCCCTATAATAACCCTGTTAAGGTTGGTCTTATTGAATGAATTATAGTTCAGTAACATAACTGAGGTTATTGGTCAGTAATTGTTATGATAGTGATATGATGTGGCGTATTATATGGTTCTTAGTATATTATTGTTATTTTGCAATATTGTCAGGTATACTTGGTTTGGGACAGTAACATAACAGTGCTGACACGTGGTGATATTTGCTGGCCCTTGTACACGTACTGACCCACACAATATTGATAAACTGTAAAATTCCAAAATAATGGTGCAATCGCATTTTTTTTTTTTATTTTTTTTTTTTTTTTCTGGGTTGGGTGACTGGTGAGGAGGTGGAGTTGGTGGGGGCGGTGGAAGTGGGGTTAGCAGAGGACGGGGTTGACGCTTCAGCTGTATGGGGCCCTGAAATTTCTGATGGCAGCCCTGCTTGCCTTCTGGGTTCTAAGTCTTTATCAGTAGGGAAAGTAAGTTTAAAAATTCCCTATCCCCTCCCTCCATCCACATCTTTCCCCACCCTTGCTTGAACTTGATAGACATACAATATGTGTTATTACAAGCTTACCATGTATAATGCTAGTTCATGCCCTTGTCATCTCCCACCTTGACCACTGCAATATCCTTCTACTTCCCGCATAAGGCCACACAGCATTGGTTTTTGGTCGAATTTTTAAGCAGATTCAATATTTAGAATCTGCAAAAATCAGACTATAACCAATCCTTATTTGGTTTTTTGTTAAACAAAATAAAAGAAATTTTTTTCTCATAGAAAATCCATGCTGTAGTCAGGGGCGTTCGCTAGGCTGTTTTAATTGCGTGCTCGGTGCCCCGAATAAAACTCCCTTTTGCCCTGAGTCACCCGGGCTCCAGTCCTCTGCCGGTGGGCGTTGGAGCACTGACTGGCCCCTTCAGCTGCATGATTTGTCCGCTGACGCACATGCAGCAGCGGGCAATCTGCGGATCAGAGAGCGAGCGCTTCCCCTTGCTCCCAGACCAGTGTCGCACCGGCCTCAAGGTCCGACACTGCGGGCCGCCGGGTCCACCACAGCCGCGCTGAGTACCCGCCGCGGCCCCGGGCCCTCACCGTCAGCGTCGCGATGATGTGAGATGTCATGCGACGCTGCCTCTCCTCGGGCGCACAGCGCGTCAAAGGCCGTGCGCACCAGGACTGCCGGAGGAGCGCTGGCTGAATGACGGACGGATCGTCGCTCCGCCGGGGAGTTAAGGTGGAGTAATTACTGTTGTTATTTTTATAGCGTTTTACACCTGCCTCAGTGACCCCATTTACTGCCTGTGCCGCCTATAATGCCTGCCTGTGGCCCCCATATCCCCCCCTGCCTGTGGCCTCTCCATATACTGCCTTATGGCCCCCAAATCCCCTGCCTGTGCCCCCATATCCTGCCTGTGGTCGCCCATATCCCTGCTATGAGTGGCCCCCCATATGGCAGCCTGTGGCCCCCATAACCCTGCCTGTGGGGCCCCGCATCTCACTGCCTATGGCCCCCATATCCCTGCCTGTGGCCCACATATAACTAGCCTATGGCCCCCCATATCCCTGCCTATGGCCCCCATAGTATGCCTGTCTGATCCCCTATAATGCCTGCCTGTGGCCCCCATATCCCTGCCTGTGGCCCTCATATAACAGCCTGTGGCCCTATAATGCCTGCCTGTGGCCCCCATATCCCAGCCTAGCCACATATACTTTCATATGGCCCTCAATATCCCTGCCTGTGGCCCCCATATCCCTGCCTGTGCCCCCATATACCTGCCTGTGGCCCCCCATATCCCTGCCTGTGGCCCCATATACGGCCAGTGCCCCTATAATCCCTGCCTGTGGCCCCCATATCCCTGCCTGTGTCCCCCATATACTGCCTGTGGCCCCATATACTGCCAGTGCCCCTAAAATGCCTGCCTGTGGCCCCCATATGCTCCTGTGCCCCCATATACTTGCCTTTGGCCCCAATTACCCTGCGTGTGGCCCCCATTTGCTGCCTGTTCCCCTATAATGCCTGTGCCCCCCATATACTGACCTGTTGGGCCTCCCATAATCCCTGCCTTTGGCCCCCATATCCCTGCCTGTGGCCCCATATACCTGCCTCAGTGCCCCTATATTCCTGCCCTCAGTGCCCCTATATACCTTTCTTGTGGCCCCTATAAACGCCTCAGTGCCCCATAATACAGCCACAGTGCCCATATACTGTCCTTGCCCCCCTAAATACTGCCTGTGGCCCCAATAACCTGCCTGTGGCCCCTATATACCTGCTGTGCCCCCTATACTGCTTTCAGTGCCCCTAGATACCTAACTGATGGGACTGCTAATACCTAAATTTAATGAGTTGCTGGAAATGTGGAGGATTCTAAGATATTTGTGTTCCAAATCCACAGGACGAGTTATTGGCCGTGAGCAATCAGCATGAAAGGTTGGAACCGTATGGAGAAGAAAAATGAGAAAGTGAACTACGCTGATCAGAAAAGACCATCTCCTGTTTGATCACTAAATGTAACTGCATTGTAATCACTTATATGTCTTGCAGAGCGTCTAACATACAACAAGTTAACTACCACTAAATGGTCACTATATGCAGTGGTATAATGTCTTCATAGCCTGTTGTACACTGAAAGTCCACATGTGGGGACTGGCAGGATTATTTCAACCTATGTATGTAAATCGTTTTTGGTCTTGGGTTTTTAAGGAGGTTTTAGTAAGCAATCCTTCTGGTAAGATTTGCTTCCATGTAATCGGTGGATTTATTTGGTACTGTTTAGGGGTATTGCCATATGAAGGTTGAGTAGTTCTGAAAAAGAAAAATTTGGGTCATATGGTGATTTTTACAGTACGACGGTGAACAGCTGAGGTGAGATTGAACGAGGATCATGTGTGGATGTGCAAAAATTAGTGATACAGGAACACAAGTTTTTCCTGTAAAAAAATAACCTCCCACAGTCACAATGAAGGCGTGAAAAATGTCTGTGAACCCCGCCCTACCCAGAAAAACACAAAGGGCCTGAGCCGCCTTATGTTTTTAGAGACCCTAGCAGACGCGCCCTGCAGTAGTCTATAAGGCCGATTTTCTGTTGTTGGATTTTAAAACCGCCAGTCTCAAAAAAGCTTAGGGCCACATGTATGAAAACTGTCCAGGTCTAAAACTTTGTTGCCCATAGCAACCAATCAGAGCGCCCCTCTAATTTTTCCAGAGCACTATGTGAAATGTGATAGGGAGCTCTGATTGGTTGCTATGGGCAACAAAGAGAATTTTAGACCTAGACAGTTTTCACACATGTGGCCCATAGAACATGTTCTATAATCCGCCATATTATGGCAGATTCTAGTACAGGTCAATGTTAACCTCCTAGCGACCAAATTTGCTGCGGCGTCTAAAGGGTTAAACAGCCCGGGATGGAGTTGGCACCCAGAGCCCTTCCTAGGAGACGGGCGAGGCGGGCAATCGCCTGGGGCGCTGAGGCTCCGCTCACCCGAGGGGAGCGCTGAGGCCGCCCGCCCGGAGATTATCCTGTGACTCTGCATGGCCATTTTATAACGGCCCCGCAGACTCAGCGTCGGCAGCTGCACACTTGCTGTGCAGCTGTTGGTACAGGGAGGAGGCAGGACAGATCGTTACCATCCTGCCTTCTCCACTGTATGTATCAGCGTGGCAGGGGGTGCACGGCTTTCACCACACCCCCTACAACGCTGGATCTCCTCGGCCGGCAGCCTCTGCCAGCCCTGGAGATCCCTGGGAGCTGCGTGACGGCATACACCGTTCACGAACTCCCGAACTTGCCACGCAGACCATGGTGAGGTGAGTATGTTTATTTTTGTTTTATTATCATTAGCTACAGGGTGCATCTTTCTGGATGCAGGGGGCTACTACATGGCTACAGGGGGCTACTGTCTGGCTACAGGGGCCACTACATGGCTACAGAGTTAGTACCTGGCTACAGGGGATATATTACCTGGCTACAGGGGGCTACTACATGGCTACAGGGGACATATTACCTGGCTACAGGGGGCAACTACCTGGGAGCTATAAGTTAACCTACCTAATGGGGCGCTATAAAACTACCTAATTGAGGACTGCCTACCTAGTTTTTTTTGGGGGGGGACGACTTACTGCACTGTTTGGAACACAAGAGGGCCATTATTTCCATATTAGGTGCTTTAGATGGGGAGTTTACACAGAGATAGGAATTGGTAGAGAAGTGCTGATAAAGTGAGGAGTCTAAGATGTTTGTTTTGTAACATCTACAGTGAAGAGTTGTGGCTTGGAAAAGACATCATGGCGTCTGGGACAGATGGAGAAGAGAAAGAGAACAAGTCTTCAGAGACGTCTCCTGTAAGTCCCTGGATGTAACTTTACTTTAATTGATATGTCTGCAGAGCCTGTGTACAGTGGGTATCCATCTCTGTATGGTCACTGTATGCCAGTAATATAGGTTGTAGTATAATGATTTATATTCAGTAGTGGTATGGTGTGTTATTCAGTCACGTTGGTAACCTGTGCTGCATAGACAGCAATAAAAACATCCGCGCTGTAGTCTAGACAGCATGGATTTTTTACCGTCGGTTTTAAAATCTGGTGGAATATGCAACATGTTGTATAGTATGCCGGATTCCAGTCGGATTCCTGTACATCAATCACGACCGCGGCAGGTAAGGGAGAGGTAGAGGGAATTGTACCCGCATAGTAAAGTTATCCTGTTATTTATACCACAATACCCCCCCATTTTCATGGCCCAGTGCAAAAAAAAACTATGGAACACCGTTGCACCAAAAATGCACAATACACCCCTAGATGAGATCCAAAAGAGGCGTTGAATCCAAGATGGGGTGATTTCTGGAAGGTTTCACCTGTTCTGATACTTTGGGGGCTTTGTAAATGAGACATGGCCCCATCTAAAACAAGTGGTAGCAATGCCCTTAGACTTCAGTAAGCTCAGCGACATGAAGGTTTTAAATCGTGTTGCTGAGATACATTTCGCATGCTCCGGGCATGAGTGGTTGCATTCCCAATGCCTCTATGTCTCTGCGCTCTGATTAGATGCTAGTGCGCATGACTGGAAGACAATCCGGTCTCTATGATATAGCGCCGAAGCTGCGCATACGCAGTAGACAAGTGGACACACTGGAACAAAGCAGCATTCTCTATGGTATCACACCAAAGCTGGTGCATGCGCGGTGGACAAGCGGACACGCCGGAACATCACGGCGCGCAATTTGACACTAAATGTTGCCCGCAGCTATTTAAGGTAGTACAGTTCTTGCCATGGAGGTCATAATTTGTGTATCTGAATGGGACATCGCTGCTGTCATCCTGCATCCCGGTCTGGTCCATGTTCCCCTGATGAAACCTGACATCTCAAACGGGGGGGAAACGCGTTGGGACAATATGGGATAATGCGGAGATCAGAAACACTAAGGTCGTATGTTATTATCTTGAGTGTATGACTTATTGTTTAAAACTTTATGCCTGATCTCCTAAGGTAGTAAACTATGACACTAAATTAAAGTGTATGAGACATTTACACATTGTAACGAGTGGCACCGCGCTCCGGGTAGCGCCGCTGGCTGCGGGACGGGCTTTGGGCGCACTCGTTCTAACTACTCACCAAACCGCGTTCCTGCTCCGTCAGCGTCCTGTGACGGCTGAGGCGTGCGTGCCCGTTCCCTAGGGTGCGTGTGCACACGCTCGTTTTTGTAAATTTAAAGGGCAAGTGCACTGGTAATTGGCTAATTGCCGGGCACTGCCCTTATATATTGGTTAGGTCCACGGGACTTCCTTGCTGGATCTATGTTGCCCCGTGCCTTAGAAAAAGCGTTCTTTAAGTGTGTTCGTGCCTTGCCATGTACCAGACCTCTTGCTACGTTTCCCGACTCCGAACCTCTGCCGCCTGCCCTGACCTTCCTGCCTGCCCACGACTACGGTTCTCGCCTCTCGATTCTGTACCTCGCTGCACCTCGGCCGCCGCCGCAAGTGCACCGCATCAGGGGTAGCGACCTGGTAGAATCCCGCCACAGCAAGTCCATCCCGCTTTGCAGCGGGCTCTGGTGAAAACCGGGACCTACTTAGACACCGCTCCCTGGCGCGGTTGTTGCCACCGCTTGCGGTGGTCCAGTGGATCCACTATCCCGGCCGTTACAGTTAGATCCAGCCATGGATCCCACCAAGGTGCCCCTGCTGTAACGGATGCGGCGCTGACAGACATATGCCGAGGAGCCGACCGCTGACATCCGGGTGTGGATCCTCTGTGATCACCGCAGGCGAGGTGGTAGCTGGAGGACCACGCCAGGGAGCGGAGTCTAAGGGGCCCCTGGTCTTCGTCAGAGCCCGCCGCAATGCGGGATGGACTGGGCTGCGGGACCCCCAGGTCGCTACCCCTGACGTGGCTACCTGCGGTAAAAGCCGAGGTGCAGGACAGGAACACAGAAACATAGAACATAAGCAGGGCAGGTAAAACGTACTCAGGAACACAGCAGGATACAGGAGGGATAAACGTACACATAACACCACAGGATACGGCAGGAACTGGACGGGTAACACAACAGGTACAGACCAGGAACAGGTGCCAAGGCAGGACACAGGACAGGTACAGAGACATCAGACATAACAGGAGACAGACAGAAGGTCAGGAGCTCAGATGGCACAGAAACTGAACCAGCATCTCCAGGGTTAAGTCCAGAGATACTGGCAGGAACTCAAGATGGACCCAGCAAGACACAGCAACAGATTGCAGGAAACAGTGAACTGACCCAGAGTAAGGACAAGGACTTCCTCTTATAGCCAGAGGTCAGAGGTGAAGAGGAAGGTGCACAGAACAGGAAACTAATAAATAGGCAGGAAGCTGCCGTGCGCACGCCCTAGGAGGCACAGTGCACCAACAGGACCCCAGGAAGCAACAGGACAGGACAGGTAAGCACATAGCAGAACACAGGCTGCCGGGACTCCTGTACAGGAAGCCCCTGCCGAGACATGGCAGGCATGGACAAGCCAACGGTCCAAGGCAGGGACCTCGGCATGAACCGTGACACCTGCCAAGTCTTGCAGATCTTACGACCATTGTTGCCCAGCAGTCGCAGCAGATCGCACAACAGGCACAGCAATTGGGCCAGCTCTCCGCCATGATGCGACAACTCCTGGCGTCCCAGCAGCAGCAACCGTCTTCTTCGCTGGTGGTTCCATCTCCTCCTGCTTCGTCTACCATTACCCACCAAGTTCGACGGGGATCCGAAGCTTTGCAGAGGTTTCATTACCCAGTGCTCCATGCACGTGGAGCTGATGGCGGACTAGTTCCCCCCGGAAAGGTCAAAGGTCGCGTTTGTGGTGAGCCTGCTATCCGGAAAGGTACTGGCCTGGGCAACCCCCCACTGTGATCGGAACGACCCTCTGAAGTAGACCTACAGGCCTTCCTCACTATATTCAACAGCGTTTTCGAGGAGCCAGCACGTGCGTCTTCTGCCGAGACGGCGCTCCTGAACCTTCGTCAGGACTCCTCTGTAGGGAACTATGCGGTCATGTTCCGCACCCTTGCTTCTGAGCTATCCTGGAATGACGCTGCTCTCTGCGCCACAATAAAGACCGGTCTCCCTTGCAGGGATAAGGACGCCCGTATAGCTACCGATCCTCCATCTTCTCTGGGCGAACTTAGCAACCTAGCCACCCGTTTCATGGAGAGACAGGAGGAGCTTCGCCAGGAACAGAACTTGGCACGACCTTGCCGACTACCTCGTCTGGCTCTTGTGTTCCAGAGGTCTCCGCTGCTGCTCCCGCAGGTCTCCGCCGAGGAACCCATGCAGGTGGATCGGGCCCACTTGTCGGATCAAGAGCTGCCTGTGCCAGTCCGGACCATCTCCGCAGAACGTGTCCGCAGCGTCCCCAGCGCTAGGGAAATGCTCGCACCTAGGAGCCATAGGAGAGGCGTCACTAGATGCTAATTCTCCCTCTCCATGATTGATGTTGCCAGTGGAGGTAACAACGGATGCTGGTCTATCGTTCCAGGTCTCTGCCTTCCTGGACTCCGGCTCAGCCGGGACCTTTATTCATGCCTCCTTGGTGTCCCGTTACCGCTTGCCAGTGATCCGTCTGGAGAAGCCCCTGCTTATCTCTTCCATCAGTGGGGAGCTCCTTAGCGACTCCATACAGTACGTAACCCGGCCAGTGTCCCTCCGTGTAGGGGTCTTGCACAAGGAGAGGATCACTTTTCACGTTCTGCCTCGTGCTTCCTCGGCGATCCTGTTGGGGCTACCCAGGCTGCAACGTCACGCCCCTACGCTGGATTGGAAGACAGGCGAGGTCCTGCGTTGGGGATCGGAGTGCCAGGATCTCTGCTTGGTGGCACCACACCCGGTGCCCACCTCCTCTCCAAAGTCGGCCTTCAAGCCTCTGCCAGGCCTGGCAGCGGAGTACCAGGACTTTGAGGACGTATTCTCAGAGAAACTGGCTGAGACGCTGCCACCCCATCGGCCGTATGACTGCCCGATTGACCTTCTCCCCGGAACCAGCCCCCCACGGGGAAGGGTCTACCTGCTGTCCGTGCCGGAGTATCAGGCCATGTCGGCCTATGTACAGGAAAATTTACTGAAAGGCTTTATTCACAAATCCTCCTCTCCAGCCGGTGCCGGGTTCTTCTTCGTACAGAAAAAAGACGGCATTTAGTACTCTTGACGGGCATTTTGAATATCTCGTGATGTCCTTTGGGCTATGCAATGCCCTTGCTGTATTTCAGGATTCGTCAATGACGTCTTCAGGGACCTTCTTTACGTCTGCGTCATAGTATATCTAGACGATATCCTGATTTTTTCTCCAGACATGCAGACTCATCGGGTACAGGTGCGCCAGGTTCTACGACATTTGCGTAACAACTGACTGTATGCCAAGCTGGAGAAGTGTCGGTTCCACCAGGCCAGCCTTCCGTTCCTCGGGTACATTGTCTCCGATCGGGGTCTACAGATGGACCCAGCAAAACTCTCTGCGATCCAGCAGTGGCCACAACCTGTCGGCCTTCGGGCGATACAACGCTTCCTGGGGTTTGCCAACTACTACCGGCAAATCATTCCCCATTTCTCTACATTGGTGGCTCCCATCGTGTCTCTCACTAGGAAGAACGCAAGTCCGAAATGTTGGCCTCCGGCAGAAAGCATTCTTTGAGCTAAAGACAGCTTTCGCCTCAGCACCTATATTGGTCCATCCAGATCCGGAGAAACCCTTCTCTCTAGAGGTGGATGCCTCTTCTGTGGGGGCGGGGGCAATTCTTACACAGAAGGGCCCCAAGGGCAAGACAATCACTTGCGGTTTCTTTTCTAAGACCTTCTCACTGGCGGAACAAAATTATGCCATAGGAGATCGGGAACTTTTGGCCTTCAAATTGGCTCTGGAGGAATGGCGACATTTGCTGGAGGGAGCTCGACACCCATTTGATGTCTTCACGGACCACAAGAATCTCCAGTACCTCCAGACGGCCCAGCGATTAAATCCTCGCCAGGCCAGGTGGTCACTCTTTTTCTCCCGTTTCGACTTCAAGATCCACTGACGACCGGCCGAGAAGAACGTCAAGGCAGATGCCCTCTCCCGTGCTTCTGACGTTACTGGAGAAGAACCAGTGTCTCAGCACATCATTGCTCCTGAACGGCTGGTCCACGTGGCTCCTGTGGATCTTCGTAGTGTCCCACTGGGCAAAACCTATTTACGTCCGGCGCTCAGGAGAAAAATTCTGGAGTGGGGGCATATTTCTCTTCTGGCCGGCCACCCCGGGATACGGAAGTCCCACGCCCTTATCTCGCGGCGCTACTTGTGGCCAACTCTGCTCCAGGACGTCAAGGATTTCATTCTCTCCTGTGCCACGTGTGCCCTGAACAAAGTCCCATGCCATAGGCCCGCGGGCCTCTTAGTCCCTCTGCCCGTTCCAGAGTCTCCATGGACACACATAGGCATGGACTTCATCACAGACCTTCCTTTCTCCTCAGGGAATTCTGTCATCTGGGTGGTCACGGACCGATTCTCGAAGATGTCCCACTTCATGCCACCTCCTGGTCTTCCCTCTGCTCCTCAATTGGCGGGTCATTTCTTCCATCACATTTTTCGCCTGCATGGGTTACCCTCGCACATCGTGCCAGATCGGGGCGTACAATTTGTCTCCAGATTTTGGCGTGCCCTGTGCTCTCGCTTACAAGTCAAGTTGGACTTCTCTTCTGCCTATCATCCCCAGACAAATGGTCAAGTGGAGAGAGTAAATCAGGTCTTGGGGGAATACCTGCGTCATTTCGTATCCGGTCACCAGGACAATTGGGCCGAGCTGCTTCCTTGGGCTGAGTTCTCCTACAATCATCGGGACTCTGACTCTACGGGTATTTCTCCATTCTTTGTGGTCTACGGTCATCACCCACGCCCTCCCCTCCACTTGGCTATGGCTTCCGATAATCAAGTTCGGGATATCAAGGCCATTTGGCAGGATACCCAATATGCCTTACTCCGGGCTTGGGCCCGCATGAAGACGCAGGCCGACAAGAGGAGGAGATCTCCTCCAATGTTCCAGGGGACAAGGTTTGGCTTTCTTCCAGATACATACGCCTCAAGATCCCCAGCTATAAGTTGGGTCCGCGGTTTGTGGGACCTTTCAGAGTCCTCCGGCAGCTGAATCCGGTGTCCTAAAAGCTCTGCCTACCCCCATCTCTCCGGATTCCGAACACTTTCCACGTCTCCCTTCTAAAGCCCCTGATCTTGAACTGGTTCTCTCAGAGGACTGAGTCACCGTCTCCGGTAGTAGAGTCTTCTGATGTTTTTGAAGTAAAGGACATCTTGGCCATGAAGACCATCAGGGGTAAGCGGTTCTTCCTTGTTGATTGGAAGGGCTTCGGTCCCGAGGAGAGGTCCTGGGAACCGGAGTCCAATATCTTGAACCAAGATCTTGTTTGCAGGTTTCTTCGGCCTAAGAAGAGGGGGAGACCTAAGGGGGGAGGGGGGTACTGTAACGAGTTGCGCTGCGCTCCGGCCCACGGGCCGCAGGCGCACCCGTGCGCCCTCTCCGGGGTCCCTGCCTGGGACGGGTAGCGCCGCTGGCCGCAGGACGGGCTGCGGGCGCACTCGTTCTAACTACTCACCAAACAGCGTTCCTGCTCCGTCCGCGTACTCTGTCGGCCAAGGCGGGCACGCCTGTTCCCTAGGGTGCATGCGCGCACGCTTGTTTTTGTAAATTTTAAGGGCCAGCGCACCGGTAATTGGCTAATTGCCGGGCGCTGCCCCTATATATTGGTTAGGTCCACGGGCTTCCTTGCTGGATCTATGTTGCCCCGTGCCTTAGAAGAAGCGTTCTTTAAGTGTGTTCGTGCCTTGCCGTGTACCAGACCTCTTGCTACGTTTCTCGACTCCAAACCATTGCCGTCTGCCCTGACCTTCCTGCCTGCCCACGACTACGGTTCTCACCTCAATTCTGTACCTCGCTGCACCTCGGCTGCCTCCGCAAGCCCGCCGCGTCAGGGGTAGCGACCTGGTAGAAAAGCGGGATGGACTTGATGCGGCGGGCTCTGGTGAAAACCGGGACCTACTTAGACTCCGCTCCCTGGCGCGGATGTTGCCACCGCTTGCGGTGGTCCAGTGGATCCACTATTCCGGCCGTTACACACATCACCTGTTCAGGTCTATAGTAATTATAGGAAAGTATATCTTTGATGTATAGTTAGGTCTAAGATTCGTGATTCCGATAGACCCTCCTGATACCTATTTTTCAGTAACGGAGTGCTGAAATATAATTGTATTATCTTGAAGTTCTTGGTGTATAAAGTTTTTCAGTGAGGGATCTAATAGGAAATTAATAGGGCGAGCCTCCAGAGGTGGGGCCGACCCTTTCGGGACGACCACCCTGCCTGCCATAAGTGAGTGTAGGGTCTTTAGTAAGGGATAGATATGTATATATTGGTCTAGTGTAGGGGTGATAGGACATATACAATTGCACTTTTATATTGTGAAGTATCATTTTATAAGTAAGAAATAAAGGTTATATTTTAGATATAGAGTTTGGTGTTAAGTCTGCAGTGATTTTATTTCTGAACTTGGAAGAAATTGTGTAACAAATTTTTAAGTGCTTTTCTTTCCAGAATTCCTTGTAAAAAATGAAACATTTTCAGCTAAAATGGCAGATTGTTGGAAAATAATAAAATATTTCATGTTCACAGCTTGTGGAGGTCGATATATTCACTACACCCCTGGATATGTTCTTGGGGTGAAGTTTTCAATATGGAGTCTTATTAACTTTTAACACCTTAGGAAGCTCGCTAAACCTGTAATGGCGCCTAAATAAAATCATAATGAAAATGAGATTCCAAAGTCCTACTCTGAGGCCTGTGGTTGAGTCAAATAGTGCACTATGGCCATATGGGATATCTCTAAAAATGACAGAATTGGGGGAATTCATGTTCAGTTGTATTTTCCTGCTCATCTACCGTGTTTCAGTGAATAATGGATAAAAATTTAAAATGTGCAAAAAAAAAAAGGGAAATTTTGAAATCTCCACCTTGCTTTAATTTCTGTGAAATACCTAAGGGGTTAATAAACTTCCTAAATGCTGTTTTGCATACTTTAAGGGGTATAGTTTGATGAAGTCATTGGGGATATCTACCATACAGGCCCTTCAAAGCCACATCAAAACTGGACTTGTTACAAATTTTCTTGAGAATGTGGAAAATTACTACTAAATTTTTAAGTCCCTTCATGTCATAAAAAATGTAAAAAAAATTAAAAAATGATGCCAACCTACAGTGGACATATGGTTAGTTATAAACTTTTTTTGTATGGAATAACTAATCGTCTTACACGCAAACATTTTTTAACTTTGAAAATGCCAGATTTTCACAATTTTAACAATATTTTCTTATTTTACATAACTAAACAAGGATTATATGGACCAAAACTCATTACTAAAGTGTCACGAGAAAAAGTCTCAAATCCACATGAATCGTTTAAAATGAATCAAAAAGTTATTCTCACATAAAGTACACATATTTAAAAAATGGGGCCTGTCAGGAGGGGTCATAACTGCTTCTTTGGGGGTAAGGGGTTAATGAATCAGACGTTAACAGACCCAGCTATACCAATTATGTTTTATTTCTTTTATTTTTTTATTATTTGTAAAATGGGGAAAACAAGAGCGTTTTAAACTTTTAATTTTTTAACTTTTTTAAAAAAATGTAATTTTAGTTGCGTCAGGGTACTTGACCACTAGAGGGTGCAAAATCTTGCACACTATTCTGCAATCCTAGTGCACCCCACAATTGCATTGTGGAAGAGCCGATTGGGAGGAGGAAGGGGAGTGGCCAATAACTCCTGTGTAACTGCTAAGATGCCGCATTCATGTTAACCACGGCATCTTAGTACTTAATCCTCCTTACTGATTGGCTTAGGTAGGCACCTCTACCTACCCGTTGTTCGAGCCCTGCATGCTGCATTTAAAAAAAAAAAAAATTGTAACTGACTAAACAAATGTATCAAATGTGAAAAAACACAAACATAGCATAATCTGTCATTTGTTTTATATATCCTATTGACTCCTACGTAAAGGGGTTGTCTCACTACAAAGATAAGCTTTAAAACATGTAGAGACCGGTAACTGAGTTTTTCCACAATATTGCTTTATTCTTTTGGCTTTCTTGAGGAGATAAGATTTTTCAGCTCTCAGTGCACACAGGTTTCTCTAGGTTACTGACCTGCTCTCCCGTTCTCTCTGTCTTATTTGATAGCAAGAATCCCCACAGGTTGGGACACCAGCAGTTTGAGAACAGTGTCTTATCTCACAAAAGTAATTAGTCTCCTTTTCTTTGTGTATTTGGAGCTCTGTAGCTCTCTGCACTTATAGATAACATCTCCTGCACTTATGCCAGTGTTATTAGAAGAGTTGTGAATGCCAAGCTGGTATGCTTATGACTGATATGCCATGACCTGCCTGACCAGGAAGAAACAGCATGTCATGATTGTGCCTGGCAAGCCCCCCTGCTTTTGGTTCTGGTCGCCGGCCACGGCCGGTATGACGTAAACCATGGTTTTTAACGTAATACCTTGTATTCTTATTATCTAGTGTGAACTGAGTCCTTCTTTCCCTGTAGGTAATTGATTCCTGGCCAACGCCCGTGGCCAGGAATCCTCCTGCACTCTTTCAGTTAACCAGTGTTCCTCCTTGATTGACAGCCTTGTTTCCCTATCTAGTTTTGTGTTTCCTTCACCAGCCACCTGTGCCTGCTATAGAGGTCTTTTGCTTATAGCTAGCCCTTCCTTTTGCTTTTGCCTTTTCTGTATTTGGCCCTGCGGTTCTCCTGACTATTCTCTGTTTCTTAGTGATTTTGTACTGCTGCGCCCGACCGGTATTGACCTTTGGCTTGGACCCCGATTGTCCTCTTTGTCTCACGTCTCTGTACCTCGCTGCCCGTACTGTTGCCGACTTTGGACCGCCCAACTACGTTTATTGTTCTGTGTCTGTTTGTCCTGTCTGTGTTGCACCTATATCAGTGCAGCCATCAGTCTTCCAGTTGGGGCCGGCCTATTAAGGAGTCGGGTTCCCCAAAAGGCAGGGACAGGGGCTGGGATCAGAGTCAGGGCCCACTTGTCTGTGTCTGTGTGTCCCTGACACAGCATGCATGATTCCAGATCTGCTTTTGGCTCTGAAACAGCGTGGTGAGACAACCCCTTTAACATCTATAAAAGAAATAGTTGACAGTATCTCAGCTATAGAAAAATGTAAATTTTACATCCTAATTAAAATTCCCAGCATAGTAAAGCACCATATCTCGATCTTTGCAGGGCTATTTATCAAGCTTGTAAGTTTATCATTTTTCTATATCTGGGATATTGTCAACTGTTTCTCTTATGGTACTAATATAGGTATATAATCACCCGCACATGAAATCGGTTTCCAAAGTTTTGTGCTTTTTTATTTGAATTTATATACATGCAAATTAATGGGAGCCTCAAAATTCATCTCAAATACAGTGATTTTCCAATAATAAAAGCGACTTTCTATGAAAGTTTTCGGTCAAGCAAAGACCTTTCTCAAATCTGTCGCTCTATAAGATATTGGAAAAGCATGAGGGCTTCACAAAATAACGGTGATCAATCACCTGACGGCAACCTGCCGTAGCTCGGTTAAAGATAGTAAGTGGTAGCCCCTTATGGTACTAATCTGTGCCAGTTGGGGATGACTGGCTATTGACTTTGCATCTTTTTTCACCAGTATTTAGTTTTTTCCTCTTCTTAAGTGCTGTTGGACTTTTTTATTTTTCCTAGTTAACATCTGGCCACTGCAGTTTTTGCAAAAAAAAAAATTATTTGCAAATTTTGGACATGAATTTGACACAGATTTTCAGCCTCCTGTATACTATAATGTGAGGTGAAGATTCAGTGCAGAATCTGCCTCAAGAATTAACATGTTCATTCTTTATCTGCGCTGAAGTTGTTTTGTGTTTTCTCCTGAAGGAAAATTAGAAGTATCTGCAAAAAAATCTGCTGTATGTGAACTTGCCCCTAGTACTGACCCTTTCAACTGCCCCAAGTGATCAAAAAATACGCAGGTTCTCACTGTAAAAAGTCATCTTTACATCCTGACTTAGCAAGTTCTCAGTTTGCTTCACTAACACATGCTGATGACACATCAGAAGAACTTGTTTATCTGGTCCTCTTATCGGTGACATTGATTCGTTTTCTCTGAAGTTTAGGGCAGGTCTTGGGGACAAGTCCTAGAGGTGCATTTCTGCAGATGCAGGATCATAGGGAAGAAAGATCACACAGGTGTTTGCCAAGTCTGTCCTGCGCTGTATGATCTGTGAACAGGAATGCACTGTAAACATGTGGCAATTGCTGCTCTGATCATGGATCGCAGTGAAATCAGAGATACACACCTGTGTTGCTCAACCCGCTTGTATTACACAGAAGGCGCGGTTCTTCCCACTTTTCTTGTGACACCATAAATTTGGGTTAGGCAATGCATGGTTTACAGAGATTAGAAATGATTGTTTCATGTGTGGCTGGGATTTCACGGTCTGTTTTTGCTTCACACAATTGAAGATTAATTTCTAATTTGCAATACAAATTTTGCATGGTCTGAAAAGGTTACTTTCCGATACTTTCAGAATAGGAAACCACTAAAATGAGGCACAGTGTAGCCGCAGCCTTAAAGGGATAATCCTATGAAGCATTTTCATATAAAAAGTCCTGATAGTCTGTTAATAGCTGTTGTAAAGCAATTTTCAGCGTTTATAGCATTAAAAATAAATTTTTCATATTTTTTTTGCTTCCATGTGTCCCCCTGGATGAGGCTGCCAATCTGTTCTGTGGGGGGGTAGGTTCTGGATTGAATAAGTCTCCTCACCCTTCTGGCAGCTAACATTCTGGGCGACATATATGTACAGAGGTACGCCAGAAGGCTGGGGTCTTTTCAGCCCTGTTCGCACTCCACTATTAGGTGCACTACAAAGCGCCTGCAGCACTTTGTAATGAGCCTGAGATCGGGGGGCGTGCTGGAGGCATAACGCACTACAACCGTATGAAGCTACACACAGGGCCGCCGTTAGGGCGGTACAGCCACTACTGGTGTACCGGGCCCGGCCAGTCTTTGAAGCAAGGGGGGCCTGCCGGCGGCTGGTACCGCCCTCTTGCTTCACCCAATAATGGTAGTTTTCTCTACCATGATGTGAGCTGCCTGTGCCTGCGCTTTTGTGTACAACTGGGGCCCGTGCTGCAGCTCCGATCACAGCTCCGCTGAATGCCGTTCACGGGCATTATTTATGCCCATGAGTAAGGGTCACGTGACCTGAAACGCGTCGGTCAGAGCCACCTACCGTCTACCCCCCCAGCTCTATGGTCTCCTGTCTTCTACGCTGTGTTTAGCCAAGATGCTGTGAATTTTAAAGAAGATTACAATAAAAAGATGGATGTTTTAGACGAAACCGACTGCTCTTAAACCTCTCACGTCTTTGTGCTGATCCCAACCCTTTCATTGAATCTCTACATGGACGGATAGCATCCAGGATCTGGCACAGACCTGTAGAGGAGATTGGCGTTCCACGTGGCACCAGGTGAGCTGTCCACTATATCTTGAACTTATTAATTATATGCACAGCTCTTAGGTATTTGTGTTGTAAATTATGCAGGGATGGGTCGTGGCCGAGAGAATTCGTCACTGCGGTCTGGAGCGGACACAGAAGAAAAGGGAACGTGAGAGACTCATCAGACAAGACGTCAACTGTGAGTCACTAAATGTATCTGCACTGTGTACACTTGTATCTACCACTATATGGTCACTGTATGGCAGTAATATTGGTGTTATTGTATTGAATTATTTTCAGTGACAGTATGTTGGCATCTTTATGGTGGTGATATGTAGTGATGATGTGGCGGTATTATATGGTCTATGTATATTGCTGTTTGGCAATATTGGTCTTGGTATATTGGTTTGATCAGTAACATGATAGTGGTGATCATGTGGCCATATTTGCTGGCCTTTTTATACGTACTGACATACACAATATAGATAAACTGTACATTGTAAAATCCAAAAAGAACTAAATCCCAAAAAAGGCGCAGTTGCATTTTTTTCTGGGGGCGGGGTGATGGGATTGTTGGGGGCGGGGCATGGGGATTCTTGGGCAGGGAGGTTGGGTTGCTGGGGGCGGGGTTTGATGGGAGGAGGGGGGGCCCAGATGCTTCAGCTGTATGGGGCGATGAAATTTCTGTTGGCGGCCCTGGCTACACATGTATGACTGTTTATCGGCAAATTCAGGCACTTTACTACTGGAACAGGTCGATCACTTTAAAAGTGCTTTACTTGAGCCAGAAGTGTCGCTTTGCAGCTGGAAAGTGCTAAATCTACGACCCGCAGTAGAACAGGTTAATAGATTTAGGCGCATTCTACACTACAAAGGTGCACAAAAAAATAGCGTCTGGGCGCCAAAAGTCAAACATGTCACGCTTTGTTCACTTCTTAGGCTACGACTACACCGCATACAAAAATGATCGGATTTTCTGATCGTTTTGCACGACTATAGATTTTAAGAGAAAAAAATGACCTGTAGTCTACCCAGGTTGTTTTTTTTTTTTCAGATCGTTTTCTGGCGGCAGCAGTTTTAGGAAAATGTTGTAAAAACCGCCGGCTTCTGGTGTCTTTCCGGTGGTCTTCCGTAGATTCAATTCTATGGAAAAAAAATCAAACACTTTTTTGTGCAAAACATGACAAAAAGCGCGGTCGTGCATCGGACAAAACAAAGTTCACTTTCCGACGGTTTTTGTCCTGTGCTGTGTGGCCCTAGCCTTACTCCTCCTGTAGAAGGCATCTTCTCAGCTATACTTCCAGACACCGAACTTCACAGACAACTAAAGCATCTGGGTCTCTGCTTATTGTCAGTTCCTTTCTTGCACCATATCAGCAGGTTCCTGATAGGAGTACTGCAAATACTTGCCGGTGACCCTGCTGGTGCACTACACCTCCTGGCAATCCCATACCACTAGGCCTGATATTCATGCACATCCGTTACCTAGGTGAACCCACCTGGGACCAGCCCTTGTATAGGGCTACTTTATTGTAACCAGTTACTTTCTCTACCTCATTTAGTGCTGACTATAGATGTATCTCCAAAATCATTCATAAGTATTTGCCGATGCTACATTAGGATCCGGTTCTTTAGAATATTCTTATGGAGGGTTCTCAGTGTGTATACAAAAAAAAAAGCACCTAATTTGTCCATTATAGTGTCTCCTAGCTTGATCCAGTCTAAATCAGCTTCAGCCCCGATATAGTTACGGTAGTGTTGTCAGGCTTGGATGGGCTCACAGGGGAAGCTTGTGGTGGACCCCTGAGCATGGCAGACCTAAAGTTTTTTTTAAACTACATATAGAAGAGGCAGAAAGGAAGAGAAATAGGCAAAGAGCAAGAGGCAGAGTATAAGAGGCATCTATATTAGCTGTAGGATGTGCCCCCAGAGCAAACTCCTAGGTACCCCAGTCCAATACTCAGTGTGGTAGTTACAAATGTGCTCATTCTAAATGTCGCACACATATATTTGTTTCTCAGACTTTTTCTTCCACTGTTACTCACATGCAATATGTAAACTGTAATAACACAGTTATACAGTTTTTTTTAGCGGTTTACCAAACATATTCAAGTTATAGTTACATAATAGATATGGACATAAAGTCCAGACTTTCAGCTTTCATTTGTGGGTATCCGCATTAAAATTGGATGAAGAGTTTAGGAGTTTTAGCTCCTTAACCTGTGCCACCCTGTTTTTAGTAATTGTACAATTGACACAAAGGCTGTTTCATGGGCAGGTGTGGGCAATTCCCTCTTTATGTCATTCTCAATTAAGCAGATAAAAGGCCTGGAGTGGATCTGAGATGTGATGCTTGCATTTGGAAGATATTGCTGAGAAGAAAACATGCGGTGAAAACAGCTCTCCATGCAGGTGAAACAAGCCAGCATTAAGCTGCAAAAACAGAAAAAAAACCATCCAAGAAATTGCTACAATATTACGAGTGGCAAAATCTACAGTTTGGTGCATCCTGAGAAAGAAAGCACTGGTGAACTCATCAATGGAAAAAGACCTGAATATCCACGGAAGACAACAGTAGTGGATAATTGCAGAATAATTTCCATGGTGAAGAGGAACCCCTTTACAATAGCCAACCAAGTGAAAAACACTCTCCTGGATGTAGGCGTATCAATATCCCAATCTACCATAAAGAGAAGACTGCATGAAAGTAAAAAAAAAGTGTGTTCAATGCACGGTGCAAGCCACTCATAATCCTCAAGAATAAAAAGGCTAGATTGGACTTTGCTAAAAAACATCTAAGAAGGCCAGCACAGGTCTGGAAGAACATTCTTTGGACAGATGAGATCAAGAACAACCATTACCAGAATGAAGGAAAGAAAAAAGTATGGTGAAGGTGTGGTACAGATCATGATCCAAAGCATGCCACATCATCTGTAAAGCACGGCTGAGGCAGTGTGATGGCTTGGGCATGGGTGGCTGCCAGTGGCCCCGGGTCACTAATGTTCATTGATGATGTGACACAGGACAGAAGCAGCTAGATGAAATGTGAGGAATTGATTACCTGCAATGCATGTAAGTTACAGCATGTCCTGATGTCTACAAACTCGTCTCCGTAGGCAATTATCTGATACTTGATTGAAATTGTAGAAGAATTTGTCAGCAGTTTCTTAATACTGCATAGAAGTACACAATCATGACATCTCATCATTACAGGTTCAAGATTTTGAGCAGGTGAACTCTCTCCCCTTGAGGTGACCATCTCCATAAGCTCTGAGGGTGAGAGATGTCATTATTACAAACCTGTACATATCGTCTCAATCGCATAATGAGCTTGTTACATTATTCATTGTTGCTTTTATGTTTTAAATGGTTTCTGTTTTTAATATTTTCATGGGAGTCCAGTAATGAAATCCTATTGAATGGTTTGTGATTCATAATGCTCCATGCTATGACTAAGGGCTGTAGCACCTGAAACACGTAAGCAACCGTTACCGCACTCCTGCTTTAAATGTTGGATATACTATAAATATATGCAATAAATTTAGCTTTTTATGGGAAGCAAGATTTTTTTGTTACTTTTTGGATTGATCTTTCTACCCTATTTTTTCTGCACTTCCCTTTTGGAACATAGATGAGCTGGAGTTTCTGAACTATTTTTGACTTGAGACCATTGCAGCCCTTGATTGGCTGCAGAAGTCATGTGCTATTACCTGATGGCACTGTTTAGAAATGAATGACTCATCAATGCAGTGACATCATCAGTGGCACATGACCGTGGCAGCCGGAAGTCAACAGAAGGATGGCGGCAGTGCTAGAATGGAGGGAAGACAAGAGGTGAGCATGGGTATTTATTTCATCAGGGCATCAGCAGCCTCCGTATATGTGATGAAAATAAATCTTTTTCATTACCTTGGTTGCCCTCTTCTGCAGCCATATCCTTCTTAGACATAAGTACCCAATATTCCATGTGTGATTGTATACAGGCTAAACTATCCTGTCCTGTGCATTTATACCTTTTTGATGCACCCTTTGATTTTACTTGATCCAGGGGCGTTGCTAGGGTCCTAAAACATCCGGGGCTCGGGCCCTTGTGTTTTTTTTGGGAGGGCTGTTCACACAACATTTTTCACGCCTCATTTTGAACTTCGGATGTTTTTTTACAGAGAAAAACCTTGGTTTCCTGTCACTAATTTTCTGCACATTCCACACAGATCCCTCCATCTCCCTTTGCAGTCACTGTACAGTAAAAATCACCAATGACAAATTTACTTTTTTAGAACTTCTCACCTTCATATGATAATACCCCTAAACAGTCACCAAAACATACAACTACACAAGGAGGCAATATACCGGGCGAGGGTTGTTAAAAACCCTTACAAAACCAAAACCAAAACTATTTCTACTTAAGGCTCAAAAAAATTC